>JAVXUM010000001.1:34910023-34921021 GCA_035590655.1 Pouteria glomerata
ACAGGAAGATACCTCTTCTGTCTTTTTTATTTTTTATTTTTTCTCTACAGTGGGTTCTGGAGATTGATAGATTAGAAAAGTCTTTGAACGAAGATAAATTAAAAGAACATGTTCTAGGAATAATGTGTATTCTGTATGTTTAATGTGAGCAGCAAAGTGCAAGATGAAAGAGGAATATCCTGGATTGTCTTCATTTTTCATCAGTTTGTTGTTTGTATTTTTGTTCGATCGCAGCTTGAATTATTTCTCTGGTAAGCACCACGAAATCTGGAACCCCTCAGCTCTTTTTTTATCTTTTGACTGTACATTCTTCTCTCTCCTTTTTTTCCTTTTTCTCCTCTGTCTTTCATACTAACGTAAATATGAGAGTGAAGAAAGCTGCTCTGAACAAAAAAATATGAGAGTGAAGAAAACTGAGTACCTTGCTTTTTTTTTTTTTTTCCTTGCACTGGATGCCTCCGAGCTCTAGTGTTTTGCAGTACTGCTTAGCCAAGGAAAATGAGTGAGGTAAGGAGAGTGTTGTTGGCTACTGAGAGAGAGAGAGAGGGAAAATAGAGGTAGGAGAGTGAGGAGGAGAGTAGGAAAAGTGGGCAGGCAGAGGGATATATTTTGAAATGGGATGTGAGAAGGAGAATAAGGAAATCGGGCAAAGGCGGGAAATTGTGGTAAAATTTTTGTGATAAAAATATGTAAGCCGTTTAATTATTTGTAAAATTAAATCTCAGCCGTTGATAATAGTTTGTGAGAGAGATATTTTAAAATGGGATGTGTTTTATTATATAAATTGTCAAATATATTTTTATATTATTTTAAATTTTACATATACTTACTCATCATCTATCATAAAATTAAATATATTGAAAGCATGAACACTTTGCTAATTTATATTTTATTAATACATTAATATAAAATAGATTTGGACAAAGTGAATTTACTATAAGTCAACACATACATTTTAAGTTTTTTCTTTTTATGCTTTTTATTTTTTTGTTTAGATACTAATGTTATTTTTATATTAAAGTTTTCAGTAATTATTAGTAATTCAACACACTATTTTGCATTAAATATATTACGAAAGAAACGGAGAAACTTTGATGTGTTTTCCTTGCAAGTATATATATCTATATACATATATCTAATATATGTTTGGAGAAACTTTGATATGGCTCACCAATTCTTGACATTAGCATCTAAATAAATGTGTGCGTCTAGCAGAGTGTTGGGTGGGAGTCTGGAAGAGTATTGGACAGTCGAGTCATCAAGTGATTCGATGGATAGAGGAGAGACACGTAGGCCTATATATATGTGTACACATGACTCAACAAATTGATATGTGGGCTCGAGATATCTCCTCCGGGTGACAATCAAATCAATTGCATCAAAAACTCATATACATATATACATGATATATAGATTCACACCATTGACATTATGCACCATTGACAGAATATATACATGATATATAAATATATATATTTCAACATAATCAACATGTGATTTGGGTCTCTCTCATCTTTTCTTCCATTTCCTCTCTTCTTTCTCAAGTAGTAGAGAAATCTGGAACCCCTCATCCATGGCAATCAGCGATACATCGGCGCTAGCAGACAACTACAGTGACGTAGGAGGAAGCTGGAGGTCTCACCACCTAGCCTCCCTATATTCACACCCTCTATATTCTACGCATCCATCATCTCAAATGGTGCTTAAGTTCATACCCACAGCCAAATTCAAACCCAAACTCAAACCCACGTGCTCGTTCGGTGGTCCAGAAATACAGAGCCGAAAGAAAGGTGCTAAGAAGGGGTATTGACAGTTCGAACGCAAGTGTTCTAAGACTATGTGTGTAACAAATTAAGAAAAAAGAAACAGAGGAATGTGTTTGGGTTTGAATGCTATATATATGTATGAAGTTAGTGGGCTTTGTTGAAATTTGTAAGGATTTTTTGTTTCTTCCTTCCTTTGTTATGTAAGGAATTCTTAACAATAATTTTATTCCATTTGAAATGATGTTCTTTTCTTTGTCTTTAGATTTGGGTGCTTCTTTTATAGGCTTGTGGGTTGTCAGCTTCCTCTTCTCTCTCTCTATCTCTTTCCTTTTTTTTTCTTTCCGCTCCTCCATTCTTTATTTTGGCGCTTATCATTAACGTAGATAGCTCTAAATAGAGAGATATAGGAGTGAAGAAAGTTGGGTACCTCACTCTTATTTTTTTCCTTGCCTGAGTTTCTTCATGTCCAATCATTGCTGCTGTGATGTGGCTCACCATTTGATTATTGCTACTTAGCCAGGGAGAGGGAGTGAGGAGAGTGTTGTTGGCTACAGAGAGAGAGAGAGAGAAAGAGAAAACAGAGGTGGGAGAGTGAGGAGGGAGAATAGGAAAATTGAGCGAGCAGTGATAAAATAGAATACAAAAATTGGGAGAAGACGAGAACTTTTTGCCAAAAGCTTGAGTGATAAAATTTAAGTCGTTTGATTGTTTGTCAATGAATTTCAATCATTGATTATAGTTTATGAGAGGGATATTTTTAAAATGAGATGTGTTTTATTACGTTCATTCACGCCCTCTCTCTCTTTTGCTCTCTTTTTTCCCTTTCATCTTTTCTCTCTCTTCCTCTCCCCTCAATTCGGTGCTCTCTCTCTCTCTGTCTTTCTCTTATCTCAATTTTACAAATGACACGCACATAATTATCATATTAACGATTGTATTTTATTATATAGATTATTATATATATAGGACCAAGTTAGTATAATTTAAAAATTGACTCAATTCCGCTAGGTTGACTCAACTCATTTCCATCCTACAGGCCAGCGCATAGGCTTCCGCTTCGTTCCCTTCAGCTTCAGGTCATCGCAATTCAGACCTGGAAACTCGTGGGTAAACGAAGGAAATAAAGTGGGGAGAGAGAGAGAGAGAGAGAGAGAAATGGGAGTTAGGGAGAGAGAATCAGACCTCAGGGCTATGTTAGTGGACTAGTTTTTGTGAATTCCCTTATCTGTGCAAAACTCTCTAGGTCAATTGTCCATCTCGCCAGAAGTCAATGGGTGATCGTGCCGAATCTTCTCTTCTCGTTGCTCCTCCGGTCGTTGACCCCAACGAGATCGACCTGGAAGCTGGGCTGGGCGAACAAATTCAATGCCGAATTTGCTTGGAAACAGATGGTAATTCACTTCAATTCCGTTCACTTCTTATTAAATTTACCGAATCTGTAGTTCCTTTTCAAAATTCGTGAAAATTGATGACAAAAGGAAGTCACTTTGTTGTAAATCTGCTTTTATTTTATTTTATTTTATTTTCTTTCTTTCATTCTTCCTTCTTTTTTTTCCCTCCACAGTAACTACTTTGTATTGCTGTTCTTGAGTTTGCGATATAATGTCCATTGTTCTGTGGTACGTTGTTGAAGAAATCAGGGTTTGCAGTGTTAAGTATCGTAACCTTAACATTGTTTTCTTAAAAGTTCGGTAATTTGGTGGGTTAATTTCGACAATTAATTAAAAATAAAGGACAAGACAAGAAATCAACTTAAATAAAAAAAAAAAAAATTGCAGTCTCAATTGTCCCTGAGTTTTGAAATATGCGGGGTTTAGTTCGTTGTTGCTATATCAATTTTATGTAGCTCTTTTATCTGGTGAGTTTGGTGTCAATTCTATCAATTATGATGCATGGTTGCTCAAGTTTTGAATTTTTTTTTTTTTTTGGATTCCAGTAGAAAATTGAAGTAGACAGCGACAAGCTGATTTAACTTGTTTGAATTTTTGATTCAGGCAGAGATTTTATTGCACCTTGTAAATGCAAAGGGACATCAAAGTATGTTCACCGGGGTTGTCTGGATCATTGGCGAGCTGTGAAGGTATAATCATCTTCTTTGTTCTGTTGTTCACTAATTATGTCATATCTTGGTGTACTGTTCAGAGTCTTAATATTTTATTTTTTTCTACGTTGCTTAAGTTGTTTGACATAAAATGTCTTCCCTTTCTTGTTTTGTAATGTAATGGCTGCCTTATTTCATATTTCTTTTAGTTTGCTCATCCCTATTTTTAAGTGTGTTGTCTAACATTAAATTTTGCATAGCACAGTATCTCGTACTTTTTATGGAGACTTACAAAAGGACTCAATGACATTGAAGAGTGATATCTCAAAGTTTTCACAATAAGTGGCCGTTATTTTATTACATATTGCTGTAATATTGCAATATAAGCCTTTATACAGTAGTTATCCTTAGAGACAATATCAGTAGGAGGTGTTGTGGGGATGTAGCAATATCTTTGATTAGGTCTCTGCTTGAGGTCGAACACCATCTTCACCTACGTTATGTCCAGTGAATTACACAAAATGGAAAATGTAAAGTAATTACGAATTCAAGTCACAAGCTTGGGCAAGAATGACCAGCGACACCTTATATGTTTTTGCATTCAAGTATCGGCTCACAAAGTTCAACCTAGAAAAAAAAAAGTTTATAGAGACGTGGAAGTTGCATGGGAAAAAAATTGTCATCCCCATGCGTCTACAAACCTCCTTCCCCCCTCTCCTTGAGAACTCTGTGAAAGAAACATCATTGGAGGATATGACTGGCGTGGGGTTGTTGCTGAACACACTCTAATGGTCAAAGTTAGTGAGTCGGCTCTAGAATGGAAGAAGAAGAATAGATTTCGAGTGTTTTGAAAAGTGTACCTTTCTTAATTTTCCTCTTGACTCATATAGAAAATGTCTTGCAGTGGTCCCCCTAGCTCACCATGCTGAGCTGTTGGTGGACGGGTTACCCTCTCCCCCAAGTTTCGGAGCTTGTGGGGGTGATGGACCAATATTCTCTCCCAGATATCCTCTACAGATCTGCATGTAGTGTTCTCTTCATTCACTTTTTGGAGAGTGGGGGTCAGGGGGTGTATTGTGTCTTGAGGGTCCATGAGCATCTTTCTGTTCATCAGAAATATTGTTGACGTCTAAGGAACTTTAAATTTATTTGTCAAATGTTGAGTAGAATCTTGATGTGAAACAGAGAAAGGGTTTTAGAATTTATTGTAAAAGATAGAAAATCATTTTAAGTCTAATATTTGGGTGGGGTTATGGCTCTAGCCAATTTCAGATGTCTTAGTCATTGTCAATCCCTAGATATGAGGGTTGAATTTCTTTAGGCTTGATCAACTGAGCATTTAGGATCAATCAATCTAGCATTTTACTTAACTCTCATGTTAGTTTATGAATGCTTGAAGTTTTTTTTTTTCAGACATTTGCAGGATTATATAAAAGTTTTTATAATAAAGAAAATTCCTATTAGCTATGGATTGGTTAAATATCTCATGTTGCTCACATGTTTGTTTTTGACTGACATCAAATGCTTGTGTGATTGTCACTTTGGATTTTTCTATCATTTTGAAACATGCAAGATGCAACCCCCCCAAACCAAACCAAACCAAACCAAACCAAGCCAAGCCTTTTCTCACTAGGTGGGGTCGGCTATATGGATTTGACGACGCCAATCAAATCTATTGAGGGTCATATCTTCCGTTAAATCCATGCAGGTAAGATTATGTTTAATAATTACTTTCCAACAGTTATTAGGTCTCCCTTTTCTTCTCCTACTCCTGGCAATCTCTATACTTTCACATCTTTTAATCGGTGTTTCTGTTGAATGTCTTTTAACATGACCGAACCATCTTAGTTAATTTTCTCTCATTTTGTCTTCAATCAGTGCTATTTCTACTTTACCTCTAATCTCCTCGTTTCTAATCCTATCTCTCCTTGTTATCCCACACATCCATTTTAATATTCTCACCTCCGCAACTGTCATCTTATGAATATGATTATACTTTACTACTCAACATTCTGATCTATATAATAACGCTGGTCTTACCGCCACCTTATAATGCTTTCCTTTCACCTTGAGGAGAACTTTTCGATCACATAAGACACCTGAAGCACTCCTCCATTTGGTCTTGTAAAATAAGCAATTTCATAGTGCTTTGGTCAAGTAAATTGAGAAATTCTTTGTTGCTGTAGGACATAGTGCACTCTTCGTTTGACAATTCATGTGCTTGCAAGATGCATTGTGAGGCAAACTTCATCATTTTTTCTTTTTAAGGCAGACATTGTTTGAATTTCCTTTTTGTTGAGAAATTATCCAGTTAATATTTGTGAAGATACTTTGTAATACTTTTCTCTCAATCTTCTATGTTTGCAAATGCCTTTATTTTTGAGCAATTGCGGTATCTATTTAAACTAGTTCAGTTTATTTATTTTTATTTATTTATTTATTTTTTGGGTAAGTAACTAGTTCAGTTTCTTGATTATTCATGCTTCTGTATGAAGAGAAATCATGGTGTCGTAGTTTAAGCCATTGAATTTTCCTTGTTACCTTCAGTATCTATGCACTTATTGTTTCTCAAATACAACCTTTTAATTGTTGGTTTTTTTTTCCTTTTTCTTTCTTTCTATTTTTGAAAGTCGTACAATGTTGTTATTTGAGCTTTTTGTCTGATTTCTGCAGGAAGGGTTTGCATTTTCTCATTGCACAACCTGCAAGGCTCCCTATCATTTAAGAGTCCATGCACTTGCTGATAGGAAATGGCGAACCTTGAAATTTCGATTCTTTGTGACTAGAGACATTTTGTTCATATTTCTCGTTGTTCAGCTTGTAGGTTCTTGGTCCTCTATTTTGATTTTTCTCCCTTGTTTTTTGTTGATTTTTTGTATATTGAAACAGTGTTCAATCTAAACTGGTGGTCTGACAATTATTGTGCCTTGACATTCCTGGTTTCAGGTGATTGCTTCTTTGGGATATTTGGTGTATCTAATTGATAAATTCCAGAAGTTCCGGCTTCGCCTTGCATGGGGTTTTGATAATGAATTTACTTTCTACTACATATGTGGTAAAGCCCAAACTTGATAATGGTAATCACTATTTGAATGCCACATGTATTTTAATTGCTTTTAGGATAATAGAATTCTTTGGCCTAGTTCTTGATTAGGTTGAAGGGCTTCCGGTCCATCTCTAATCAGTCCTCCCCACCATTTTGTTTCCTAAAGGAAAAGGGAAAATAAATGGAGATTTTGATTTAAAGGCAGCTAATTCATTCTGACTATTCAAAGGTGATTGGTGGCCTCTGTGCTTGAAGGATCTATGTGCTGAAATTAAGTGGTGGATCTATAAGGCATTTCGTTTGGCATAACACTAGAAAGTATTTAGACTTCTCTCAACACACTGAATGGGAAATAGGCTGAAGCATTGACATACTACCAAAGTTTCAAAGTAGTGGATACCCTTGGTCCTTGGTTTTTTTTGTTCTTCTTAAATTAAGTTATTTGACTTTTTACATTCCATTACATGAGTATTGTCTAGAGTGTTATTGGTCGATATCGTCACCTGGTATGTAAGCTCATATATCTCATTGTGGAATGATTGGATATTACATAAGCAGTCCATGTGATTAGTCAGTTTACATGTTCTCTTTGCTGGCCCCATTTTGAGGCTGTGTCACATTCTGAGATATTTGAAAATTTCTCCTAGTGGAGGACTGCTATATCGACTTTTCATCACATTGGATGTAGTTGGCTATAGTGATGTAGATGACTTAGTAGTTGTTTTGATTGGAGGCCTACTTTTAGATACTACGATTGGTTGAAATCTTGTGACCTAGTGTAGTAAAAAGTAGGTTGTTGTTTCTTGTTCTAGTGCAGAGGCTGTGTATTGTGCTATAGCTTATACTGTGTTTGAGATACTTTGTATTCGTTCTCTCTTTTGTGACTTTGTTTTAGAAATTTTAGGTTTAGGTGTCGTTTGGTGTGCTAAAAAATAAAAAAAATTTCTGAAAATCTCTAAAAGTTATTTATTTTTTATCTCATTACACGAATTCCGAACCCACAACTTATCTCACTTTATCGCATTTTATCTCACTTTTTATCACTCCAAACACACTCTTAGTGTCCATATACTGTGACAGTTAAGCGGCCATATTTATTTTCAGCAATATGGTCTTTCATGAGTGGATCAAACATATTGAATTAAATTGCCATTTTATTAGGGATCTTTTGTTGAAATGAGATTTTTACTCCATTTGCGCACTCAGACTCTCAGTTGGGGGATATTCTTATCAAGTCTTTGTCTTGTTCATCTTTTAAGTTGTCAACCAAGTTAGCGATGTTTGATCTCTATGCTCTATCTTGAGGAAGAGTGTTAGAATTTGTTACCAAAATACGTAGAATATCTTATAATAATTCTAGAATATTTATAGGAGATTTCCTTGATTTCTTTCCTGATTCATTGATTTCCTAATTGTACTTGCTTACTAATTATAAATATAATGCTAGAGGGAGAAGTTAATTAGCTCTCTCAATTCTATTCTGTTTTGCAACTACAGTAAGTTTTAATTATGAAGGCATGTGCGAATTCAATTATTAATCTATTGACTATTTTTTGCTTGTAGAGAAAAGAATACTATCATTTAGCATGCATTATTGGTTAAACTTTTTCATTCATAAATGCTGGAAAAAAATATAATATCGAAGTATAAATAAACTGGCGAGGTTTCATCCAGTTCATGTTACAATTAATATTGCATAATCTTGATGATGTGCAAATATATCAGTTAATTGTTGTTAATTGATAAGATTTTGAGTGCCACAATTTTTTCATTGAACCCATTATTATTATTGAATCATTATTTTTTAAGCAAACTATTTATGGTTAAGTAGCAGAAAACAAAAATGTGAGTTCTATACAGAATGTGTTGGCTGTGTAGAAAATAGTTTGCTAATCTAGAGGAATTTGGAAAAGGTAACGCTCAGGTAACTGATGAAATGGTAATGGTACTTGCACAATATGATTCCCAACTATGCTATGCCAAAATCTCAGGCAATTTGCTAAACATATGAAGATGTTGTCGCTAAGGTAGGGGGGTTGTTTTACATACTAATTACATGGAACAATATTATTGAAGTTACGTTATTTTGGGGAAGACGTTTTGTATTTCTATCCCTTGTTATAAAATCTCGGGATTTGGCATACCACCCTTTCCCTGGAATACAGAATCTCATTCATGGGATTGGGTATCCCAATGTTGGTATCTCTTCCCTATCTCATAGTTGTATCTTACCAAACAAACGTGCCCTAAGAGTTTAATATATTGGTGTAGATTGAAAGCATGTTTGTCATACACATCAAAACATATATTTGTTCTTTTCTGTTGTGTTTGGATCACAAATTTATTGAGGGGAAGGAAAAGGAAGGGGAAAAGGAGAAGGAAACAATGAATACCAAATACATGTTATTTGGTTGGTTGGATATTATTAGGAAATGAGAAGTGTTTTTAAATGGATTGATTTTCTAGTTCCCCCTCCCCTTGTCTCAAAAAAAAAAAAAAAAAAAAATAAAATAAAATAAAAAATCTAATGCCTTTCTCCCTCTAATTTCCACTCAAAACAAAAAAGAGAAGTAAATTTGAATTCTCTTACGTTTTCTTTTCCTTCAATATTACATGATGCATCTTGCATGATACTCGACTATGACTTTCTACTTTTGCGTTAATGTTCTAATGTTGGCATGCTATTGCACGGTCATTGTTGGTGAATGCAGGGGCACTATTGTTTTTTGCTTTGCTGGGATTATCTGGTTGCTTCATAACTTGTTATGATCGAAGAGTACGGAATGACCTGGCTCAACCGTGTCGTGAATTGTGTCTTTGTTGCTGTCATCCTGGGTATGTGTTTGTTATATTGTATCATGACCTCTTTTACCCACTTTGATGAGATTGATTCATACACCCACGTAGTTATAATATCTTGTTTTTACCTGGAATAGTCTAAAGATCTCGTTCTGTTTGTAATATATTTTATGCCTGAAGGATCCATGATGCATCTTCCTTTTTAAGCTCTTTCTTTTATTTTATTTTTTTTGTTCCTCAAGTTTTTTCCTGGTAGTGAATTAAGTTCTTTGATTACTCTTCATGCATGTATTGCCAAACTACAAGGGTTAGAATTTCGTAGTTTGGTTTTTCTTAAAGATTTGAATATTGGCGGGGCTCCTCATGTGGGGGCCATCTCTGGTTGGCTTTAAAGGTTGCCGTGTTTTTGTTTTGCTTCGTTATTGGGTTTCAAATTTTGCTTTAGTAGATTGCGTCAAGACAAGCATGTGAATTATAATATTGCACTTATCCTGGGACCACTCTTATTACTAAAGAGGAATGGAAGCCCCTTATGTGCGAAGGAACAAAAGGAACTGTGGGGATCAAAGAAAGATTGGCTGTATGAAAGGGGCTGCAATACCTGGCTTTGAGTGACAAAATCCAAATTCAGTCAAACTTTTTGGTGGAAATCTGATCTTCTATTACAAGAGATTTTCAGTTCCTCTCATTATCATCTCTTCCCAGGGTAAGTATGTTGGTTGTATTGCCATTAGAATGTTGGGTGCTTAAAACGAGCATATTACTTGTGTTTAGACCCTATATGTCGACTGTGCTATTTTGGTGGGTAATGTTAGGGGTGGATTTTGTGATGTGAAATTGATGTGCCGTCTCTTGATGATGGAGACCGTCGTTTTGGATGCAAGGTATCAAAACCTGAGACATTTTTCTTGGAAAATGAGTGAAATCCATGTTATAATATGGTGCACCTTGAATAGTGGTGTGCTTCTGACACGTATATATACTTTTTATTTGTTTAGTCATTTAATGTTTTATGCGGTTGGGCATAACTGTATAGCAAGGCAAGAGAGTACTAGGAAGAGCCTTTAATGATGCAGCAGGTAAGCACGTTTGGCAGAGAGCAATTTGCTACAGGTGCCAACAAGGTGCAATGGTTATGAGAGTGAAATTGCAGATTAGAAGGGTTGAGTGTAGGAATGTGTTATATCCAGAAGATTAGCTAGTTAGTTGGTAGTTAACAGTTGGTAGTTAATAACTAGCAAGAGCTGCCGTTAATTCTGTTAGTTAGTTGTTTGTTCTGTTAGCTAGTTGTTTGTTCTCTGCTGTTTTTTCTTTCTGTTATCTGTTATAACTACCAAGAGTTGGTA
>JAVXUM010000001.1:34921121-34933127 GCA_035590655.1 Pouteria glomerata
CTTTGATGTTTCACATGCATGTTCCTAAACAGTTTTGGGCAGATGTTGTCCTCAGCGCATGTCATCTTATCAACAGGGTTCCCACACCTATTTTGTCCAATCAATCTCCCTTTTCTCTTCTTTATCCTGATAAGTCTCTTTTTTCTCTTACTCCTCGTATTTTTGGCTGTGTTGTATTCGCTCATATTCTTGATTCTAATCAAGATAAACTTTCCCCACGTTCTCGTAAGTGTGTCTTTCTCGGTTATTCCTGCACTCAGAAAGGTTATCGATGTTATCACTCTTCTTCACATCGTTACTATGTAAGTGCTGATGTCACCTTTTTTGAGACTACTCATTTTTTTCTCCTGATGGTGATTTCTTATCGTCTGACCTTATTGCCTCTCGTGAGGGGGTGCAATCTCTCACTCTACCTGCTCCCTTATATTCTATTTATATCCCATTGGCTCAGTTTTCTCAATCAACTTCTGAACCTTCCACAACTTTAGAACCCTTCGTCCAGACTGAACATCCTGCTCCTACCAATGCTTCTGAACCTATTGCTCCTCCACAACAGGTTTATCGACAGGATCCTGATAGGCAGGTCATCCTTTCCCTACCTGTTGATTCCACTTCTTCATCCGAGGTACCTACTTCTTCGTCTGACTTGCCTATTGCTTTACGGAAAGGTACGCGTTGTTGTACTCGCCATTGTATTGCTAATTTTGTTTCTTCTCATCGCCTTTCTCCTACCTTTTCTTCCTTTGTATGTGCATTGTCTTCTGTTTCTATCCCTACTTCGTATAAATAGGCATTATCCATTCCGGGGTGGAAACACGCAATGAATGAAGAAGTGCATGCTCTCCGTCAGAATCAGACATGGGACCTCACTTCTCTTTCCACTGGAAAACAACCTGTTGGTTGTCGCTGGGTTTATACGATTAAGTATTCCCCAGATGGTTCGGTGGAGCGTCTTAAGGCACGATTAGTTGCCAAAGGATTTACTCAGACATATGGCGTTTATTATTCTGAGACCTTCTCTCCAGTTGCCCGCTTGAATTCAGTTCGGATACTTCTGGCTATTGCTGTCAGTCGCTCTTGGCCACTATATCAACTTGATATTAAAAATGCCTTTCTCCACAGGGAACTTCCAGAGGAAGTCTATATGGATCAGCCACCAGGGTATAGCATTCCTGGTAGTGAGCATCTAGTGTGCCGCTTACGACGTTCTTTATATGGTTTAAAGCAGTCTCCTTGGGCTTGGTTTGATCGTTTTAGCTCAGTACTTCTTGATGTTAGTGTTATATCCAGAAGATTAGCTAGTTAGTTGGTAGTTAACAGTCGGTAGTTGGTAGTTAATAACTACCAAGAGCTGCCGTTAATTTTGTTAGTTAGTTGTTTGTTCTGTTAGCTAGTTGTTTGTTCTCTGCTGTTCTTCTCTTTCTGTTATCTGTTATAACTGCCAAGAGTTGGTAGTTCTTCAAGTAGTTATAGTTGGAGGGAAACTTAGACATTACCTAGCTTAGCTAGGCTATAAATAGGGGTATAAACAGAGGAAAAGGAATAAGAAATTTCTCAGATCTTTTGGTTCAATTGAAAATTCTGTTTCGTTCTTCCCTAACCATAACAAGTGGTATCAGCGCTGGTCGATTCTTGGCCACTGTTCTGAAAAAAACCCCATGACCGAAGGAATTAGGGCAGCACAAGAAGCAAAGAAGTGGGAAGAAGCCCTTCGAGGGCTGAAAGAAGGCAGTGAAAGACATGATAGAGAGATAGCAGAAATCAGAAATTCCCTTGGAGAATTGGGAGACATTAAGGAGATGATTGTAGCCATAAGCTTGAAGCATGATCAAATGGCTAATCACATCTATGGGAAGTCACCTCAAGGGGGGAATATGGAATTCAGGCGGTAGTAGCTTGAACCATCAGAGAATGCCTAGGCTGCATTCCCAGTTCTAGGAGAATATTCTTCTAGGTTAGAGAATTCGCAGCAATCTTCTTTTCCATTCCATTGAAGAATTGCTAAAATTGAGTGTCCTCATTTCTTTAGTGAAAACCCTAGTGGATGGCTGTACAAATGTGAAAGATTCTTTGAGTATAATGCGGTGCACGAAAGGGATAAGGTCAAGCTGGCAGCACTGCACCTGGAAGGCTCTTTTCTGCAGTGGTTTCAGTGGTTCGAGAGGTGCAGTCAATACATCAACTGGGAGGGTTTTAAACAAGGGTTGTTGGTAAGATTTGGGCCAAATTCATATGAGGATGCAATGGGGGATTTGACTAAACTCAAGCAGACTTCTACAGTTAAGGCTTATCGAGAAAGATTTGAGGTCTTGGCCAATCAAACTCAGAACCTACTTGAGTCTTTCTTTGTCAGCTGTTTCATCAGTGGGCTCAAGGAGGAGATAAGGGCAGGGGTCTTGATGTTCAAGCCAAACTCTATCACTAATGCAATAGGTTTGGCAAAATTACAAGAATCTAGTATTGAGGCCCTTATAAAGACTAGATTGGGGAATAAATAGGCTGCGGTCACTGGAGAAAGGATGAACATAAGCACTGGGGGGCAGTTTAAAAGGAAATTGTCCAAAGAATTGGAAGAAAAAAAGGCCAAGGGGCTGTGCTTCAAATGCAATGAGAAATACACTAAAGGACATTTATGCAGCAAGAAAAATCTGTATGTAATGGAAGGGGAAAGTGAAGGGCAAGAACAAGTTATAGAAGAAGAGGAGGAGGAGGATGAGTAGCCGCCCAAAGAAGAATTGCAGATCTCTTTGAATGCCATCACTGGTTCGATCTCATATAGAACCACGAGGGTGCGAGGTAATGTGAAGAAGAAACTCATAATAATCTTGATAGATTCCGGAAGCACTCACAACTTCTTAAGTGCTGAAATAGCAAAGAGGACCAAGGTAAGGCTGGAAGAAACTGAGCCACTGCTTGTGGCAGTAGCTGATGGAACCAAGATGGTGAGCACTGCCATCTACAGAAAATTCCAATGGGAGATGCAGGGGGGCTCTTTTTGAAACTGATGTAAGGGTACTACAATTAAAAGGATGTGATATGGTGCTTGGCATACAGTGGTTAGCCACTTTGGGCCCAGTTAAGTGGGATTTCTAGAATCTCAGTATGGAGTTTTTTCTTAATAGAAGGAAGCATGTGCTGCGAGGGGGAAGGAAGGAAGAATTAAAGATAGTAAGCCTTGAAAAGATGAGGAAATACTTGCAAAAGCAGTCCTATGGAGTTATAGCTTAGATAAATTCTTTACAAGCTGCAATCAGCGAAGAAGAAGAAGGCTGCTCTCAGGGATTAGAGGAACTGCTCTTAGACTTCACAGAAGTTTTTCAGGAGCCTAAGGGTCTACCTCCTACCAGAACTCATGATCATTGCATCCCTCTCAAGCTAATAGTTGAGCCTCCCAACATAAGATTTTACAGGTACCCTCATTTCCAAAAAGCTGAGATTGAAAGGCAAGTTAGGAAAATGCTGAATTATGGAATCATTAAGCCTAGCGTTAGTCCTTATTCTCCACCTGTCCTCTTAGTAAAAAAGAAGGATGGCACTTGGCGAATGTGCATTGGCTATAGGGCCCTCAACAAGGTTACCATCAAAGACAAATTTCCAATTCCCGTTATAGATGAGCTGTTAGATGAATTAATTGGAGCCAAGTACTTTTCTAAACTAGACCTGAGATCTGGTTATCATCAAATTAGAGTCCAGCCCACTGACATTGAAAAAACTGCATTTAGAACACATGATGGCCATTAGGAATTTCTAGTTATGCCTTTTGGACTTACTAATGCTCCTTCTACCTTTCAAAGTCTCATAAATGAAGTCTTTAGGCTCTTCTTGAGGAAGTTTATATTGGTATTCTTTGATGATATATTAGTCTATAGCCAGTCATGGGGAGAACATCTGCAGCATCGTCAAACCACCCTGCAGACACTGAAATAGCAGCAGCTCTTTGCAAAAAGGTCCAAGTGTGTGTTTGGGAAGGCTGAAGTGGAATACTTAGGGCATTTAGTATCAGGCAAAGGCGTTGCTGCAGAACCAACCAAGCTGTAGGCCATCCAATCATGGCCCTTACCCTCTAATGTCAAGGAATTGAAGGGTTTCCTAGGACTCACAGGGTATTATAGGAGATTTATTCAGAGCTATGGTTCCATCTGTTCTCCTCTCCACTATTTACTGAAGAAGGAGTCTTTTAAATGGACCTTAGAAGCTACTACATGCCCTATCCTATGTTTCCTCAGATTGGTTAGACAAGGTAAAAGTCAGCTGGGAAGAAGATCAGGTCATTAAACAATTGATTCACAATCTACAGTAAGGAGGAGATCATGTTGGGTATACTTGGCACCAAGGAATTCTAATCTATCATAACAGGTTAGTAGTAGGGAAGACACCACTCAGACAACAACTCATCCAGGAATTTCATTCTTCTCCTTTGGGGGGACATTCAGGGGTAAGTAAGACAACTAGGAGATTAAACAAGAATTTTCACTGGAAGGGAATACAGCAGGAAGTAGTAGCCTTCATCTCAGAATGTGACATCTGCCATCGATATGAGGGGGAGAATGTGAAATATCCAGGATTATTGCAGCCCCTGCCAATTCTAAACAGAATATGGGATGATATTTCAATGGATTTCATTATGGACTGCCCAGCTCTTAAGGAAAAACTATGATCTTTGTTGTGGTCGATAAGCTGTCAAAATATGGGCATTTCATGCCATTAGCTCACCCCTATACAGCCAAAGAAGTGGCAAAAGTGTTCTTTGATTAGATCTTCAGATTACATGGTCTTCCTTCAACCATTGCATCTGATAGGGATGCAGTCTTTACCAACCACTTTTGGCAGGAGCTCTTCACTCTACAAGGGTGTAAATTATGCCTAAGTACAGCCTACCACCCCTAATCCGATGGCTAAACAGAAATCTTAAACAAATGCTTAGAAAACTTTTTGAGGTGCATGACTGGAGATTATCCTAAACAATGGGTGAAGTGGCTCACAATGGCTGAATGGTGGTACAATACAACTTACCATTCTACCATTAAGACTTCCCCTTACTTAGCAGTGTATGGGCAGAGCCTCCGGACCACACCTTTTGTAATTTCCAGCCCTCATCAGTAGCTGCAGTAGAGGGATGGCTGAAGGAGAGAAAGGAAATCACAAGACAGTTGAAGGAGAACCTAGCCCAAGCTCAGCAGAGAATGAAGTTTTATGCAGATAAAGGAAGATCAGAAAGGGAATTCAGGGTAGGAGATTGGGTTTATCTCAGATTACAACCCTATAAGTAAGCCACGGTGAACCTACCTAGGAATATGAAGCTAGCTCCAAGTTTTTATGGGCCATACCAGGTGATAGAAAAAGTGGGGACAGTTGCTTAAAAGCTGCAGTTGCTGCAGGGAGCTAAACTCCATCCGGTGTTCCATGTCTCCATGCTTGAGAAGAAGGTTGGAACCAATGTGACAATTCACAGCAGAGTACCCCCAGTAAGTTCAAAGGGAACCCTGCAGATGAAACCTCTAACTGTGTTGAATAAGAGGCTGGTTAAGAGAGGGAAGAAGACTGTAGAGTAGTGGCTCATCCAGTGGCAGAATTGTTTTCCAGAGGATGCTACTTGGACTGATAGATCAGAAATCCAGATGATGTTTCCTTAGTTCCAACCTTGAGGACAAGGTTGTTTTCAAGCAGAGGGGGATGTTATATCCAGAAGATTAGCTAGTTAGTTGGTAGTTGGTAGTTAATAACTACCAAGAGCTGCCGTTAATTCTGTTAGTTAGTGGTTTGTTCTGTTAGCTAGTTGTTTGTTCTCTGCTGTTTTTTCTTTCTGTTATCTGTTATAACTACCAAGAGTTGGTAGTTCTTCAAGTAGTTATAGTTGGAGGGAAACTTAGATATTACCTAGCTTAGCTAGGCTATAAATAGGAGTATAAACAGAGGAGAAGGAATAAGAAATTTCTCAGATTTTTTGGTTCAATTAGAAATTCTGTTTCCTTCTTCCCAAGCCATAACAGACTGTCATCTGAAGACCAGATAGCTGACTAGCGATAAGTCAATGTGGTAGTCCTGCCATGTTTCTTGTGGTAGTCATGCCATGTTTCTTGTGGGTGTCCGTTTATGCTTGTTTTCCTAGACAAACTCCTTATGTCGCCTTTTAAAGGTCAAAATGGATTAGTAGAGGCTTATGTGCGGCTGTATGAGTCAAGTTGTTAAAAGGGCAGGGTGGCCCAGAGGTACCAAGACCTTTTGTCGCCCTAAGTGCTGGCTTGAGTAATGCAAGGTGCTAATTTTGAGAAAAAAATAAAACAAGAAACAAACAAAAGTTCCAAACATACTAAAAATCATCAAACAAACAGGTTCCAAACATACTGAAAATCATCAACTATAGACTTCTATATGCATTATTATTTTTTAAAAAGAGAAGCTATTATGGTATTTTTCCAATTAGGCAGAGATAGCAATGAACAAAATGCAATATTGTTTATCATGTAATAGTTACTATGCAAAAGATGTAACCTCAAAACAAAGACAATCTTATCTACTTAACTAAGAAGAAAAAATATTCTAAGATGCTTTAATCTTCATCAACTTACATTCCCTCATCGTTACCATTGTCTATGCTCTTATCACATCCATCATTAGATTTGTTGTCATCAGTTTCGTCTTCCGATTCTTCTGAATCAAGGGAAGTCTCCTCTTCTACATTTTTTAATTTAGAACTTGAGCTTGACGGCCTTATGCTTGCTTTTGATATATTATTAATCATTTTGGTCCAAAATAATGAATGAGCCTTGCATTTAGGCCAAAAAAAAAGTCAAAATGTTGCATATTATGAAAGAGGCAATGCCTCGAGCATCTCTTGCCTGGGCATCACCTTACTACCATTGCCTTGCCTGGAGGCATCTGTGAGGTGCCCAGGCATCGCCATGCTGAGCTCTTGGAGCCCCTTTGACAACAGCCTGTGTGATGACTTGAAAATCTGCAGTATGATGATCTGTGAAGTGAGAGCACAGCTGCCTCCCTTGATGGATTAGGGCAGTTGGTAAGTGTGGCATTGTTTTTAATCAGTTCATGTGCTACTTAAGTTTGTGATTGTTAGTGTGCAAAAGCTTATATGATTATATCTACGATTCAAGGTCATGTTAACTTTCAAACAACATCAATTAGATGTCAGTGAATGACTTGAACTAATTTTGTTTGTCATTCTCACAGAATGTGTGCAGATTGCCATTTGCCTGGGACTCTCTGTATTTGGACTGACTGTACTACATGCTTTGAAAGTTGTGCTCCTGCAGCTGGCGAATGTGGGTGTTTAGAAGGTGCTGGTGAAGCTGGTTTACCATTGCTATTCATAATGGCTCTGATTGTGCTGGGACTATTTACTGTCATTGGAATATTCTATAGTATACTGGTGGCAACAATGGTTGGACAACGGATCTGGCAGAGACACTATCACATACTTGCAAAAAGAATGCTGACAAAAGTGAGTTGAAATCTCTTGTTCCCTGTTTCTATCTGTGTGCTGAAACACTATATTGTCACTGAATGACCATTTTTGTGCATAACCTGACCCAAGCTAAATTCAGACTCGTGTTGCCTTGTGCATGTTAGCTGACCATATGGAACGAAAGCCCTTTGTTTGGGTCACTCAGAAAGTAACAACAAACATTTTGCTTGGCCAAACAGAGTATTGCTTAATGATGTTTAATCTAATGACCAACCTTAGTATGGGCTGGCAAATTCCTATCGTGCTTGTAGGATTCAGAATTCAAATATTTGAAGGTGGAGTCTTGTTAGAAAAACTGGTTTGAGAGAGCATATCAGACATCATAGGAACTAGCAAGTGTAAACTGACTATTTTATGTAAAAATATTTGCATTTTAAACTCACATGTCCTACTCTGGGGATTTGTGTTGGATATGTGCATTTTTTTCGATCTCTTTGATCAACGTGCACAAAAATACCGTGATTCTTTTCTGCACCTTTCAATTTGAGCTCAATATCGGAAATCTAGGTGTTTTATATGTCAACTCAATCTTTTGACTTCTTTTCTTTTATTTATTTTTTTATTTTTTAGCTTTTCTTTTAATTACTTTGAAAATAAGAACAAGGCTTCTCAATTCTCCAGGTCTTGCGTCTAGTTTTGGAGTTCTCCTTTATCAAAATTTCACTTTGAAATTTGATTTGAGCTCTATACAGTAAATTTAGGTGATCATATGGTCAACTCTCAACTCAATCTTCGGCTCTTCTTTGGCTTTTCTTTTTCAATTTGTTTTTTTTTTTAGTTACTTGAAAAAAATAATGAGGACTTCCAAATCCTCTCGGACTTGCACCTAGTTGTGGAGTTCCCTTTATCAAATTTTACTTTGAAAAAATGGCTTTTGCCTACCTTAGACCCTCAATATTTGGTATTAGGATCTACGGGCTTGATTTAAATCATATACACCGGGTCTGGACCTGATCTTGATCCATTCGTCATAGACCAGTCTAAATCCAAAATTTATGAGATCTGATTATATAGATCCAGGTCCGGTCCGTAATAACAGGTAAAAGACTCAAAAACCAATCCTGATCCATTTGATTTATCTCTTTTCTTTTTTTTTTTTAATTATTTTTTATTTTATATTTTAAAACTAGGCAAGCAATTGAAACTGAAAAAGTGAAGTGAAAATCCATATTATATTAAAATTTTGCTAGATTTCATAACTTTTAACTAGCTGAATAGTAGCTTTGTTCATATTTTCATGAGACATATACAAGCACACATATATACAAAACTACAAATACTACATATATACATACATACATGGCTGCATGCGTACATATATATATATATAGAGAGAGAGATTTAGACCTGATGGGAGAGATGGCCATTGGAAGATCTTCACCGATGAGATCATCGGTAGGGAGAGCAGAGAGGCGACTGGCTTAAGTGCCCTTTCTGTTGCCTGGGGAGCCGTGTTCCTACCCTTTGGATCTACTCTTAACATCCCAAAAGCTTAAGTAACATGGATATTACATAGGATATGGATGGTACACAGGCAGATGCTGATGTTACAATTCTTTAAAAAATTAATATGGGACATAGAAAAGATGTAGCAAAATAATTATGTACTTGCAATATATGCATGAAAGGCAAAAATTAACACAGATCAAAAAAAAAAAAAAGGGAGAAAAATTAAGTGGACACATCTCATAGAAATATCCTGGCTTCTTAACTAAAAGAATTTGATTTAAGTATCTAAACACACCTAAAAATTTATTTACATGCTGGTCTGCACGTTGGATGCCTGATTTTGGAGAAATAGGTTGGATGGGCACTAATATTTTTGCGAGAAATCCAACTTAAGGTTTTAATTATTCCCAAATTGAAATTCTATGGTTGAAGATGACTTGCTATGTTAGATGAGTCTATGTGTTATGGCTAGGATTGTTGGATTATGTTCTCCCTCATTTGACAATCGTAGTTTGTCGTTCTGAAAGTTGTTCTATTTGCACCATCAGGAATACGTTGTTGAGGATGTTGATGGTGAGATAACTGGAACTGATTGGTCTCCCCCTCCTCTCCCACCTGAGCATGTACAACATCTGAAAACACTTGGCCTTCTGTGAATCCGAAGAACGTTCACAGGAAATTCAGGATGTAGAAATGGACTCGTGGCTGGCTCCCTCTCTCTCTAGCTCCTGCTTCCTTCCTTGTAGGCCCGTTGAAGCTTTTGCATTTTGATTGATTTTTAGTTGGGTGTTTTTCTCTTGTATCCTAAATTCACAGGAAAGAACATAAAAAGGAGAGAGAGAGAGAGAGAGAGAGAGAGAGCTGACTGCATCTGTATTTAACGTGTCAGTCTTTTGTATCGCCTATAGTGTGGCTATGGTCCTAAGAAAATATAAATCTTATTCAGCGGCTAAGAAATTCTTAAAGGCATTTGATGTTAACTAGTTTATACGTTGATGGATCTCTCAGGTTTGTTACCATTATCTCTTACTTTCTTGTGTGTAAGAAAAGTGGAATGTCAATAGTTTCATACAATTTAACAGAAGAAAAGCTGGTATAGTTTTTCGTGCGACGTCATTATTTTTTCAGTTGTATCTTCTTGTTCTAAAATATTTTGTTCAATTATCTGTGCATTGTTAAAATTTTGCGTTTCCTCGTACACTTAAATCACAAAAATTAATAGATTTATGCTGAAAATTGATCCTCCAATGAGGTCTAGGCTTCCGTGATGCGACCTTATATATTTCAATAAATCGCCGCAATGAATTTCTTGGAGTATCTTCCTCAGTTCTTCAAATTCATTAGGGGCATTTTCATTTGCGTTTCATGACATATTTAAGGGCATTAAATGCTGAGAAATAATACCGGGAAATATAAAGTCAACGCAAATATATTAAAAATAACATTAAAATTAAGTCTCAAGTAATATTAATTATGCAATCAGCACACTAGAATAGTATATAATTCATTAATATTGTGTTAACCAATTGTTGATTGTTAAGTTAAATAAGCTTTGTTTATTCGTTAAATTTATTCATTAACAGGCTTAATTACAAGCTTAATTATTGTGATGCGTGGCTTGAGTTTTTTGCAATTAATCAAACGATCGAAAGTTTGAACACAATGAGCCTGTTTGGAGGTAAAATAAAACACAAAATCTTACCAAAAGTTGAGTTATTACAGTAACTAGATATTTGGTAAAATTTTAATTTTTCTTACTTTTTTGCTCTAGTATAGTAAAAAATTGTATCAAACGCACAAAAGTTGTTACTTTTTTTTTTTCTACTACAATAATAATTTTACCACACTTAAAAGTTACAAAAAATTACTAAAAATTATATTTTCATTTACCGAACAAATCAAAAATTACAACTCATAAAAAAACATAAAAAATTATTAAAAATTACACTTTTTTTTATTTCCTCCAAACGGCTTGTTCTAAACTTGTTTAGAGTTGGACTCGAACTTGTAAATAAACTTAACTAAAAATATTCAATATGTTGACATTCAGGTTGTTTCATTTGCATGCTTAAATACTATTTTACTAATTTATCTGTAATTTTTTCTATACTATAATATTTTACCCCAATGACAAGATATTATTATTATTATTATTATTTTTTTACCTTGAAGAAGACTGACATATATAACCATCGACATAAAATACTACTTAAATATTTATTACAACATTTTCATTGTAACATATAGTAAAATATATTACCATACAAAACATTATATTAAAACAATAAATTATTTTTTGATACATGTGTATTCCATTAAAATACTTTCAGGGTAAATTACAATTTGCCCCTCGTAAGTTCTAATCGAAATCTCGTTTCAAGACTTAATTTATTTTTTACTTTTTTAATAATTAAGAGTCTGAAATTTTAATTAATTATGATATCTACCTTAGTGACTATGTTGGCACTTCACTCCCATCATTAATCTTTCAACTTTATATAACAACATTGTAACTAAATAAAAATTCAAAATTTTAACTATTAAAAAAATAAATCTTAAATTAAAATTTCAAATAAAATCTAAAGAGTGCAAAAGTAAAATTTATTCATATTTTTATTATGTTGTTGATTCCAATGTTAAATAGAATTTCCTTCCATCAATGAGAAGGAAGGCTAAATAAAGTTGCACGTATAATTTCTCTTTGCTCCACCAGTGGAGGGGAAAATAGAGTTTTTATGGGTAATTGATAATAGTATTAAGCTTAATTAGATTAGAGCATTATGGACGTAATGTTTCCACTTGCCAATTACTTTTTATCAATTTTAAAAAAAAAAAAAAAAAAGAAATTGAAATAGCTAGTTTTAGGAAGGAGGTGAAAAAATATAAAAAGTTAATGTTATTATTTTTCTTATATTTTTTGCCCTTCCATTTGATTTTTGATTGGGGAGGCCAAGGGAAATAGAAAGCAAAATATGTGAAAATTTAAAAGAAATTAAGGAGAAATATGACTATCATAAAAAAAAAAAAAAAAAAAAGCAATAAAAAAAAAATTGGAAAATAAATACTATTGATTT
>JAVXUM010000001.1:34953037-34969876 GCA_035590655.1 Pouteria glomerata
ACCCACTTTATATTGGGTGTTTGATTTATTAAAATTTATTAATTTTTATCAACTTTTTTAATTTCTTTTATTTAAATTTCATTGCATATTATTTTTATATCAATTTTTTTTATATTTTTCTTGTACATATTTATAATCCAAACACCCCCATTCTCAATCACCAGGACTTCAACACAGACTCAAAGCCACTTCTAAAAAATCTCAACCGAAGCTCCTAGTCCTCACATTCCCCCTGGTCACCCCTCGTGTCTCCTTGCCATATATACCCTCTACATTACAACCCTTCCCACTCGCCAAAAATTAAAAAAAAAAAAAAGAAAAATGAACGATCTATAACTCGTCCTTCATGAAGCAAGAGTAAGGAAAGAGAAACTTACTACTGGAATTGTTAGTTCTTGTATCAACAGTACAAAATCCTAACAATAAGAGTTTTAGAATCCATTAGGAGATGAAAATTAAATCTCAAAAATATATAATATTATTCAATTAAAAAATGATCTATCCATATGGCTACAACTATTTAAATAATAAATCTTAATGGAAGAATAAGAAATTGTAATGTATTCAAAAATTATCTAAAATAGCAAATTTAGGATAATCACATAACTAGATAAAAAAAAATAAAAAAAAATATCAATGTAATTATATGTAGACCTAGAGTAATTGCATGATCAACCAAAGTCTCCAAAACCTAAGAATTGATAATAAGAAAAAAAATAGACACCTCGATAAACTTATCAATAAATTCTCTATCTTACTTAACTCAGTAGTTAGAGTATTACTTTCATATAGTGGGAGTTATTGGTTTAAATCTAATAATGGGTAGAACTTATTGGATGCTAGAGTCAATGGTATCGAATAAGTTTTTCTATCCACTTTTTTTCAGTTTATTAATTTTGCATTTTTCTATTTTTTTTTATTTTTTTTTTCATTGAATTATAATGTGATTCCGCTTGATTGAATATCTAGAAGTGATGCCAAATCCATTCAGTTTTCTAAACTACTAATTGATACTAATCTACATTTTCCAAAAATGAAAAAAAAAAAAAAGGTGATTTAAAGGCGTTACAATAATAAATCTTAAAAACATACTAGGATAGCCTGAGAAACGTAAAAAAATAAATATTATGAATCTAAATTCGACCTCGATTGCGTTAAAATTGACATTACGCCTTTAGGCATCCAAATTATTGGGCTAGTTCATGTATCCAACGCTATCCATTCTACATCACTAACAATACTTGTATTTTTAAAAATTGTAAATTTGTTTTGTCAAATTCATTTTAAATTTGAGATTTTGTTATAAATTTACGGCTTTAACTAAAATTTATGTTAAATTCACAAATTTAAAAATTAAACGTTTATTCATTATCCCATTCAGAATCGCAATAACAAGAATCCTACAAGGGGGACTATTTTGATTACAACTATTTCTCTCAATTGGAGAAAAAAAAAATGTGCAATTAACTTGTTGCATTAATTATATTTATATTATGTTTGAAGTGATAAAAAGTAAGATAAAGTGAAATAAGTTATGAATTCATAATTAATAAGATAAAAAGTGAATAATTTTTAAAAAGTTTCAGAAATATTCAATAACATTTAACAAATCAAATGCAGCCTTAGCAGGATTTATTTTCTTTAAAAGAAAAAAAAAAGAAAAAAAAGAAAAATTCCCTCTATGTTGATTGGATATGATAGAAAAAGCAAGAAAAGGATATAAAGTGAGGATAAGTGAGATATGCCTAATTTTAAGCAATCAGTTATTCAATCCTATCAAGATAAGGGATTGGTTAAAGCAATGATTGTAAACTTTTAAAGCCTTTATGTTCCACTCATACAACAATTGGCACAGCATAAGCAGCGTGGCGAATAAGCACTACCTCGCTTTTGGACTAGACTTTGTTCATGTCCATCTCCATCTCTTTCGCCCCAAATCCCGAGTATTTGTTGTTCTATTGGTATTTAAAAAAAAAAAAAGGACTAAAACAATATACTATATAATTAAAAAATTATTAAAAATAAGTTATCAAAATAATGTAAAATATTTATGAATTTATTATTTTAAAATAATAAAAAATAATTTTGATATACTATTAGTGTAATAATTTTTTAGACAAACGATAAATTACTTGATACGTCGTCATTTTATAAGTTGTATAGATTAGTGTCAGTTAAACTCGAAAAAAAATTAATAAAAATATACTTTTATTACACCATTAGTATTACCATCTTATTTTTTAGAGTACTTTCTAATATGTTATTTAAGTAATATAACAGTTTTAATATATATACACACGCATTATAAGAGTGTGTGTGTTTTTAATTAAATTTTATTTTATTTAAAATTTTAAAAAATTGTCTCAAATAATAAATAATTATTATTCTAAAATATTTAAGCAGATACTAAATAATTAAGGAGATTTAAATAAAATAAAAGAATATTATAAAAATAGTGGGTGGTTAAAGAGTATTTAAAGACAACAAAAAAATAAACAAGATTAAAATTACTCAAATAACTTTTAAAAATTATAAAATTACTTATTCAGCATTTTAAATGGTGAATAGTTATTGATAGTTAACAATTGTCAATTGAAAAATAAATCAAAATTTCACCAAAAATTAGTTTCATGAAATTTTTGACTTAACCCTAACCCTCCTGTTTCTTTTGTAATATTACAAAAGATTTACACTTAATACGGCAACTCAATTTGTATTTTAGAGACAAACTACTACTACAAACTACACTGATGCACAAGGGTCATGTCCTCTCGCTTATTTCTTATTGATACCACTATCATCCCACATCGGTTAGGAATCAAGATTGAAGCACCTAATAAGGACCTCTACCCTTCCTCTTTAACAATGAGGCATTTTTCCCCCAAGGGGAGACAAAACTATGAGGCTGTCGGGCACGACCCGGTGCGATAAGACCCACGTGGCTCAAAACCACTTGGCACGCAGCTCGAGGCCAAAGCGGACAATATCGGTTAGTGGGGCCTACCGTGGAGTATGAAAAAATCAGCATCAACAGTTTGCGTTGTTTGTGGGAACCGAGGGCCATGTGCTGCCATTCCCAATCCCTCAGTCCCCGACTGGGGGCTGTTGATACCACTATCGTCCCACATCGGTTAGGAGTCGGGGACTGAGGCACTTACTAAGAACCTCTACCATTCCTCTCTAGCAACGAGATCTTTTTCCTTCAAGGGGAGACAAAACCGTGAGGCTGTCGGGCACGACCCGACGCGGTAAGACTCACGTGGCTCAAAACCACATGACACGCGACTCGAGACCAAAGCAGACAATATCGGCTAGTGGGACCTACCGTGGGATATGAAAAAATCAGCAACGACATTTCTTTTTTCTCTTATTATTTGATGCGAATGAACTCTAACTTAAAAGAATACATTAGATAGAGGTGATACTTGTATATATAAATCATTTTACAATCTCTCATTCAAGTAATGGGAACTAGGTATGGTCAATCACTTTCTACTAAAGGATCGTCTACAGCATTATTATTTTTAATGAAAGAAAGGATCAAACCACAGCATTACTCACAAACCATACCATAGAAAATCCCAAAGGAGGCAGAATACACCAGAACTCGGATTAAACAGATTCGAAGGAAATGAAAATTGCCCTCTGTTGTATCTCAAAGCAACATCCTTGTTATTGCCAAAGCCACCACAGAGAGGCCATGAACAGCCTTGTTCACATCACTCAGAGGTGATGATTTGAAGTTGCGAAATTTCTTCTCACAGGACTCGGCTTCGCTGGCAGCATCGACCAACCCCGATTCGGCAAACTTGGGATTGCCTTTTGTCAAGGCCTCGACGGTTTGCGGCATGTCGTATTCCAAAAGATCATGGTAAGTTTCGGCACACTCACTCAGAGGACCCCTCAGCTGTGGTTTGGACCTCTTGAGATTACTCCTGATTTGTCTCAGAGCATCAGTCGTCTTTGCTTTCAAAGCATCGACGACAATCAGACCCAGGTGGGCTAGATCCGAGGTTTTGCTTCGTGGGTCTGATCTGAGAGTCGAGAGGCAGAGTTGGTACATGGGTGTCTTCTTGCATGTCGTCGTTACCAAATCGTGATTGTGAGCTGTTGATGCTGTGAGTTGGGTTAAAGGTTGAATTAGGAAGACCAGGAAAAGAAGGACAAAGGTGAGTGTGGAAGAGGAAAAGGGAAAGCTCTTCATTATGGTATGGAGATTGAGATGATGATAGAGTTGTTGATATGGTGTGATTCAAAACCAAGGTGCTTTAGCATTTTTATAAGCATATACTTGCATTAACTCGTGCGATGTATGAAATTATATAATATTTTTTTAGATAAAATATATTTTTAAATATATTATAAAATATTTTAATAAACCTATATAATTTCATAAAATAATTGAGTTTTTTTAAATTTTTTTTTATTTATATTAATAATAGAGAGTTAATAGATTTAATTATAGTCAGATTTTTCATATGAACACCAAAAATTTATATTTTACTAAATTTTGATTTGACCCAACTATAAAAATTAAAATTTGTTCTAAAATATATATTAAATGATAAACTTATCTAATCAACCTAATCTTTTTTTTTTATTTCAAATTGTTTATTAATTTTAGAATATGTTTTTATTTTTTAAATTTCTTACTCGTTTTACAAAATTAAATTGACTTAGAGATGTTATTAATCTTAATTTTATTAAATTAGATTTTGGTTGGTTTAGGTACTTCCATGATGAATATTTTTATTAATTAAAATTTTACCTAATAGTCGACATGACTAATTTAATTTTAATGTTATTAAATTTGTCTTATTAAATTTATTTTATTAATAAATTTAATAAAATAATTCAAATACTGAATATTATTAATTAGATTTTTAAACGATAGCCCACATGACTAATTTAATTTTAAAATTAAGTTTAAACAAATTTTATTCTCTAGCTTAATTAGTATTTAGGCACTTTCATGCCTAATAGTAAGCATTTTTTTTATATTTTAAATTTAAAATATACTAAGAAATTTTATTATGAGAAGAATTAGATTACTTCTAAATATAATTAATTTTGTTTCAAGCCTAATTAATTATTTAAATATGTAAATTTTGTGAGATAGCTAACCAATATTGGGAATGTCACACAAGATTTCGTAATAATTTTTTGATTTATTTCATAAAAATGACTTAAATTAAGAACACTATTATTAATTAAAAAATATGATACTAATTTAAATTTAAAATTAGAATTCAGAAAAAATCAATCACAAAACTAATTTTATTCAAGGATTTGAAAGAATAAAAAAATAGAATGATGTGTATACAAAATGCATAAAGGATTGATAATAAATTTTTAATTAGTTTTATAAAAATAATTCAAATAAAAAATATTATCACTAATTATACGTGCTTTATAAAATAAAATAAATCTAGTCAATACGATCAATTTAAATTTAAAATTATTTAGAAAAATAATTATTTCTAAGTCTAATTAATATTCAATAATTTAAAATTTTAAAAATACTAAAGGTTGTAGTGAGAGAAATTATCTAATTATTATCTAAGCTTTTTTTGCGTTTTTTAATTTAATTATATTTTTATTTACGTGTAACACCCGGTATTTTAATTTGGGATATTTTTATATCATTTTGGATGAATGAAATATTTTAAATTGAGTTTAAATGGACTATTATATTTTTCTTAGGCTGGGTTGAGCCCGAAGTGATATTAGGTCGGACAAAGTAAGCCAAGGGCCCGAGCATCTTTTCTTTTCTTCTTCTTTTTCTTTCTTCCTTCGGTTTTCCTTTCCTTTTTGTTTCTAGCCAACCCAGGAGAGAGAGAGGAAAATAGAAGAGAGAGAAAGAAGAGAGAAAGAGGATAGAGAGAGTTTAGGGGTAAAAGAATAGTTGATTCAGGGAGTTTTTGACGTGGTGATCGTTGTGGTGCAACTCGTTTCATAAGATTTGAAGCGAGGAGGAAGAAATCGGAGTTTGAAGTTCAGAGTTCAAAGCGATTTTCTTCAATTTTTTATTTCTCTTCAAATTCGAGGTAGGTAGGACTTAGATTTGAGTTTTAGAGGTTGTAGGAATCGTTTTGATGTATATATATGCATATTTTGATGAGATGTGGAAAAAGTGATATATGTATATATATATATAGTTTTGTGTATATATATATGCATAAACGTTAATGGATCTTACATATTTTTGAATAATTTCTGAAATTGAAGTTATAGAAACGTGATATGAAAGTATTTGAGTGTTTTTGGTTGAGTTTTGAGTTGAATCAGGACTTGGATTGGATGGATTTGAGGTCAGGTTCAACAGGAACAACCCAGCCCGTGTGTCTGGTCTCGGGCGTCCGGACTAGCCTGGGTAGGCGTCCGGACGGCCGAGACCCACTTTGTGTGAGTTGATCAATTTTGACCTGCTGATGCTTGTTTTATGCCTTGAACTAGTTTATCTACATGTTATACACATAATTTGGAGTTTAAATTATGATGAGAATAAATGTGAATAGAGTTGATATGGAGTAAAGGTTAAATTCCATGATTGAGCATATCATGTGCATTGGGATTGGGGTGGTTTCATCCAGTGTGACAAATATTTATGATGGGCTGAGAGTGCCATCGACCTATGTGGTGTGCTGAGGCACGTGTGATATATATTGATTATGATTGTGAATATGGAACACCGAATGATCTCCATTTAATTTAAATGACTAGACCTTAGTCATGTAGAGGGATGCTAATATGAGATGTATGGATTGGATATTTTTCCGGACTGCAGCCGATTGCATGCTTGAGATAGCGGATGCCTACCTGAGATAGGTGGATACCCGACTACAGGTGTAACTTGGTTCTCTAGCGGAAGGGTCAGGGGGTGTAACTTGGAGCCCCTGAGTCTTATACCTGTGGGGGTATAACTCGGTTCCCCACATGGTATATTTATATGAGATATATATATGTGCGTTTGCCGTCAACGCTTAAAACGATATGTTTGGTGACCGCGCGTGTCTTGACTTATAGTCTTGCTTAGTGTCACCCGTCCCAAAATAAGGTTGGGGGTAGGTGGATGATATATGATGCATGGGTCATTACATTCTATCATACTCATTACACGAGATTGCATGAGACTGTATGAATGGTTGTTATATATATTTAGAAATGGATATAGATGTTGTGAATGATGTTAATATTTGATTTATTGTTAATGTATGAGATACATAATCTAGATAATGATTTAGGAACTACGGAGACCTGATTCCCGAGATGGGATACGTAGGCAGCTTAGGCGTGAGTAGCCTAAGTCCGGTCTATACTATGGATGGTAATAGTTGTGTTTGTCTTCTTAAATGAGAATTTGTTTATTGGAGTTATAATTATGTGGTCCAGAGTGAAGACCCAATATGATTGTTTATTTTGGTTATGTTTATTTTGGTTAATGCCACCAAGGTGTGGCTACATTAATGTCTAGGATGTTGTTGTATTAATTTGATATGGGAATGAGGGACAGTTGTTAGTTGCTCTGATGCATGTTATTGTGTTATGACTTGACCTTGATGCAGGATTTTATTTGTTTTATTAGTCACTATTTTTCCATACCGTCTGTCCTAGACAATTTAAGTTAGGGGCGTGACATGTTTCTTGATATCATTTAACACGGTTTCGTTGGAGACTTTAGCTTGACTATCGCTTTGAGGATACGTTGATAAGTAACGACTACAAATCTCTATGTTCGAACAAAAATCTTTGAAGGCTGTGCTGTTAAACTGAGTACCATTATCAGAAATTAGACTCCAAGGAATTTCATACCCCGTGACTATGCTTTTCCATACGAACCTCTTGGTTTCAATTTCCTTGATGGTGCTCATTGGTTCAGCTTCAATCCACTTCGTGAAGTAATTTGTTACCACAAGTAACTATTACCAACCAACTAAGGTCATGGGCAATAGTCCAACTATGTCTAGCCCCTACTGTGTGAAAGGCTAGGGAGTGGTAAAGGGAGTCATGTTTTAAGTTAGTTGGTAAGGGACTAAAGCAAATCTTTGACACTTACTATATTTCATTAAGTATTGTATAATATTCTTCTGCATATGGAGCTACTATTACCCCTAAAAAATAGCTCGGGCAACTATAGATCACCCCCTAGTGTGTGCCTCGCAACTTTCTTCATGCAACTCCTTCAATACATCTTGTACTCGGTTAGGATGAACACAAAGAATGTACAGATCGCTAAATGACATTTTTATAGAGATTTTGGTTAGGGGAGAGCCAGAATCTCAAGGCTTTACTTCTAATCTTGATGGCTTCTTTCTTACCTTAAGGCAGCATGCCATTCTTTAAATACTGGATGATCGGATCCATCGAACTTGATGTAAGGGAATTCATATGTATAGACTATTCAGACACATCTATGTTTGGGCAAAATAGTTTTTTGACTATAATGATTCTGGTCTCACAATGTTGGTCAGTTGCGCCTAAGGTTACTAAAGCATCAGCTTAACGATTTTTACTTTTTCCAATTAGCTTGAGTTCTACTAAACAAATGTATTTATTAGGGATCAACTTTGCTCATAATACTTCACCATGTTGTTTGATCGGACTTCGTACTCCCTATTGGGTTGATAGATGACTAACTGAGAGTCCAAAAATAGAATCACCGTTCGAGCATGTTGCCCCAATGCTAACTTGGGTTCGATTGGCGTGGTTTCTTATTTGGTTTCATTATTTGTTGCTCTGAATCACAGTTCTACAATATGCTCATAAAGCAAACCCTCTAGGGGTGTTAATACTACCCCAGCCCCTGAATTATTTCTCGTCCCAACCCCATCCACTTAGATTTTCCAAATTCCTTCGCTAGTTAGCTATAATGTCTGCTAATGCTTGCCCTTTTATCATTGAGCTGATGTCGTAGACCTCAAGTTTGACTGCCCACTTTGCTATTCTTCCTAAAAGAATAGTTTTTTGCAAAACAAACTTAAGTGGATGCTTAGCGACAACGACGACGACTGAGTGGGCTAGGAAATGATGTGACAACTTCCTTGTGGTCATAACCAGGGCCAAGATCAACTTCTTAATGGGAATGTAGCTTAACTCATCTCCGATTAGGATCTTGCTAACATAATAGATTGGTCGCTGAACCTTATGTTCTTCCCTTACTAGGATTGTACTGATCGAATGCTTGGGTATGACCAAATACTGTTGTAATATTTTTTTAGGCCGCTGAGTAGGTAACAGAGAGGTGAAGCTGAATAAGCTTTCAGTTCTTCAAGCACTCGATCACACTCTTCATCCCAGTTCAAGATGCACCTTTCCTCGAGTAACTTGAAGAATAGTCTGCATCAATTAGAAACTCTACTGATGAGCCAATTTAGTGTTGCCACCATTCTAATCAGACGCTGAACCTCCTTCACTATGGTTGGTCAGTGTAATCTTGTATGGAGGCAACTTGTTCACCTTTATTAATCATTTTCGTCACCAGACACCTGATAAACTACCTTGAGCGTACTCTGAGAGCATACTTAGATACGTTTAATTGTAATCCATATTTTTTGAGGATTCCAAAAACTTCTTTAACGTCATACAATGATTAGTCATGGCCTTGCTCTTAATAACCATATTGTCAATGTACAACTCCATTACCATTTTGATCTGAGAGTTAAAACATTTTTGTAATTAGCCTTTGATAGGTAGCTCTAATATTCTTTAATCAAAATACTATCATCTTGTAACAGTTGATCTCCTATGGAGTAATGAATGACATATTCTTTTGTTCGAGCCCAAACATAAGAATTTGGTGGTATCCCCGATAAGTGTCCTAGAAGCTTATCATCTTATGTTCAATGGTGGCATCAACTTGTTGATCGATTTTTAGTAAAGAGAATAGGGCTTTGGGGTATACTTTATTGAGATCAATATAATCTATGCAAATTCTCCATTTTCTATTTTTTTTCTTGACTATGACTGTGTTGGAGAGCCACTCTAGATATGATTTCATTAACCTTAAACTTTATCCAATTTCTTAATTGTGGCTTCAGTTTGTGCTGGGGAAGATTGCATTTCTTTTTAAATGACTAGATGACTAGCCTCATGGTTAGTAGTATGCTAAGCTTGTGGCACATAACCTCAGGATTGATCCCTAGTATTTCACATGGCATCCAAGTAAAGACTTTGAGGTTTTCTTTCAACAGCTACATTAACACTTGCTTCTCATAGTCGAGCAAATTCTTTTCGACTAAGGAAATCCTATCTAAGTCGGACTCATGTGTAAGAATGGACATTAGATCTTCTATGACTTTCTCACTAGGCTCCTACCCCACATCCTCTAAGGTCCGCGTGTCATTAACTCTGACCATAGATTTGACTTGATTGGGGATGTTCTTTACCCTAATGGCAATTAAAAAATACTTCTTTGAAATAACTTACTCTCTTTTTATTGAAAACACCTATTAGGGGACCAGAAACTTGATGATTAAATAGTAAGTGAATGGCATACCTCTCATTCTGTGCAATTATGGATGCCCCATTATGGCATTATACGAGGATAGGACATCTACCACTAAAAATTATTTGAAACTCAATAGGCCCTGCTTGTATTAGGATTGTGACTCTTCTAAGTGGCCATAGAGGTGTCGAGCTAAAGCTGATTAGAGGCAGTAAGCTGAGATCATATCCAACTCAGACAACCCAAGCTCCTTGAAGAGTCCATAGCACATTATCTCTTTAGAGCTACCCTGATAAATGAGGATACAACACACTTCACAATTGCCGATTTTCAAAATGACTACTAGGGCATCATTGTGTGGTTGTTTAGTTAAATCTAGTATCTACACAGCTTTAAATTGCATTGTACTATGAAGATGCCAAATTATAAATATATGGAAGTTCTTTCACCATGACAATGTGAGGCAAAAATACTTCACTGGGCCTCAGTGTAGCTTGCCCAACCTCTTATGAGGTTGTCCACATTACTATTGGTCTATCACATCTCTTCCCTTTCGAGTATATGCCCCTACGTGGTCTAACACTTTCGACTATTTTTTAACTCTGATACTATTTGTAAGGACCCATATTCCCATTATATAATATTGTCCACTTTGGACATAGTCAGGTGCAAAGTGAGAGTTTCTTAGAGCGTTATCCATCCTAATACCACTCTTGGCCATGGAGGGTAAAATTGTCTTTTCACATGCACATAACATTTCAACACTTAAATTTTGTTAAGTCTGGAATCATTTTCGTGCCCTTGTTTAAACAACAATAAGTTTTCAAGGCTTATACTGACAGCATTCCACTAGCTCAGTTATATATATATATATATATATTTCCCTACATAAGTAGGTGACCCACTCACCCTCTTGCATGGCCTAGTGTCCCTTAATTCAAAAAAGTGGCAAGTATACTTTCCAATTCAACCATACCTTACATAAATCTCACATACATGGGTAAGAAGGGAGAGAAAGACATCATTAAACATTATAAACTATGATAAAAGAGGCAATGGAGAGTTAAAGATGAGAGTCAAGACTTGATACAGTGTGTGAGTAATTGAGGGTTATGCGGAGAGAAAGAAGAATGGAAAAAAGAAAGAAAGAAAATAGAAAAGAATCATCAAGGAAAGGAGAAATATGGAGAAATGAAGAGTGCAACACAACATCTACCTTATCTTTTTAGTCTGAGATTCCTGGTATAAGTAGGGGCAGAGATAGCTATGACAGAGTAGGGGCAATTGCCCCCACTCATTTTTTAAAAAAATAATATTAGTTGTACATATTTTCTAATATTATGTGCAGTTATCCTTACTTGCCCCCACCCTTATCGATCTCCCTTTTACATTTCAACATATTTATTTAAAGATTTCAACAAAACTCTTGATCTTCTCTTATCTAACTTTAGCTACTCATTTTGTTCAATCTTAGCTTTTTTTATCTATCATTTATAATTTATTCAATTTCATAAATTTTTTTAGATATGTCTTATTATTTTTTTTAAACAGTTTTTTTTTTTTTATCATTTATCATTTTTCCAATTTCAGATTTTTATTTTTTTTATTGATAGGTCTTATTTTTTTTAGATAGGCTTTTTTTTTCTTATTATTTATCCAATTTCAATTTTTACAAAGGCCTTAGGTACGCCCTGGCCCACTCTATTACCATTTATATCTTCGCCACTAGATATAAGGTAGGGATTTCTAGGTTTTCATTGTCCATGTATTACTCTAAGGATTGTTGTCTAGTTAAGTTATATGCAGATTAGGTTGGAGATGGGTATTAGGCACATCACGGCTTACATGCTTGAAATTCTTGGGTTAAAGGTTATGACGATAGTTAGAGGATGTACAAGTGAATTTTTTGAATTTCTAAAACAATTTTATATGAAGAAATTGGAATAAATTGTTGAAATTGAATTAAGTTGAGAGAAACAGAGCATAAACTACAAGTTTTCAAATTTTTGATTGTTATTCGGGTGACCACCTACATAGTCAAATCGTGTGAATGCCCATCTGGACGAATGCCTAGACCTTGTATACTGGTTCTTTTCCTTACTCAGTCAACTATTCACATAGCCAACTATCTACACTTTTATCCAAACGGCCCTCTGCTCAGATGTGTGTATAGACGACAAAGGTACATTCAGCTTTTCCTTCACTATTCTGAGTTGATTGCATAAGGTATGTGAAATGTTGATTAATATGAAATTATGAACATTAAATGAACCTGGAATTTCATGTATTTATATCATGTTAAGTGGTGGATGATATTCAATAAAGAACACTTATGTTGAGATGATAGCAAATGAAACCATGGTAAGAGTTAGAGGTACTAAAATAGAAGGTATACATACCTATAGATTGAGAGTTTTTAAACTTACGCAGGAGTTTGTTATCATACCAGTAAACTCATAATCTACGTAACAATGCAAATGTCTAAGGTTGACATGATTGTCCTAGAATTGTGTGTGAGAAAGATATGTTCTCAGTTATATGCATATATGCAAAAAATGTATGAGTACATCTCAAAACAGTGTGTGAAGAATGGTGCATTACTTCCCAGTTGTGTGTGAAAATCATTTATTTCGATTGGATACTGATTTTCAAGATAATCTTGCAATGTACCTAATCTAAAGTGTTTTTTAATTGTGATTATATTGAACATTCCATTGATTATAGAATGTTGGGATCTATTACCTTATTTCGTGTTAGAATCATGAGTGTATAGTTGTACTGTTATTAGTGAGCATATCTATATGGGTGCTTACATCTGTACAAACTTTGTTGCAGTCCCAACATGAGTAAATTTAATAAGAAAGCTAGATTATCAGGTTGTGAGGTATAGCTACTATATTTTATTTGATCCTTGTACATGTTTTAGAGTTTATATATTTTGGTGAGAGGAGTTTATATAAATTATATACTATCTTCAATAAGTTTTGGAACGTTAACTTGTTATTTTGGGACTATGAGTTCAATTTTTATTTTATTTACCTTGTAATTCTACTATGATTTGGGTTTCGAATTGTTTGGTCAATGATATGCATAAATTTTACTTATGCCACGATTTACTTAAAAAATTAGGGAGATGACACACTTACAATGTTGGGCGTTTGGAAACTTGCACTTGGATGCTTATGTCTCTTGAAGATGTGAGTCAACACTAGGGTATTTACACACGGAGAGCCTAACTATTATGTTATCGGATTGACTGACACTTGAGTACTTATGTTATCAGATAAATGTTTATTTAATTTTTAAAAAATATGTTAATGAATATTTTTTATCTTTTTGGAAAGTCTCAAATACAAATTTAGGCAAAAAATGAGGCTAGGGTAATGGTCATTTGCAACCCAATTTCATATCATTATGGCGTTTGCTAAGTTGATAAAAAAATAAATAAATAATAAAAACTTGATAAGGAATATTTTTTAACTTTTTGGGATACCAAAATGCGAAAAGGGACCGAACCAAAAGTAAGATGATTATTTCACAAATTGAGTTTAGATCCATCCAAGATCCGTCAAGGAATATTTTTAAATGTTTTTGGATATCCAAAGATGCAATATAGCTTGAAAATAGGGCCCCAAATATAAAACAATTAGTTTATAATCTGAATTCGAGTCAAACTGGAAGCTGCTGTGATGATTAAAATCGGTAAAACAAGTATTTATCAAAAATTTGAGAAGCTAAGATGCAAATCTATGCGGAAAACATGCTCAGTGATAAAATAATAATTTTTTTACTATTTATTTTTAATTATTTTAACACTCTTGTACTAAACTAAACCTATAACAGAGTAGGTTTGTAAGAACTTAATGGGTAACGTAAATGATTTTAAGATGGATGTGCGGGGTAACAAGGAGAGATAGGATTAAGAACAAGGAGATTATGAGCAAATTAGGAATAGCGCCGATTGAAGAGAAAATGAGAGAAAATCGACTAAGATGGTTTGGTCATATTAAAAGACGTCCAACGGAGGTACCGGTTAAAAAGTGTGAAAATATAGAGATTGTTAGGAGTAGGAGAGAGAGAGGAAGACCCAAAAGTTGTTGGAAATGAATTATTAAACATGACCTTACCTATATAGATTTAACGGAGGATATGACCATCAATAGATTTGATTGGCGTCGTCAAATCCATATAACTGACCCCACCTAGTGAGAAAAATGCTTGATTTGGTTTGGTTTGATTTGGTTTGTGCGATTTCAACTTGCAAGGTTATTGGGTTTCGCCTTCTGCATTATTACGCCATCTGTATTCATCACGGATCCAATCATTGACGTAAGAATCGTGTATATTTTTAATATAGTGAGGTTGTTTCTCTACTCTCACATTTCTTCTGGTTTTCATCTTATGTTAGTGACAATCAACATGAAAATCCATAAGGATTATCCTCTATATTATTTAACCACCTAAGTCGTCATGTGTGTGTGTATATATATCATGTTCATCCATCATCATTATCAACAAGACTTGCTCATAAGTTCCAATTTGAAACAAAAATGGCGCGCATGCCACTTGTCATGGACTCATCTTGATTATATTTTTGATAATTATCATTTAGCTGTATTCCAAATTGATGCATTTTTGTTTTTTTGAAGTAGTGCAATTTTATGCCTATTGACGTTGCTGCACTCTCCTCTGCCCATCCAAAATTTAAATAAGAAACCAGAAAAATAATTGGAAAACAAAATTATAAGTTTCAAGATGGGTAAATCTGAATTTCTAATCCACACCAAAAAGGCACAACTATATATAGATAACCAATATATTATATATATATCTCACCTCAACATTCTGTTCTCCCACGAAATTTGAAGGAAAAATTACAGAGTAAAGCATGAAAAATTAGAGAATTAATATTATGAAGATGTTAGAGGATTTGAAGGCTTACTGCTGAAGAGCAGAGACAGCATGTTGAACTTCCCCATTTGATGGAACTGACCCAAAAACAAAATCATAGTAAAATGCATTTGCGCTTTCCCTTTCCCTTTCATCTTCGCTTCCATTAACGCACTCCCAATTATCAAACTCATCGCTGTAGGTGGGAGACGAACAACCAGCCAAAGTGGGAGATCTTGGGAGGATGAACGAAGAGAAGGGCAATGAAAGTGAACTGGTTGACGAAGAGGAGAGAGAAACAAGGTTCGAAGAGTTGGGTTTGCAAGTGGGTCTGGTGGTGGTTGCAGGAGTCGAAGAGTCGGAACCAGCGTTGGCGTTGGCGTTCGGGGTGGTATGAGAAAAGGGCTCTTGGGCTCCTCCGCCCACTCCCATCCTGACTGTCCTCTGAGCCACCCTTAGCATCCCTCCACCACCACCACCACTTCCGTTACCCCCAAAAGCCCTTCTCATTGATGCTTGTTTTCTCTCTCCTCTCTTCTGATATTCTCTTCTCTTCTCTTCCTCTTTTCCTACTCTTTTCCTACTTGTAGAGATGTGTTAGAGGGGATAGATTTCGTTCGTTTCGAGGTGATGAAATTTATGCGTATAGTAGAGCAGTTGGATAATGTTTTTACTCCAAGCAATCCGACAAAGGGAATGTTTGGTTCCAAAAAAAAATTAGGGTGGCATTTGATTTTTGCATCTCTATTTTTTATTTATGTTTTTATTTTTTATTTTATGTGTTTTATATTTTAAAAATTTTTAAATAAAGAAAATAAAAAACATATTTAATTTGATATTTTATTTTTTTCTTTTAATTTTTTTATTTTGGATTAAAATATTTAAAATAATTTTTTGTCATTTTATATTTCATGTATAAGCCTATTTTTTGTTTTTTAAAATAAATTTTAAAAATAAAAGTAATAAAATGTATTTTATATTATTTTTTTATTTTTAAAAATAAAAAATGAGCTCAAAATAAGTATACTTCTATAAAAAATTTCTAATTTTTTTCAATTCTTTCACTAAACAAATTAACACTTTTTACCAACTTTCTCTATCAATTCTTAATTTTTACCATTTTTTATTTTTATTTTAATTCTTACTAAGGACCTGTTTGGAGAGATAAAAATTAGTAAAAAATTGGCAAAAATTCTTCCTTATATATTTAGCAAAGTATCATATTTTGTCACTTTTTTACTTTAGTTAAAGTAATTTACTCAACTTAAAAATTATAAAAAATTATTAAAAATTATAAAAATTTGTTAAGAGATCAAAAGTTACTAAAAATTATCAAAAATTATAAAATATTTTATTAAATACTTAAAAATAATTATTTATTTTATTAAATACACCAAAAATTATCACTAATAATATTTAAAAAAAAAGCCAAAATTTATTAAACTTTGGACTTTCGTACCTATAATTAAACACGGAAAAGACACGAATAAAAAAGTATTGCGAAG
>JAVXUM010000001.1:35022382-35032646 GCA_035590655.1 Pouteria glomerata
AGAGTATTATTTTGCATCAAAGCGAGGTGTTTTCCTCTTGTTCTTCAAAGAACTTCTGAACTTATCAAGAATTCGTTCTTGTGGCGTTCTTCCACTTTCAATCCAAGATTCTTGATTCAAGAAATCAACGGGTCTTGGTTCTTCATTCTTTGATCTTGATATTAACTTTCCTGGGTTTTGATTCAATTGATCGTGGGTTTAAGGCATTCGACCAAGGGTTCACATCAGTTAAGGTGTAATCACAAATTAAGGGGAAAGGAAGGTGAAATATTACAAGATTTGCATCTTAAACAAGAAATTTAGACCATATAATCATATTTCAAAGATATTTATTATTAGAGACAATAAGGCATTAATACTTGATTAAACAAAATTAAAAAAATGAACTTAATTAGACAAAAAAGAAGTGGTTAGATCATGATAATGATTCCATGAAAATAACTTATTGCCACATCATTGAAAGATTCTACACACATAGAACATCATAAGAGAGAAATAATAGAATCCTAGTTATTAGTGTCCAGGCCCTTACAACAGAAAAAGGAATGTCTCCTTCAGAGTTTGCTGAAGATAAAAACGGAAAACAAATTCAGTTTGATACATACATAACATGCATGTGTAAACACACAAACAATTACGAAAATTGATCTCCTTGATCTTCTCTCATCAGTATATATTTCATCAGTGATTGAAATTTTGAAACCCATATCATGTCTTACATGTTACATTCATCAAATAGATATGAATTTTTTCCTAGTATTGTTGATGCAATACTCAGGTTTTCTCTTAATTGTTTGTATCTTTAAAAAAGAAACTCTACATATATGCGTAGGTGAATGTACACCCTCCACTGCAGCTAACGTGACAGGACACATACCCTCCCTCTTTCCTTGACTAAAGAGGGTTGGCAAAATTTCATGATACCGTCTAAGCATGGAAATCTCCCCGGCTTGCTCAAAGTGTGTTACACCTCCCTCGTGGGTCATTCCCACAGCATGACAGAATCAAAAAACTTGCTCAAAGTGTGTTATACCTACCTCACGAGACTATTCCCGTCATAACTACTAACTACATCACAAGCTACCTGATGGGTCATTCCCATCACGACTATTGACTCCATCGCAAACCTTGCCCATGGCTTCTCCTCCACTATATTAGCTCTTACACAGTGTGACTCTTAAATACTTGAGCTACGGGTAGAACTTAATATATCTATTTAGGATAACTCAAGTGTCTGAGGCATCAAGGTTGGAGTCTAGAGTTTGTCAAGACAATTGTTCCTCCTAGAGGAGCACTTGTTTTAGACCAGTTGAAAATAGAGACACGCCCCTTATCCTTAGAAGATTGTAGCATATAACTTGTGGCCTTATTAGTTGGAAGAAACAAAGTTAATTTGACAGATATAGGAAATCGGTCCATCACAACAAGTCACTTAGGGAACATCTATGCCAGGTGGCACCCAGGCGCTTAAGCAAAAATCGTATCACAATCTTGGACACATTTAGTACAAGTTACGAGACATCAAGGAGCATCCAAGAAGGGCATGCATCAATCTTCCAGTAACCTAACATAAATATGAATCCTTAAGTACATTCTATGTCAAAAAATTAAACATCGAGATCCAAATATTTCCCATCACCCTCGCATTATATTAATTACTTCTCCCAATAAAAATGCTTACAAATTTTTATTAGCACATGTTGAAAATGTAAGTTATTTCTTCCATTTTATCATCTTTGAAATCCAATTAAAATGCAACATATGCACAAGCGCTCCTACCTAAAATTTCTATTAGTGTTGAAGATACTTTCAATTACTCAAGTCCAAAAGAAATTCGTTCATGCATTTTTTGATTACAGTTGTCAAAAATTGCAATATACGATATGATATATACAATACATGTTCCAAATAGGCATTTCATGATTATCTTACACGTGTATCTATTTTTTCAAAAAACTTTCGGTAAATATATTGTATCTTACAATATATTTCACATCGTAAGATACCTACAATTTATCCAATAATATATATATACAATTACAATTTTAGTATGTCAAAAATCACGAATTCAATAACAAGAATAAAACAAACCAACAGACGAAATTATATATTGGATTATCATCAATACGTTTGCTTTCAGAAGAAGAAAATAGGTAAATTTTGTTGAAGACAATCAAAAAATTGAAGATAATAGTTGATTGCAAGTTAATTCAGCAAATTAATTGGTCATTGGAGTATGACACACAATGAAATTACTGCTACACCAAATCAAGTCATTCTGAAAAGCTAAAAAGTATAGTATCGTTATGATAATTTTAATTGAATTTAATACAAGACAAAATCTTTGAAATGATAACTACTATTTTTTATTCGTTGAACCATAAATACGCATGTATAATGTTATTTACTTAAGTAGGATAATTCATTTTTAATCCATAGTATTGCACCCTGTTATAACACTAGTGACTATTTGTAAATAAGAAAAATAGTTAAATTGAACAAGATTACTTGATAGTATTTTAGTTGTTCGTATGTTATATTTAACTTATAGGTAGTTATATTACTTCCACATTTTTTACATTATCAAAAAGCATACAATACACAATACAATGGAATGTGATACATAAATGTAAGGCTATCGATACAATGGGAGATACACAATTTGAGAACTATGATTGGCACTATCACCCTCGAAACTCAAGCTAAATGAACTCGACTGTGCATAAGATATGCTACTATAAATACTATACCTGTTCCCATTTCATCTTCTACGCACTATGGTAATTCAAATTCAATCCAGGTCAAAAGTTATGATAATAAAGAATGGTATTTCACAAGCATGGTCCCACAAAACACAGAATCCCAATGTTTTTTTGTTAGTTGCTAAGAAATCTTAAAAATGAATGACAAATTAAGTCAATGAAACAAAAATAATCAAAATGAAAGAGATCCTAAACATACTTTGACGGTTTGACCTAATAAGCATACACGTGGATATGGGTAAAGAGAGTATATTTTCATTTTAAGCAACCACGTAGATATGGATAGCAAAGACAACCAATTATTAATGTTAATTCATTACCTGACCGGGCAGAGAGAAGCGAGAGTTTTTTCTCCTTTGTCTTGACGTGTCTCATCAAAATGGAATTTACCGTAGTTTAGCCCATGCGTTTAATAGAATTATAAAAATATTAACCACAACAGGAGAAATATGAATTACGACAACTATAGGAAAATTCCCCATTTAAGCAGAACCTTATCAGAGATTACACGTGACATCCACTATCATAATTATCATCTCAGTAGCTTTGAAGATGCAAAAACCCAGAAAACACAGCATTACCAGATAAACAATTTAAAGGATGCACGACAACATAACAGTCAAATTGCCATTTCAAACCATTATACGACCGGTTTAAAGGTAGATAAAACCACATCTTAGCCCCATGCAGTCCAGCAGTAAAACCAAAAAGCATAATGACCACATCAGTCAGATTATTATCAGTAATAATATGTTAAAGAAAAACTCCTCATCTGTTTAGAAAATAGAAACAAGTAACACCAACGACAACAAATTTTGAAAAACAAAACATGAATTATGATCCCATAAGATTACAGTTCTGCATTCGGATAGAATAAATAACAATCAACAACTACAAAAAAATATGAAATGCAAGTACTCTCCCCAACTGCACCCAATAAAGAAAGCCAGAACATGCACAGTAACAAAATAAACAGAACGCTGAAAAAGAAAACAAATTAAAAAAATAAAATACAATTCAGAAAACTAAGCAAAGGATACTTTCAATACATTGTTGAGAGTTGTTGAGCTTTGAAAGCTTGTCCGCAAGAATCTGCTCGCTGAAAACACTACTCATCCCAGCTGAATAATGCTTTCCCCGCACCACCACACCCCACCCCCAACAAAAAGTAATAGTGAGAATAATCAAAATCAAAAGATACTCAAAATAACACCAAGTCTCCAAGCAGAGCTATCAAAGTTTGGGTCTTTAAATCAACAAAGAACGAGAGAGGCATCAATCAAATTGAGCAATTGCTGATAATACAGCGAGACGTCAATTGTAGGACCACTACTGAAGAATTGCATTCACATAGAACTCCAAGACCAACCCTCGGAAAGAAACGGTGGACCAAACCGGTGGACCACTGGGATGGCGTTACAGATACAGACACAGAGAGAGAGGATTTGAATGAAGTAAATCCAAGGGCTTAATCAGGTGTCACACAAATGAGAGAAAGGCCAAAATCTATAAACCCTAGCATCCGTTACTTTAGGCCAGAAAAGAGGAAGAGAGAGGGCGCAGAGAGAGAGAGATGTATGCGTATAGCTATCAAATTGGAATGATATTTGAGAAGGGCGCGAGTAGGCAGACGGAATGAGCTGCAGAGGGAGCTGTGGTGGCTTTCTATGTAAAGTTGGGCCATTTGTTGAATTTTCATTTTTTGGTTTTCGATTTGATATGTTTGGGGTTTCAATTGGAAGTAACTTTTTATGGGCTTCTGCCTCAGTTTCTGACCTTTTCTCAGGCGTTTTTTTTTTCGTTTTTTTTTTTTTAAATACATGTAACAAGAGAAATATAAAAAATAAAAATAATATCATTTCTCTTTTTGTTTGGGATAAGTGAATTTCTGGGCAAAATTTAAGTATCATCTAAATGGAGAGCACTTGGGTCCGAACGATGACAATAATTTTACAGTAATTATGGTACTTTTGTTGGCTGAAATTCAAATTCCAATTTTCTAACATATATAAGCATTGTTTGGTTTGTTAAAAAAATAAAATAAAAAAATTTTAAAAATTTTATAAACTTATTACATTACACGAATTACGAACTCACAACTTAAGGGGTGATTGGTGTGATAAAAAGTGAGATAAATTGAGACAATTTGTGAGTTCATAATTCATACAGTGAGATAAAAAGTGAATAATTTTTAGAGATTTTCAAACTTTTTCTGAGATTTTTAACAAAACAAACGCCCCCTTATTTCACTTTATCTCATTTTATTTCACTTTTTATTACTCAAAACACACCATAAAATGAAATTTCTTTTGTATTTTCAGATATCTTCCATTCCCCCCACGTGTATAAAAAAAATATTTTTTTTCCATGGATTGTAACCAAATCCTTGAGTAGGACAAGACCTTGCATTTTATCAATTAATGAGTAAGGTCATTTTTGAAATGTTGTTTGATATTTTGGTGATGTTTGAATGACACAAAAAAAAGTATAATAAAAATACAAAAAATTGATGTAAAAATAATATGTGATAAAATTTAAATTAGAATAAAGTACAAAAAAATTGATAAAAATTTGTGAGTTTTGAAAAACCAAACACCCCTTTTATCATTTTAATTAACAAATTGACCGATTTCCAAATTTAGATTTGTGAAAATTATATTTTTATGATTCTTTGAATTTTTATTAACAAAAAGAGCCTATTTTGGTATAATAGTTGCTTTGATAGATCATATCACATCTTCACATACAATGATTTTTATTAGGGGTGGCAAAATTAATTCATACTCATTAATCCGCCTAATTAAACTCATAATAAATGAGTTTAGGTCCTGTTATTTTATTAATTGAGTTATTAATATGTAATTTTTAAAATACTCATTTATAAATGGATTTAATTAGATGATTAACTAAAACTCGTTGGGTGTTTAATTATTTTTTTTTAATTATTAAGCCCATATCCTTGTTATATGGAAAATGACTAATTTTCAAATAATGAGTTGCCAAAAAAAAAAAAGATAAAAGTCATTTGAAAAATTGAAAATAAAGGACCAAATATTTTTAGTGAAAAAAAATGTTATTGGATTTTTCAAAACAATTACTTTTAAAAATATTATTTAACTTTTTTTTTAATATTCAAGCATACCTCACCTAAAATTTAATTCGTACCTAGTTTAAATGATTTTATTTTATTTTTTAAATTCAAACAGTAATTATGGATTATTAACATATGTACTTACTAAAATAGATGCTAATACTTTCAACTTTATTACCTAATAAGATAATCCAAATATGGAATCTCCATGAGAAATTAAAATAAAAAAGGCACTGCATTATGATTTGTTTGTTTGTTTAAAAGAAATTAGTTTAGTGTTGATCTCTCCTCAAATTTTAAATATGTAAATAGTACATACTTTTCAAAGAAATTATTGAATTTAAATTTTTATTAATAAAATAAATGAATTTTTTTAAAAATATTAAAAAATAATATATCATTTGATATATCTATTTTGAACTTATTTTTCATTTTGTGGTGATGAAAATAAAGAAAACAGCTTAAAACGTATATTAGTCACTTGTATTTTCAAGATCTGTTTTAGATAACATAAAATGAGTTTATACATAAAATATAAAATAATAAAAATCGTTTTGAGTGTTCTTAACTTAAAATAAAAAAAAAATTCTCAAATCACGAAAATAAAAAATATCAAATCAAATGCATTTATAAATAGGTTTAAATAAATTTTTAATTTAGAAAAATAAGTTTAATCATAAATAAGGGGGTGTTTGGCCCTTTAAAAAATACTGAAAAACTCTCAAAATCTCTAAAATTCTCTACTACTTTTATACATCACACCTATTACAACTCTAGAAAAAATTACATAACTCGAGTTCGATTAATAGAATAGTTATAATTTTTTTTTTTTAATGTGACCACAGTTATCCAAGCTACCAAATAAGACCCATTGTCAATATTTTTTAAAGAAATTTGAAAACCGTTTCGACAGATTTTTTTGCAAAAGTCAATATCTTTCACTATTTATTTCTGAAAACGTGGTTTGCCACCAAACACCTAGATATCACTCAAATCACGTTTTTCATTAATTTTCATTACTCCAAACACTCTCTATATGGGTTGGATACGGGTTCATGGGTTTGTACTAACCCATATCTAACCACTCATATCCAATCCACCTTTTAAATGAACGAGTTTGGGTTATACCCATTTAATTTTCAACCCATGTAAATCCATCACCAACCTGCCTATCTTGCCACCCCTAATTTTTATTCTTTCAAATAAAATTATTCTAAAAGCATGACCTTTTATTGTTAAATCTTCTACTGCCCAAGTAACCTTGTTAATTTTAGAGGTATGTAATTAGAAAATCTCATTCATAAATTGAAAAACATGTAATGAAATGTGTTTATGTAGTTCTATTGTTTTCTATATAAGTGTTATTCTTTTGTTTTATACATTTATTTCAATCAAAGTTACACTCCAAGAACCTGATCTATTGTTGAGAAACACTAATTGAACACATGTTTTTTGTAGATTTAACCCGGTACACACCGGTTTATTACTTGATGATAAATTCTTACACTTAAGAATTGACATCAGTCTAGATGTGGGCCTATTAGACTAAGGTTTTTTTTTTTTTTGCCTTTTTCTATTCATTATTAGGCCTTCCCTTACGCGTTTTATGTGCTAATCAATCCATGACTAATTTGAAACTTTAACATTTCTATTCTAAGCCCATCTTTCTACAATTACAATCAAATCCGTAAATCAAATAAAATTAAATAAAATAACAATGAAACTATTAAACATTAGGGAAAATTATAGTAACAAATACACAATATTTGATCATATCTAGTCACTAAAGTGTTGCTTGCAAAATAAATAGGAGTGAGCAATTAAATTCAATTGCCTAAACATTTAAATGCCTATATACCATGAAATATGGTAATAGTGTGGGCGAGACATGCCAAAATAGACAAATGTAAGATAACAAAATAGTATATTACATTTATATAAGATATGCTAACATTAATAAAACAATATAGCAATTAAGTCATAATACAACTAATTCTCATACCAGATATAACGTTAGATAAGATATGGTAAAATGCAATAGAGTTGACTTGGATAAATCTTAATATCTCCTATCTACCCCTAACCTTGGTAACTAGTTTTCTGGATATAATAGTGAACCTATCACACCCAAAAAAAGAATTTTGATTATTATTATCCTTTTGCAGTACCCCAACATGCCTTCACTAACTTTCAAAAATGGCTTGCCAAACCCACATTGAAGCTAGGCTAATTGAATGGCCCGATATGTAGACCTGCAATTACCAAAAAAAAAAAGTATGCAGACCTGCAATAATATAAGCATGTATAGCGAAATGTTAGGTGAGCTATCTCTGAGCCAAAGTGAAGAGCCCATGTCTCACAATGCCTAGGCAAGGTAAGATAAAATAATATATATGTTAAATTCAAAATATTCATAATATGACATTTTAAAGTCATACAAATGTGTAACCCCCTTGGAAGTCCTTGTATTATATCTTAACTGATCTCAAATCAAGCAACATTATAATTTGATGGATGCGGATCATGACAGTGTAGTTTTAGAGCCAAAATCCATCCAAAAGTGTGGGGTCACATGGTTTAAAATTATTGGTCAAGCTCCATAGTTTAAAATTTAAGGATTTTACCCCTTATAGTTGAGCCCAACAACAGATAGTCTTCTTATAATTCAAAATAAGCAAATCACCCATATATAGCTTGAACTAAATTGATATCTTTAGATTTTCATCCATATTTACAACTTCCTCTATAGTTAAAATTTTTAATCTTAAATTTTTATTTTTATAGTGATTTTGACCCCTTAGTATTTTCTTAAATCTATTTTTTTTCTTCTTCCTGACTTTATTCTAAAACTAAATCTAATATATTACGATGTAAAGTACATGATACATTTTGTTCATGAATTACAAAGAATTTTACAACTTCTTATAAAGCATACAAAAAGAATGACTTGCGGTGTGTGTAGTGTTGTTTTGTTTTGAGTTTTAGAGATAGAATTAGGGATGACCATCTCGATCGACCCATCTACACTCTACTCAATCTTCGCCCCTAATAGGTAGGGGATTTGAGAATTTTTTGAGGATCAGGTAAGGAATGAGGATATTTTTTAAAATATTTCAAGAATTAAGTAGGGTACGAGTATGAGTCTATCCTCAACCTATACTCTACCCAATGCTTAAAAAATCTCCAAATCCTCTAATTGACTTGTGTTAATGGGTTTAGGATTGAATCTGGAAATTGGAATCTAAATTGATACCTATGTAATTGTGCATGAATTTGAAATTTAGACTTGATACTTAGGCATTTATGCTTGTGAAATTTAGAATTTTTCGAATTTGAACTTGATAATTGAATTTGTAATCTGGAATTTAAAATTTTTGTATTTTTTTATTTTAGGTATCCAATTCTCTGTGGACATTCTCGTTCCCCATTTAGGACAAGAAAAAAGGGTAAAAATAAATTCTCATAGCGGAATCGAGTAGGGTATGAGAATTGATTTGAGTTTAGAGATCAGGTACGTGGATAAGCATACCCATTCCCTAGTCGCCCCGTACCCATCCCTAGATAGAATATGATATAGGTGTAATTAGTTTTTTAAAAGTAAAAGAGCATGAAAAAAATATGTTTAGTTTAGAATGACGGAGTATCACACCGAAAAATCCTATAGATGAACTAAGGGTAAAATAATAACAAGATTCTGTTATTTGAAATTCATTCTATACTGGTGGTTAATTCATATGCAATCCAAGGTATAATAAATAAATAATATTGGAGTCCAAAAGCCACTGCTAAACACATCACATAAACATAATTTAATTAAAAATATAATTTTCTCGCTATGAAAGAATCATCACATTCATCAAAATAAAATAAAGTAACTATTACATATTACAAATATTTCTAACAAAAATATTCATAGTTAGGTACAAAAGTAGGTTTGACAATCCTTCTAAGCTATTTTGTGTGGTCCATCTGCCATTTAATAAGTAAACCTGAAATTTTGTTTTGTGAACTACTAAAACTTAGAAGTCAAACCTCCTAAAGTATCTATATGACATAGACATGATATTACACTATATTAGGTAGTCCAATACAGTGATCGTAACTTTATGACATGGCACAAATGCAGCAATTAATCGTATTTATCGAAAACTTAATAATAACCTGCAAATAAAGTAAAATAAAAACAATACAAATATTATATGGTAATAAAATATTCCACATCAATAACTTGACATGTATTTGATTTTATTGAATGAGATATTCATCGTATATGTGCCCAAGCGTTGAGTTCAAACATTGATTATTTCAATCCTATCCTCCAATCTACCTTTAACTTTTGACACCAGTACATTTTAGTAACTACAGATGCATTGGTATACAAGTCTGCCGCACTCCTTATAACCTAATCACA
>JAVXUM010000001.1:35038412-35048502 GCA_035590655.1 Pouteria glomerata
AGATCCCTGTGGAAAATGACCCGGTACTTACCGGTTTAAATCTTGCTACAACCATCCCTTGCACTTGGGGGAGTCTCACTTAATTTTCTTCATCCACTCATTTTAATTTTGGTTTTGTCTTATAGGGTGAAGCAATTTCTGAGAGCGAGCAACTCATGTGGCAGAGCACCTCTTTCGCCCACTCATGGTCCTGAATTTGATCCTAACAGCTGTCTCTCTTCCCTATTTACCTTCCAAAAAAAAAAATACATAACTAATTTAACTTTAGAATTGAATTTAAAAAATTTACTCTCTAGCTTAATTAAATTTAGGCACTTCCAAGCCTAGTTAATGGTAAACATTTTTCTTTGTATTTTAAATTTAAAATATACTACAAGTGGTTATTATGAGAGGAGTTACATTTTTGTTAAATTTAATTAATATTCGGTCATTATTAAATCAATTTCTGAGCCTAATTATTACTTAAATATTTTTCTTTGTTTTTTTAAATTTAATTTTAAATATGTTCGAAACATATAAATTTTACAACAAAACAGAACCAATAAATAAGTATGTGCATTTTAGAAACTCATTAGCTCACTTCACATTACTTACATCCACATAATACAATTCTAGTGGCCGTACAAATAAAAAAAAAAAAAATTGTAGTTATGGTCACGTACTGATTGGTTTTATAGAAATAATTTAAATTAAAAATATTATTATTAATGTATGTTGTGCTTTAAAAAAATATATATAATCAACCTGACGAATTAAATTTAAAATTAAAATTTAGAAAGAATAACTTCCAGGGCTAATTTTATTCAAAAATTTGCAAAAATAAAAAGTAAAATGATGAATATAAAGAGTATAACATAGGATAATAATTTTTTGATTAGTTTTATAAAAATAACTTAAATAAAAAATATTATTATTAATGATATGTGCTTTATAAAATCAAACAAATATAGTCAATATGTTTAACTTAAAATTTAAAATTAGAATTTAGAAAAATAACATCTTTCAAACCTAACTAATATTTAAGTAATTACAAAAAAGTTTCGTTGAAAGCCTAAAGCTTATTAAATTCTATTAAAAAAAAAAAAAGGGAAAAAAGAAAAAGAAAAGAAAAGGAGAACAATCAAAGCCACTTTCACAATTCTAGAAAGTCAAAATTGAAAATTTTGTTTAAAAACCTTGGATGCATTCCCGGTTAATATATAAATTTAAAAAAAAAAATACTACCGTACTTCTGTAAAATCTTTTACCAAATGATGAAAAATTACTTTTGTTCACAAAACAATTTTTAATGAATGAGAAAGAGAGAGAGCTATGAATACTGAGTAAAAAAACATGAATACAGATGTTTTGAATGGATCGGATAGATTTGAACGCTAAAGGACTAAAAGAAATCGTAACCATTAATAAAATAAAATATCAAATTCTAACTATTAGATGAGGTTATAATTTAAAATGTAGCATAGACAGCATAAAAAGAATCAAATGAAACTAACTAGACATATACTAAAGGATAATGATACGAAAATTTCTTAATCCACAATATTTGCTCTTTTATAAATTAGGAGATTTCACTTAAAAAGAAAAACATTCCACATTACAGAGGAGAGGCACATAACCAAGGATTTGAATGCACAAGCTCTCATGGCTCTTATCAGTTAAGCTCTATCAATTAGTATTATACAAAAGAAATCAATTATAAACATTAATACAATTGTATCAGCTCTTCATTGACAAAATTGAGATTTGTGATCATAGTAAAGATCGATTTAAGAGTATGGGATCCTTTTTTGTCAAATAAAAACGGTTGTTGAACAACTGCTATATTTGATAGCTAATGAAAATAGAAACGTGAATAGGAAAAAAAAAAAAAAAAAAATCAACATTTGATACATCAATAAATTAGAATAGGAATTCATTTTCGAAATTTGGCACGTGTAAATATATATTTGAGAATAAAATGAGAATATGAGTTAAAAAATTAAATTATTATTTTCTATTGAAATACATTAAATTAGTAATGGCAACTTTGTCAATTCAGGCATCTTAAAAAGTTTCTCATTTTGCAAAATTTTCAAATTGTACATCGAATTCAAAAACTAATAACCCTCGAAAAAGGAAAATTATTTGATATATTTATTTTGAACTTATTTTTAATTTTAAATTTTTAAAAATAAGAAAAACATCTCAAAACATACTTGTTCACTCACATTTTCAATCTTTGTTTTTGAAAACAGAAAGTAAGTTCACATAAAATGTAAAATACTCGTCTTTAACTTTTCTAACTCAAAACCAAAAAAAAAAAAAAAATCAAAACATAAAAAAAAAAATGTCACGACAAATACATTTTCAATATTATTAAAATATGAATCTAAAAACAAAAAATAAAAGTACAAACCAATTAGAAGTAAAAAAAAACGTCTCCTGTGTGATCTGATAGCAAGAATGGGATGAAAGGTTAAGAGCACTTACTACATGTCAAACTAAAATCTCCCTAGATGTAGGAGATTACATCCCTTTTAATGCCCATCCATTGAAACAAATACTTGTCTACATTACACTATCATAATAAGTAATTTCCTCTCTTTGGTCCTTTTTTCTTTTCTTTTTTTTTTTTTTTTTTAATTTTATTTTTTATTTTATTTTTTTTTTTTTTTTGGGGGGGAGGGGGAAGGGGTAAAATCCACGTTTTCCCTTTACCCAAATGCTCTTGCTATTCAACAATTTATGTTACAAAAATAAACTAGTAAGGGAATGTTTGGTTTGCAATAAAACCAAAAAAATACTCTAAAAATCTCCAAAAACCCTTAAAAATTTCTAAAACTTATCTCACTGCATTACGAATGTTTCACTAAAAAAAAATAAAAAATCTAAAAAAAAATTAACCGAATGGATAAATTTTTTTAACAATCATATTCTTCAAATTGAGGACTTTCAAACGAATACCATTATCACTATTTTATAATAATTTTTTTGAATCCGTGAAAACGGATTTAAAAAACCGTTCCTATAATTTTGCTCCGACGGCACAAAAATATCACTATTATTCTCCACAAAACTCTATTAGATACCAAATGCCTAAAATTAACTCAAACCACATTTTTTCTTATTTTTTTTTGTTTTTTATCACTTCAAACACTGCCTAATTATATTTTCACTAAACATAACAGAGAATACTAAAATGAGTGACATGCAAGAAAATTTTTTCATTAATAAATTTGCTAAAATAGAACTGTTTGGGTATAAATATTATGAACACAGGACATCCATTTAGAAGTTCGGGCCCAAAAATCAAGTTCAGCAATATCAGCTCAAAAAGAAATCTCCATTTTTGGGGTTCTAAACCTAAATTAAACTCGGCCTCCGCCCTTCCCCCAAAAAAAAAAAAAAAAAAGCCCGAATCTCCATAACTGGAGCCGCCGTACCACCTTCCCTGGAACAGTTCCTACAAGCAACACCTGCAGACGTGCAAACAGACAATCATATGATACTTTCTTACATTATCTAACACTTGTCCTACCTATCCATTAGAAAATCAGAATAGCAGCTGGTTTAAATTGCAGCATTCAAATTCACTACTGCTTGGTGTTTTTTCCCCATTGTCTTTAGCTTTGCAGCAACTTGATCATCAGACAATGGCAAGTAGTAGATACGAGGGGTTGCTTTGGTTTTCCTAAAGAGATCATCCAGAGTGACAACTGGAGGGTCCACTTTCTCAGCTTTCTCAGGAGCCTGAGGTGAGGGTGGAAGAGGGAGCCGTTCCCCAGCCAAAGGCGGCGGAGGTGTGCGAGAAGGTGGAGGTGGTAGATGCTGCCTCTGAACTAGTTGTCCAGGCGAAGGTTGGGGCTGCAAGGTGGATGGTACTGGAGGGATGGCACGCCCAACATTGACAGGTGTTGGAGGTGACTGCAGAGGGGCCTCCACTCGCAATTTCACTTCCTGAGGATCAACAAACTCAGCCACAAGAAGGCGACCTCCATTAGGAGGCCATTGTAAGTTGTATACAGCATTTCGAGTCGCTATAGCTTCTTCCACAGAAGAATACTGCATCAATAAACCAAAATGTAATTTAAGTGATTCCAATCCATTCAAAGATCTAGAAACCACAACTTGTGCACAAAAAAAATAGAAAAAAAAAAAGGGGAATTGTGCCATCCCGCAAGTCTCACAATCTAATTCAAACGTGCAGTAATAGTAGGAAACAAAAATACAGGCTCATAAGCATAAACAAACACACACGTGCCCATGCAGGAAGGAGGGACAAAGTTACAAGACTTACCGTGACATAGCAGTGAGTTTTGATGTTATCCATCCAAAAACTGGTAACATTACCAGATTTTCCTAAAAGTTCTTGCACAGCTTTTAGGGTAAATGGGCGCAAAAAGCAATCAATTCTTAGAGAATTAGTAGGAGGCTTCAACGACTGTGGAACTGTGAAACAAAAATGAAATTGAGAAGATACTAATGCTGTAGCAATCATTAATGGATATGATAGATAGATCACAACAGCCAAAACAACTTACCAACACGCTCCTTAGGTGCATCCTCACTATTATTCGAGTCAGATCTAGAGAAGTTGCATTTCAAAGTCATAGAAGGGAATGTCTCCTTAGGTGTAGTAGAAGACGCAATACTGCTTTGAGGTTCAGGAACTTTAAGGTTTTCAGAATTCCAGCTCCTTTGCCTCTTGGAAGTCTCATTATTCCCAACTACAATGTCCGCAAAACCAACTTATTAAGCAAAGGAGGCCAAAAATGGAACCAAGTCTGATGAACACAAAAGTCACTCTTTGCTGGTAAAATTTCATGTCCAATAAGTGGCAAGGCATCAATTGCTGAGGATGCAGTATTCCAATGTCAACAATAAAACAGCAAAAGATAAGGAAAAAACAAGGAGGTAATAAGAACGTGAGAAATTAGGTCTAGGACAATCAAGGGGTTTAGGTGCCTGTCTGGGGTTGTTGTTTACCAAATGGCTAACATATGCTCCTCACAAAATAGAAACAGTCAACCAGTGAAAAATCAAAGTTAAACTAACTAAAAGAATAATCAGTCCTTTGGTAAAAATGAATTTAAAACTATTTATGTTGTATAAACAACACTTAATTAAATATTAAGAAACTAATAATTAAGTGATCTTTGAGGTGGTGAAGAATAGCCAGTCGAATTACCCATCCAGATCACCTCAATAATAACTAGGAATGATCAATATTAATTCAAACCCACATGATAATATCATCCCAGATCCTTATTCTTCTCAGTCTATCATCAATTATCTTCAACAGCGCCAACTAGCAAAACATGGGTCTCTAAGCTCTATTGTTTCAAAAAGGTATCGTTCAGCAACCTCAAAAACCAAAAAGCTGTTATGAGCCTAATTAGTTTATATTTCCAAAACATGTATATCTACGTGGTTTTCGTACAATAACAATGAAAGAAAATTGCAAATGCAAACAGCTTCACGATTTAAAAATTGAAGAGTTTTTTGGGGGGAATGGACTGGATAAATATCTAAGCCACACCATTATTACCCAAAGTAGTTTTCATACCATAAAAAGCACAGGAACTTCTAGAAAGGTGACATAAATGTGGTCACTGGTGGGTTCTGGAACTAAGTTTTAGCGTCACTGGTGGGTTCTGGAAGGGAGATTGATGGCCTCCTAATGGGGTCACCTTCTTGTAGCTGAGTTTGTTGATCCCCAGCAAGTGAAATTAAGAGTGGAGAGCTGTATGCAGTCACCTGCAACACCTGTCAGTGCTGGACGTGTCATCCCTCCAGCTCCACCCACCTTGCAGCCCCAACCTTCTCCTCGCCAACTAGTTCAGAGGAAGCAGCAACCACCACCACCTTCTCTCCCACCTCCGCCACCTTTGGCTAGGGAATGGCTTCCTCTTCCTCTTCCTCCCCCACCCCCACCTCAGGCTCCTAAGAAAGTGGACCTTCCAATTGTCACTCTGGATGACCTCTTCAAGAAAACCAAAGCAACCCCTCATACCTACTACTTGCCATTGTCTGATGATCAAGTTGCTGCAAAGCTAAAGAGACAGGGAAAAAAAAACCCAAGCAGTAGGGAATTCAGCTGCTACTACTTAAGCCAGCAGCTATTCTAATTTTTTAATGGATAGGGTTGGACAAATGTAAGACAGGATTGTGTGTTTGCATGTCAGCAGGTGTTTGCTTGTGGAACTGCTCCAGGCAAGGTGGGATGGCTGCTCCAGTTATAGAGATTTGGGGTTTGTTTCAGAAGATTGCCTTGGGCAGGCGGAGGCTGAGTTTAATTTAGGTTTAGAACCCCACAAATGAAGATGCTTCACTTGACTGTTGGCCCTGAACTTCTAAATGGATGTCCTCTAATCATAATATTTATACCCAAACAGTTCTATTTGTAGCAAATTTATTAATGAAAAATTTTTATTGTATGCCACTCATTTTAGTATTCTTTGTTGTGTTTAGTCGAAGTATAATTTACTAATTTTATTTTTGTAACTCACAACTTATTGAATAGCAAGAGAATGTGGCTAAATGGAAAAAATATGGATTTTACCAAAAAAGAAAAAAATCACCAAACAAAAGAAGTTACTTCTAGAAAGTAGAGAGCAGAGGAAGAACTAAGTTTTGGTGTCACTGGTGGGTTCTGAAAGAGAGATTGATGGAACTATTCCTAGACGTATACAGTTTGGCAGTGGATAAAGATGTAGGAGTCAAGGACTGTATGAGCAGAAGGGGGGAGGTAGTGTTTGGAATGTAAGATTAAGCAGAAATTTGAATGAGGGGAAAATTAATAGTTTGATGACTATTGGGACTTCTACAAACAATCGAGGTGGTGGAGGGAAAGGACACTGCTGGTTGGATTAGGACCAAAAGTGGAAAGTTTGAAGTTAAAGTCACTTTACAAAGAGCTGAGAAGTAGGAGTGGCAGATTTTCAGTGGCTAAAGCTATGGAAGACAAGGTTCACTCCGAAAATGTGGCTTTTGTTGTTTGGTGTGCAATAAGAGATAGCATTTTGACCATTGACAATTTCAAGGAAAGAGGATGTATTGAAGTGAATTGGTGCTATGTAAGAAAGATGAAGAAACAGTAAATCATTTGTTATACCAATGTCAATGGACATCCGAACTTTGGGATATCATAATTGGAAGATTTGGGTTATATTAGGTCCTTCTGGCCAATCTGAAAAGTTTAATAAGTGGATGGTGGGGGTATATCCCAAACACCAGCTTGAGTAAAGAATGAAAGCTACCACCTTTCTATGTTTGTTACCTGGCTTGGAAAGAAAGATACAGGAGAATTTTTAAGACACAGCAACTGCCTTGCATAGAGTAAAGAGCTTAGTTTTTGCAATACTGTATAATTGGGTGCAACAGGGTATAAAAACTGAGTTGAATTCCTACTTGAATTTTGTACAGAATATGAATAAATAGAACTTGTTCTGAATTGTAATACCCCTAATAATTAGTCACATCCTTCGTGCCCTTACTAAAATTTGTTTATTTATCCAAAAAAAAAAAAAATTAATAAACTTTGGACAACTACCAATACATCCAAGAATCCAAATTCTTGTGGAAGCATATGAACCAACTTTATAAGTGTGTCCATCTCCAATGTGGGTGAGCTATAATAGCTAAGTCAGCTGAAGAATTGCCTAAAATCTAGATTTAACCTTGAATCATTACTGGTGGGATAATGATGAACAAAGCTCATGCATTCTCCCACACAACTCCCCTAGCCAGCAACCAGCATTTCCCAAGGTAATGCCATCACAAGAAGTAATGCCACAATATTATTATCTTCTTCTTTTCATCAATATTTCACCGATATATTTTTTCTTCATACTTGAAGCCACCAGCCAGCAGAAATGCTTACAAACCCCACCAAAAAAAGGGCAAAACCAAATAAATAAATAAATAGATAATGACTAAATAAAACAATAGAAAGCAGAAAGAATACAAGCTGGTTAAAAAGCCAGTTCACAAAGAAAATCACTTCATAGTTGAATATACTTCAAAATAAATGATCAGGAATACAACTGCCATTAAATCACATTATGTCGTGAGATGACTAGTGAAACCACTAAGCCCACAGGCAAGTTAAAGGAGAAGTAAAACCAAACGTCTGGATAACACCAAATCCTTATTGTCCTTGTGCCTTCCTTTTTTTTTTTTTTTTTTGATGGTTAAGTATAATTGTATTAATCTAAATAAAATTGTATAATTGTATTAATCCGATTTCATTATTGCTTTTACCAGCCACACAAGGAATACATTTTGAAAGGGGGGGAAGTAATGCAAGCCTGTGGACAAATTGCACATACAAATAGATGAATAGCCCATGGACAAACTGACAGGTTTAAAGTGTCCATGGTCACATAAAATTGAATACAAGTAGATGAAAATACATCCACATTCCATGGGCAATGTTATCTTGTCATAAGAGTGATAAGCATAAGTAAAAATGCAATCAACAATGATACAATTTACATAAAAACAACTATAAAATTTTAGCAAGCAATAGCCATATTAAATCGTATCAGTAAAACAAAAGAAAATTTAGAAGCATTCAGATAGTGAACAAAATGCTGCATTGGAAAAAGTTTGCATAAGCAACCATACCATGAAGCTTTCTTTTGAGAATGGGTGCAGCAGAATCATTTTTATTTTCATCATAAATGTCTTTCCCATCCACGGTAATATCATCCTGCATACCATGAAGTGAAGCTCCTTCCTTCACCACAGGAATTTCAGTTTTCTCACTCCTATCTCCCACTTCATCAGAATTATACTTAGAATCTATTTGCTTACTCTCTAATACATCATCCTCCAAGGAATTGTTACCAGAACTTTGGTCCAAATTTAACTTTTCCGAAGAAAAAACATCTTCACTATCATTTTGCTTGCTCGTTTCAGCATTATCAGCCTCCTTGTCATCGCTCTCCTCAACAAGCACCTTGTTCTCAAGTGGCTCTTCAGCATCCACTGGATGCAGTATGCCAACATCTGGGATAACATTGTTTGATGATGGCTGCACTATCTCAAGCTTATCCTCTAGTTCTAATTTGATATTATCAGTAATTATATTATCCTTTAGTTCATTCTTTTCATTAATTGAGACACAATCACTAGAAATAGAATCAGATTTTACTTGAAACCCAAAAACAGTGCTGACCTCAGATACCTGGTTTGCATCAGAAAAGTTGACCTCCAAATCGTCATGAGAAGCCTTTGTCTGCTCATTCTCCGGCCGCAATTTCAAATCCTCCCTACCTTTTTGGGAGTCATTGTTCTGTGACTCCTGCACATTCACTTCTAATTCAGGGATCACATTCACATTTACCATGATGCTGGTTTCTACAGAAGTTGCGTGGACTACCATCTCCTCATCTCTAGCAGAGTTAAAACCATCCATTACTTCCTCCTCTTGAACTTTTTGTTCACCCAATGGCACTGTCGTGATGCTAGCCATTTCACTATCCACATCATTTCTTTTATTACCATGATATATCGAGTTCCCAGTTGTTTCAGGATCTGCTGGTGTCATCCCTGCATTTTCAGTTTCAACAAGAGGTTGGGGAGTACCATCAAAACTATGATCAGTATTTCCCTTTGCAGATTCAATTTCATTTCTAATCGCTTCATCCAACCGCTTAATCAGATCTTCTTTCAATCCCTTTGTCGTCATTTTCCGTCTTTTAAGCTCTTCTTTTAATTCTGTAACCTTCCACTTATCAATAGGTCGGTCATCCAGAACTGGGTATTGTGAAGGTAACTTCATATTTTGCAAAGTTCCTCTTCTAGCAAAAACTAACTCTGAATAAAATGTTGAAATTGTTAGTTGTTTCAATTGCACCAAATATATATATAAAAGCATACCTATACATATGTCCTCTTAACCCTAATAGACCACTATAAATCAATGCATGAGAAGGTAAAATAGGAGAACTGTTACCACCAAAAACATAAGCGCATTTACCCAACCCAAACCAAACCAAGCCAAACCTTTTCCCACTAGGTGGGGTCAATTATATGGATTTGACGACGCCAATCAAATCTATTGAGGGCCATATCCTCCGTTAAATCCATGTAGGCAAGGTCATGT
>JAVXUM010000001.1:35072438-35101005 GCA_035590655.1 Pouteria glomerata
CGATAAAAATGAATAAGGTGCTAAAACGCATAAAAAAAAAATTTACGACAAAAAAAAAACGACAGTAAAAATTTTTATAATTTTTCTTACTTTTTTCTGATATTTAACCCAACTCCCAAACAAAATCCTAATTCCCATAAAAAAAATCAATGTGATGGTGAACAAAAAGGTGTGGTCAAAAAAATCAGTCAACACGTGTTTGTTAATATCTAAGATATTTTTTGATTTCGTGCATAAAATGATTTACAATGATTCATCAATGAACTTGTATTTGATTTCTACTATTGACGGTTTAGATCTCTTTTCACTCATTGATCTATATTAACTGTCTTCCACTGTCTGTTTATTGAAATGACCACATTGTCCCTATCTCATGCCTTAACACCTGCCCATCCATCTGAGCCTTTGATCCAAACCCAAGTGTACGGCTAGGATTGAGATGGTATGTGGAGGAATATGGACCATTTATCTGAAGGTTTTATATCTTTGCAACCCAACCACCCATCGTCGGAGAAGGTGTGGTTCAGATGTAAAGTTGTAACCCTAGAAAAGAAAAACATGTTTTTCACTTAAACATCTTCCCCTTCTTCTTTTCTACACACTTCTCTGAAACTGTTCTTTTTCTCCTTTACCCTTTAGCATTTCTTCGTCACATTTCATTGGAAAAGTCTTCTAACTCCTTAATTTTGGCATGCAAAAAAATAAAAAATAGAAGTACCATAAATTCTTCATTTCTTCTAAGTACACTTATCTTTGATCTTCCTTTCTTCAAGCCCCTCAATTCATTATCAAATCCCAATACAATCTCAATTTCTCTCTACAATGTAGGAGAGAGAAAGTCATCTGTCTCGAATATCTCCATATCTGTACCACTTGCACGGTTATTTATCTATCTTTTTATCTATGTCTAGTGCTTTCGGAGCGTCCATTAATTGATTCACCCAACTCTTTTGTCTTTTTGGATTCAATCTCAGATCATGATCTGCCAACACAGCAAAGTTCCTTCAAATCATCTCTCTCTCTCTAGATCACCATAGTCTATAAATGGGATTTGAGAAAGACGCAAGCTTGTCCTCGCATATCCTCCACGTTCTGGCTCTACTTAGAGAGGACACCTTACTCTCACCAATTCAAGACACATCTCCTCTAACCCCAAGTCCTTTGCCAATGTATTCATTGCCATTGTTGGCATCGGAGTTCTTGGCCTCCCCTATACCATCATGAGAACCAGTTGGGTGTGGGCCTCCTTGAGCTCTTTGCCATCGCTTTCCTCACCTACCACTGCATGATGCTCCTTGCCTACACCCGTCGGAAACTCGAGTCCCTCAACAGCAGCTACTCCAAGATTGCTTCCTTCGGCAATCTCGACTTCCCCGTTTGCGATCTTGTCGGTAGCTCTGTCGTCAATGCCATGATCGTCCTTTCTTAGGCCGGCTTCTGCATCAACCTCTTTACTGAAGTTAGCAAGTTGGAAATAAAATGGAAAAATTGTCCTAAATTGAAAATATGTTGAACAACTAAATTCACTGTGCACAGGCCTCTTTTTAATTTTCAATGATTTATTGTAACAAACACTTTATGAAAAAAATAAAAATAAAAAATTAGTATAAAAGTAATGTGTGTCAAAATTTAATTAAATAAAATTAAAGAAATAACAAAAATTATTTTTATTTTTTATTTATTAGTAAACGAAACACCTAAAGTAGAAAGTTAAGTTTATGATTGTGAAATCAAAGCAAAAAATTAAAGACATTTGATTAAATTTATCTGCCTTTTTACTTCTTTATCATTACTACTTTTGAGCCATTTGATTAAATTTATACAAAAGGTTAATGGTAATACGAACAGATAATGAAGGGATTTATATGGGATTAGGTTGATAAGATACTTACTTTATCAAAATCTTAAATTCTTTTTTTTTTTTAACTAAAAAAAAAAAATTCATCCCTGCCTATACACTACACATGGCAAACATCAAAAACATTCCCTTAATTCAGGTAATCTTTATATAATAACCCAAAATTCTGTACTTATATTCTATGTTATATTTCAGTTATGCATTATTCATGAGGTTTATTTAAACCTTATTTGGTTGATTGAGATAGAAGTCGAGTCAGTTGATCGTGGTTGAGTAGATCACTTAACATTTAAAATTTTTTTGAGTTTGGGACTGCAGATCAGATGATTCATCTTTCGAATAAGAGTCCAAGACTACAAATAGACCTTGCTCTGGGTCAGTGCTTGTGTTGGTTCTTTTCCTGGTCTCTAACTTTCAGATGGGAATTAACATGTGATTATCGTGAATTCATAAATTTATGAACATTGCATCAAATGGGAATTAAAAAAAAGAGTTAAGATTCACCTCTAATAAACCAAACCAATCGGATCTCTTCAAACTAACGAACCAAACCAAATAAAAACCTGACCCATCTCTAGGCTGTATCAATCCCTAGGCTGTATCAATCCAGACTAAACCCCAAACCCCAGACTAAGAATCACTTCAGATGTTTACAATTTCTACAAAAAAAAAAACTTAGACCCATCTCAATTTCTAAAAAAAAAATAAAAATAAAGCAAAGATAGGTGATGTAAAAAGCAAACACGGTCCAATTGATTGCTCAGCAAAACCCCAAAACACACACAGAGAACAAAACCAGAAGGAAACGGAGGCACGGGAAGCAAAACCAGAGAAGGGTAAAAAAAAACCTTTGAGCCACGCAAAGTCGGAACGGTGGTGTCGAAGCCGTGAAGAAGAGGAACTCGCCAGAGAACGATCGGTGGAGAAGACGACGAACTCGCCAGAGAAGGTTCAAAAATGAACGAACTTGCCAGAGAACGATCGGTGGAGAAGACGACGAACTCGCCAGCAAAGGTTCGAAAATGATGCAGCTGAAGCAGAGGACCAAATTGGAGAAGAGAGAGACCGGAGGAAAGGAAGGTCTGGTTCGAAAATGACGAACTCGCCAGAGAAGGTTCGAAAATGATGCCGCTGAAGCAGAGAGACCGGAGGAAAGGAAGGAAATGCTGCTCGATTGGACACTTTTAGGCGCTTAAGTTTAGCGCTAAACTCAGCCGTTAGACAATCTCAGCCGTTGGTGGAAAAAAATTAAATCTCAACCCTTAGATAATTATATATTTTGAATTCACTGAGCTCCCTTGTAAGATAGATTTTTACGGACAAAATATAATTTTTAAATACATAAGAAAATATTTCAATAAAATTACACAATATTATAAAATAATTAGAGTTATTTTTTTTTTTACCAAATCTTGATCCGATCTAATTTCAAAAAATAAAATTTACTCTAGAATATATATTAAATAACAAACTTATCTAATCGAGCTGATATCTTTCTTTTAAACTATTTGTTAATTTTAATATACATTTTTTTTTTTAATTCTTAACTCATTTTATAGTAAGTTAAAAATACTATTAATCTTAATTATAATAATCAGTTAAACTATATTGACAAGACCAATTTAAATTTAAAATTAAAAATTTTTCTTGAAAATTTTTCTAAAAATAAATTATTTAAAGGCTTAAATAATATTTCAAATTTTATTTTATGTTTTTAAATTTAAGATATAACAAATTTAAGATATAAATTTTTTTGTGTTTAAACAAATTATTTTCATTTTCATTTGTGTTTTTAATTTAATTATTAATATATTTGAAATATATAAATTTTACAATCATATTGAATTTATAAGTAAGTGAGTCTCCTTTCGAAACCTATGAATTCATTCATATATGAAATTTATAAGCAAATGGGTTATTTTTTCAGAACCCAAGCAAGTAGATTTCTTTTAGGAACTCACGAGTTCTTTTATATTTATTAAATCATATGCTACAATTCTAGTACTTTTATAGGTAAAAAAATAAAATAAAATTGTAATATTTTAGTAATGTGGGAAAATAAATAAAGGTTTTGTGAATAAGAAAAGAAAAGAGACGAAGAGAAAATGAATGAATTTAAAAAATAATTCAAAAATCTATTAAAAAAAGAAAAGAAAAGATAGAATGGCATGCTTCTTAGAATTAAAGTAAAGTGAATGAGAAAAACAAAGGAAAAATGTTTGTTTTAGTATTATAGACAGATAGATAAAAATAACTCAAATATTAAGTTTATTAATTGATCAAAAATTATCGATGTGATTAATTTAAATTTAAAATTATAATTTTTTCTAAACAATAAAGTTATCCCCATACTTAGATAATATTTCAGCATTTTTTCTATTTTTAATAAGAGTTATTATTGTAAGAGAAGTTATATTTTTTGAATTTGATTAAATATTTAATAATTTTTAAATATTTTTTCAATGTGAATTAATTGTGTAGTAAATTTTACTACTATAATGAACCAATAGGTAAGTTTCATTTAAGGAACTCATGAATTTACTTTATATTCATGAAGATCATATGTTACAATTATAGTGGTCTTATAGGAAAAAAAAAGAGTTATAGTCATATACTATGTGCAACAAAAGAAAGTAAATGTTTTGTAAATAAGAACAGTATTGTAAAAAATAAAATAGAAAAATAGAACGGTTAATATGAAGAGTGTCACATAATATTTAGTAGTAGTTTTTGATTATTTTTATAAAAGTAACTTAAAATATTATTATTAATCATGCTTTTTTTTTTTATAAAAAAATTATAGTTAACTTTATCAATTTAAATTTAAAGTTAGAATTTAGAAAAAGAAAAATCACTCCCCTAAGACTTATTTTATTCAATGATTTGTAAAAATAAAAATAAAAATAATGCATATAGAGAGTAGCATAGAAGATTTGATACTAAATTTTTTATTGATTTTATAAAAGTAATTAAAATAAAAAATTATTATTAATCATATGTATTGTATAAAAAAACAAATGTAGTTGTTAATGTGACTAATTTAAATTTAAAATTTTAAAAAATAACTACCCAAGACTAATTAATATTCAATACTTTTCTATATTTTTAAATTTTAAAAATATATAAATTTTACAAATATATTGAGCTTGTAAGTAAGTGGGTCCCCTTTTGGAATCCATGAATTCAATCATATGAAATTTTTATTCCTTTCAAAAAAACAAAAGTGAGCTCCTTTTTAGATCCCATGAATTTTTTTTACATTTATTAAAATTATATGCAGCAACTCTGGTACTTTTATAAGTAAAAAAAAAAAAAGTAAAATTGTATTGTTTCGGTAATGTGGGACAAAAAAATAAAAATTTTGTGATGAGATAAGATAAAAGAAGGAGAGGGAAGAAAGGAAATTAAAATTAATTCAAAAATTTATAAAAAGAAAAAAGTAAAATAGAGACTAAAGAAACATATCACTTATGGTCTATTTGGTTGGATAAAAATAAGAAAAAAGGAAGAAGAAAAGAAGATAATATTCCATTTTTATTGCTTGGTTGGAAGGAAATGTGAAAAGGAAAGAAAATATGATGAAAAAATAGGTCGAAAAATAAGAGGTAGGTCTCACATGATGGAGGAAACAAGAGAGAGTAAAAGAGAAAAATGTAATAAAATATAAAAAAAGTAAGACCCACGTTTTATAAAATAATTTTTAATTCAACAAACAAATTATAACATATATATATATTCATTTTATTTCTTTCACTTTTTCATTTAACTAAACACACTTCATTCCTCTAAGAGGTTGCAGTGAAAAAATTCACTGCAGTGAAAAAATCAAGGGTTGAGATTTGATTGTATTTTAATGACATATGACTTTTTATATTTTATATTAATTGTGTTCAATCTAATTTTTTTAACTTTTATTTTTATTTTAAAAATCAATTTTTTTAATTTTTGTATTTATTTTAAAAATAATTTTAATTTAATTAAATTGTAATCATCGAATTAAATATAATCAAATCTCAACTTTTAATTTTTTACTGCAATCAATTCTTTCAGTGCAGTATCTTAGAATTCTTATTTTTCTTTTTTATTTTTTTCTTTTACTTTTTCTTCTTTCCAAATTTCTTTTGTACTAAAAATTTCTTTTGTACTAGGATGCGTTTGGAGGTATAACTTTTTAGCAATTTTAGTAACTTTTGGTAGTTGTAACTTTTAATGTGTTTAGTAAAATAAGTTATAATTTTTAGCAATTTTAACAATTTTTAGTAATTTTTTGCATATTTTGAGTGTTTAGTAAAATTTTAATAATTTTTAACATTTTTTTAGTGATTTTTAGTAATTTTAATAATTTATAGTAAATTTTAGTAACTTTTAATTTAAAAAATTATTATAATGAGATAGAAAAATAATAACTTTTGATATTTTTATCAAATACTAGAGTAATTTTAATAAAATTTTATTAAAAATTTTACTGTCAAGCGCAGCCCGGCGAGGGTACTAGGATTAGAAAAGAGGAGAAGAGAGGAGGAAATTTAGCGCTATAGATTCTTGCACGATCCAAAAAAGCAACAGAACCGCTGGAAAAAAAGACACGTCTGCGAGCATCAGAGCGGCCGCCGCTTCACCAATCGCAGCATGTTTTGTCCCCTGTCATCTAATCACTCAATTGCGGGACCGCACAAGTTGCTCCTCGTCCCAGGTCGCAGAACTCCCAAATGTACCGTTTGAAAATTTAAATTTAAATAATTTTAGATTTTTTTATTAAAGTTATTAATTATAATTTTTAATATATTTAGAGTATATTTAAAGTAGTAAAAATTAAGATAAAATAATATAAAATGAGATAAGTTATAAATTCGTAATTTATGCAGTGAAATAAAAAATAAATAATTTTTAAAAATTTTAAGAGATTTTTTATTTTTTTATTTTTTAACATACCAAACAATGCTTAACGAAGTAAATAGAATTTTTAATAATTAATAAATATTTAGTAAAGTTTTTTTAATGATTTTTAGTAAAATTTCAGTAATTTTTTGCTAAATATTAAATTATTAAATAATATTTTCGATTTTATTTGTAGCACCAAATTTCTAAAAAAAAAAAAAATGGGCTTTTAACACAAGTTAAGAGGCTGTTACAGTGAAAAATCCATCGTAATCCTTAATGTGCTTGAATCAATGGATTTGAGTTAATCAAGATTTAATTAAATGTTTGATTGGGTTTCTAAATTTTGTTTAATTATATTTATAAGCGTTAATTAAATTAAGGTTATTAATGAGAATTTTTTATTTAACAATCGACAATCCAAATAAAGAAGATTATATAATTTTTATCAATATTTGCTTAGATTTTTAGATCAAAGCTGATCGTGAAAAAATTCCAGCCAAGCTTCAAGTTTTGAAATTTAGCCCAAATCTATGAGGCGCCCATCACAACGCCCTTGGTGTGTGCAATGCGCACCCACCGCCTGATCTCGAAAACACTCCCACTTTCGTCTTCTACTTTCTTTAACCCCTGCAACTCAACACGCTTTACCTTCCCACTCCTCCCGGAGTGTCTCCATTTCTGTCCTCTGCATTTGTGTGTGTGTATATATATATGTTCTTTTCATCCCAACTTCCTTTGATCGCTCTCTCTAATCTCCACACCCTTTGTATCTCGTCGGAGCAATCACGAAATCAGGGAAGTCGAGATCTGGCTTCGGTAAAGCTTGTTAGCTCGAAAGGACCCTAGATTTTTCTATATTATGGTTTGAGGTTTGGTTCGAGTTTCCATGGCGGCTCGGTGCGTGGTTTGTATGACAATGGCGGTTCTGCTGGTGGAATGTGCTGTGGGATGGACGTATTCTTGGAAGCTGATTCACAGGTTCTCGGAGGAAGTGAAGGGGCTTAGGATTTCGAGGGACATTGGGTCTCTCAGTGCGTGGCCGGAGCGCCGGAGCTTGGAGTACTATCGGATGCTTATGAGCAGTGATGTGCAGAGGCAGAAGATGAAGCTTGGCCCTCGGTACCAGCTGCTGTTCCCTTCTGAAGGCAGCAAAACAATCTCTTTGGGGAACGATTTTGGATGGTGAGCGCAGCTGCCCTCCCTTTTAGACTTTTTTTTTTTTTTTTTAATGTTTATGCTCAGTTGCTGTCTGCGTTTGAATTTCTTTTAAGAGTCACGCTCTGTGTGGAGCAGCTGGTAGGACATACATTCTGCTACCATAGTTTCGTCTTTTGTGTTCTGATTTCCCACCCAATTTTAGATGGTGACATTACTTTTATAAAATTGCTGTAACTAGTGTAGTAAGCACAAAATGTAGATGTATTTGTCAATAAAAATTATGCTGGGGGGCCCTAATATATATCATTTAGTTGTTCCTCTGACATATTTTGTATGGTGTGGACTAGACATGAGAATGTAAGAAGATGATTCTTGTAGTTGACCCCAACTAGTTGAGACTAAGGCTTTTACTGTGTTGTTTTGAGTTGAGGACTAGACATGAGAAGTATTTTTGAGTCGAAAGTATATAAGCTTAAAGTTGGGTATTATTGTTTTGCTTGCTCTGAAAGAAAGTAAACAAACTCGGTAGAAGGACAAATAAAGGTGTGCAAAGCCATGACTGATTATCGGCTCATGTCTATGGAATAAAATTTGGTAGATGGCAGAGATTGTATAGTGGAATTCACACTGAAGTTGGGGAATATTGTACTTTGATTGTCACATGAACATGGAAGCTAAAAGGTATCTTTTTGTATTATGAATCTATGATGCTTCCAAGTAGGCAATTTTGAGTGTTAGCTGGCAAATTGAGTAATGCTCCTTGATGGGCCAATGTTAGGGGCTTAACTCAAATACCCCCTTCTCTTGCCAAGGATTGGGAAGAAAATAGAGTCAGTTGCATCAACTGAATACAACCAATTTTATCCAATCTTACCCCGATTATTTGAAATCTTCTATGAGATTCCTGTTTTACAATGGCTATCTTATTTCAAAATGCTTTGTGGGCATTTTTGATTGGTTGATGGCTGAAAATATTTTTCATGCATCTTGCATAGTGTATCTTAACACATTGGTTCCAAGCCTTGTGGTTTTTGCTTATCTCATATTAGTATGACTGTATGCTGCTATGTTTCTGGTCATGCTAAAGGAACTACTGATACTTTTGCCATTTACACCCTCAATATCACACAGTTCATTTAAGCAATTCCTTGTTGATAGAAGTTTGTGGGAAGATTTTGATGAATTAGCTAGTTTCACTTGTTATAATTTTTTGAAGTTGAATTGTCATATTTCCATAATTTTCCATATAGTTCCTTGGTGCTATGCTTGATACTCAAATTTTAATTTCTGCATTCACTTTGTTACAGGTTACATTACGCTTGGATTGATATTGGAATGCCAAATGTTTCTTTTCTTGTCGCATTGGATACTGGTAGTGACTTGCTTTGGGTTCCATGTGACTGTATTCAGTGTGCTCCCTTATCTGCGAGTTACTATAACAGTCTGGTATGCTGGCCTTTGCTAACTTTGCTATATTATCAACTCCTTCATTGTCATTGCCTTTGCTTGATAGTTTAGTAGTGTTCCCTTCTGTTTATCATACAGTTTTATTTTCTGCATTTAGGGAAAAATTATAACTATAAATTTCTTGAGGAATAATATACAGGTTTTTCCTTTTTGTTACATGATGCGTGCCAAATGAGAAGATTATTGCTATTGATGTTGGAAAATTTGTTCGAATCAGTCACTGTTTTTTTAAGAAATAAATTAGAAAATTAACTCGCAGTTTTGGGACAAAATTTGAATGCACTTATCAAGCCTAGTGTTTCACACTATATTCTTAAGATTGAATTTGTCCTCCACAAATGCTTCTGGTTTCAGTGGTTGTTAGCCTCTCAGGATAGAATTATCATAACGCACAAAAGGAAGCAGCAATTTGTGTGTACTAGCGAACCAACACTTTGTTTGTGCTCTTTGTATGTTGTGATTTTTATGCAAAAAATTCAATCAATTTTTTATGCAGAATGCAAGATTAAATAGGCATAAGGAGTACCTTTTCCAAAAGGATGCAGCCATTAGTGTATAGACACTAGACATGGCCATTGGAGAACAAACATGTCTGTTTGGAGGGTTGGAGGAATAATAGAATTTTGTTAGTTAAAAAGCTAATAAAAATGGGTCGCCCATGGATCAATTGACCCAACCCAAACCCAGGCCTGATCCGGCCTAGGTAGGTGGCCCCCGTAAGGGATATGGGCTGACCCACCAAGGTCTTTCTACTTTACCATACATGGTGCCCCTTGGCTTTTTTCCCCTTCCTCCAACCTTGGCATATATTAAACTATGAGAAATTTCATAGTTTTTCAATGTGAGACAAACTCATGTTCCATATTGCCACGGTCCTTACTTTGACACCAATTTTCATTCAATCTATCCATGGTTTTGAACAATTGAATATAGGACCATAAAATCCACATGGAATATCATCAATTCCACCTTTGATCCAAGTTTAATAACATGTAGATCCCGCATAAATATTGGCTTAAAGTTTGTAAAAAATCATGGTTAAAACCATGAATTCCAACAATGCTACGAAATGAGAAGATTATTTTCAGTTACTAAATGCTTTTACTTTGAAAAAATTGTTGTAACTGATTTAATGCTTCAACATTTGAACCTAAGGTATCATTATAAATGAACACAGGAAAATCCATTTCTTTTATTGATTGCTGTCAAATGTTTAGCAGACAGATGAGCTGAGACCTGATCCTTAAGGCTTGTATCCATTCTATTGATCGTGGTAATAATATAGCTATAAAAATAAATAAAAAATAAAATGAGAACTAGAGAAAATTATAAAATTGTGTAAAATAGTATTTTTTTTTTGACACAGGCTTATGATATTTGCGCATCATTGTTAGCTTCCCCACTTGATAAAGAAAAAGGGTAATCAGTGCATGAGGCTTCCGCATTGTGGGGTCTAGGGAGAATCAGATGTATGTAATTTTACTCCTACTAGTAGAGAGGCTGTTTCCAAGGTGTTGATAGTTTTAATTTACTAAAGGAAAGAAGTAACATGGATTAGGAGAAATTATAGAGGAATGCAAATATCATCCACCTAGACTTATCCCAAAAACGAAACTTATTTAGCTATCGGTATAGAATAATAGTTTGTGATTATGCAAATATACTGTCACTACTGTGTAAATTCCATCTCTTGTATGTTTTAGTTAACCTCCACTCTATTACTAGAAAGTTTAAGAATTCAAAGGAATTGCATCTGAGTGCCACATGCTTGTAGTTGCTAATTTTTTTGTGCCTTTAACTTTTGCAGTATATATATATTAATATATCTTCCAATGCATACCAAATGTTGGGCCTTTATCACCGTTTTCAGAAATTTTGGAGGGTAACCTCTAGGTTCTCTTATAGCTTTTAAAATGAGGACATAGTAACATCTGAACCTGAAGTCTTGTTGTATAGCAAATAGTTTGTTTCATATGAATAATTAACTATTAGCAAGCTGATCTCAAATTGTTTTATAATGAATCTTCTTTCTGAGGTTCATTTCATTGGCAAATCAACTTGCTTAAGTGTACTGGGAAGAGGTGCCATATGAGTAAAACCAACAAATAGCTTTTGTTCTGCATTGTGAGAGAGAGTCAATTATGAATCTATTTTCATCTTATTTTGTACCTGGGTAGCATCCTCCTGCTGCTTTTTAATACAACTTCTGCATAAATTTTATCGGTGAGGAGGTATCCTACGTGGAACGAGCAACAAGTTGTTAAGGTTCTGGGGGGGAAATTGAAGTCTTATTCTTGTGAAAGCCAAATTGGTATCCTAGCTTGCTATAGCTGCAATTAGTGACAACTTTTTTAGAGAGAGAATAGAAGAACCCCTGTCATCATGTCGGTCCAAAATAGCAGTAATAAAGGGAAAACCGACTGCCAAAACGGTTTTACAGATGGGAGTAAATGCATTTGAGGTGGGTGGAAAGAAGATCACCTTAAACGAATTTGTCAGGCTTTAGGGTTTGCTTCAGGGGTTATGTTTCACTTTTGCTCCATGGATTGATACTAAACACACCCTTTTTGGATCTCTTGCCATACTATATCGTCTATCACATCAGCCTTGCAGCCAGTACAACTGCTGTCTTTATGTGCAGCAAACCTTTTTCTTCCATTCATAAATTTAGAAATGTACCTTTTTATTTCTTGGACTAGTGTTTATGATTGGGAACTTCATTTATTTTAATTTTAAGGTTGGGAGCGCCACCTGGGGGAAGGGGGGGTTGTTTTTTTAGACTTTGAATTTGTCCATACTCTTGTGAAATAATTCCCTCTTATCTTGTTTCTTTCTTTAAACTACTTATAAATGTAAACCCATTTGTTTTTTCAATTTGTTTTTGGAAGTGTATAAATACATGGTATGGGAAGTTTTTTTTTTTTTTAAATTTTATTTATTTTTATTTTAAACAATGATGCACTTGTGTCAAAGGAATAGATTCGATAACAGGTTTATCGCTTATTTCCAATGATTGATTGGCAGGTGCTCCCTGGTATTTGGGGCATCTATTGTGCAGGATAGGGATTTAAATGAATATAGCCCATCTGGCTCAAGCAGCAGCAAGCACCTGTCTTGCAGTCATCAGTTATGTGAATTGGGTCCCAATTGCAAGAATCCTAAGCAGCCATGCCCTTATAGAGTTAACTACAATTCGGAAGACACATCCAGTTCAGGATTTCTTGTTGAGGATACATTGCATTTTGCAGCAGGAAGTGATGATGCATCCAATACATCCGTGCAGCCTCTTGTCATTCTAGGGTTGGCTCGATTGATCCATTACTGCTGCATTAAATTTAACAACTTTCTGTACTAAAATTTCCTTAAGAAGGAACTCTCACGGTAATAACCAGAATGTTTTTGCTGGCTATTTTTTATTTCAGATGTGGGAGGAAGCAAAGTGGTGGTTACTTGGATGGAATTGCTCCTAACGGTCTTATGGGTCTCGGACTTGGCGAGATTTCTGTGCCAAGTCTGCTTGCAAAAGCAGGATTGATCCGTAATTCTTTCTCTTTGTGTTTTGATGATGATGACTCGGGGAGAATTTTTCTTGGTGACAAGGGACCTGCTGCCCAACAATCTACTCCATTCATGCCTTTAGATGGAAAATTGTATTAACTATCGCTATTTTAGTTGCTTTCTTGGCTATTATTAGCTAGTAAATCTCTAATTATTATTAAGCTTTAGTTTACATTTATCACTGGGTTCTTGTAATTCTGTCATTACTTCATGTTTTGGCCTACTCTTGGTCCAGTGTCACCTACATTGTTGGGGTCGAGGCAAGTTGTATTGGGAGTTCTTGTCTTGATAAAACAAGTTTCAAAGCACTGATTGATAGTGGAGCATCATTTACGTATATCCCCAAGGGAGTGTATGAAAGGGTCGTTGAGGAGGTACAAGTTATTGCCTTTGGTAGTTCATGATTTGAGTTTATTACCATTATGTCTTATATCAGTTCTTTTGACAATAGTTTGATGCACAAGTAAACGCTACAAGTACTACCTTTCAAGGATACCCTTGGAAATATTGCTACAAGTCCAGGTAAATCGGCATTAGTTGTAGAGAACTTTGGAAGTTCAATCTTTTGTTCTTGTCCTTATTGAATGGTAACAATTAGATTTATTTATTTATTTTTATAACAGTTCTCATGAGATGCTCAATATCATCTCCGTGACACTCAAATTTGCACTGAACAACAGCTTTGTAGTCCACAATCCTATTTTCAGAGTCTATAAGAATGAGGTTAGTGACTTAATATTTGAAATTTAATTAATATATCAACCTAATTTAGAATATTATAGTCATATTGGGCCTTGATTGGGGTTTGCATCCATTTTTATGCCTAATTTATTTGTTCCATGGTTCAAAGTTGTGGTCATGGCAAGTTGGCACTATCTCAATTCCTTAATTTTTTAGGTGGTCATGGCGCGATATTGAACAATACTTTGCATGCATTTTTTAATTTCAAAAAATTCATGAAAAAATTTGTAAAAGTTATGATCAACAAATTTGGTATCGAACCATACATTTGTTAATGGTTACTATTCCATCGGAGAGGCTGATAGGGGTTGAGTGTGTCAGAGGTTAGCGGGGTAATGATGACCATGATTGTGCCTTAGTGGATGGTCCGAGGTTTGGATATTGAGGAAGTGATAGAACCTCGGACATAGTCAACCATTATAAGTCGGGTGTTTGATGTGAAATCATTCTACAATGTATTAGATGGAAATGTAGAGACTGACTTTCCTTGGAAGTATACATTGTCATTTGGGGCGCCTACTAAAAGTAGATTTATTTTTTTTTTGGGTTTTTGTGTCAGCGTGAAAAGACACATTATAGTTAATTGCTCTTGCCTTTTCAAGAACAATGGTGAGTCTATTGATTATACTTTTGTACATTGTGAAATTGTGAATGTGCGAAAGTTTTGGGAATGATGCGAAACTGAAGCAGAATGGATCGTTCTACAATGATGTGTAGGATATGAATTTAATATCTCTACCTACAATCGAACTTGTGATTGTTAATCTTGGTGTAAACGTGACTCGTTAACGAACTCGTGTCAACTAATCAACGTTCTTGACGCCACGAACAAGTAAATTCGTAACCTTACTCGATAAGTTTAATTGAGTGCCAGAAGATAGTCTTGATAAGTTCAAGTTCTCAAAAGAACAATAAGAAGAAAATTTTCTATTAAGAAAAATAATGAAGCAATCTGTCCAAAATCATAGAATTCGGCTCCCTTATATAAGGGTTTAAGATGCCATAAAATTTCCTAAAGTTCTAATCCTAATTGTATTAGGAAAATAAACAATCTTCCTATTCTATACTACCTATTAATTAGTATATATAAATAATAATAAAAATAGGAGACTTCCTTGTAGCATTTGGTTTCCTAATTACATTCGGCTAGGAAACTTTCTATATTACCTATAAAAAATAAGAAACTTTCTTTAATGGCTGCCATCCACACATGGTTACACATGCACCCGTGCACACTGGATTAGTTCCCATCGCTCCACATTATTAAATTGCATCAAGAGAAATTTGGTCTAGTTGAATTCGGCCCATCTGCGAAGCTTAGACTAATCTCGTTCTTGCTCCAAAGATCATGAACCATGAGACTCACTGCTTGCTTGAATTGCATTGTTCTTGCTCTAGTGATTGGCCCAATAGGATAGGACAATGGGTCCCTCGCATCTCCTTCTCGATATGGCTCGATGTCTGCATCAGGGAATAAACTTTGTCCCACTTCAGAATGGATGGGTGTTGCCTGAGGAAGTAAGGAAGCTCTCTAAATCTTGGTGGGGAGCAAAATTTTACAAAAAGAACAAGGAAGTCACGGAGATTTATTTATTATTATTATTATTATTATTATTATTATTTTTGTTTGGGATGGGTTTATTTGGAAGGTGAAGAGTGGAAGAGTATAGACTATCAAATTTGTAGGATGAAAATTGCTTTATTCTCTATTTTGAATAGATGGTTATCTGGTGCCAATGAGGCAGATTTGGATAATTTCTGTTATCTGTTGAGAACATGGATTCATAGTTCCAGGCTTTGGTTGAGGACTTGTTTAGATCATGTTTCCTTTCTGGTTCCCATAGGCTGGCTTCTCTAGTATGTCTGGGCGGATTTACTTTCAAAGACAATTTACTTCATGATATTGGAGTTGTCCTAACTATAATAGCAAGAAAAGTGAATCTGTTTAGCCTTTTATTGTACACAAAAGTTTATGTGGAAACTCCCCCTTTTTATTTAGTTCAATTGCAAGGGATCAAAGTATAAGCTCATATATTTTATTAATTTCAGCTAGAACAATTGTGTAGTGTAGACTTGCTGTTCATATATTCAAATGTTTACTTGTTAATACACCTAAGATGTACTTTAGGCATGTTAACTTGGATTTTTCTTTTTGGTTGGATGAATTCGGCCTTTATTTTCTCCATGATAAAGAACGAAAAAGTATTATAAACAAGTCTTGATTTGGTTACTGAGATGTTGGTTTTTGGTTTTTTGTAGTTTCTTCGTCTTATATGGCTTTTTTTTTTTAAACCAAAATTTGATTATTCTTTAGAAGTTATAACTTTTAGGCGTTTTAATCGCATTTGTAAAAAATATATATATATATTTATATATATCAAAAACGTTCGTTTAGGTAAAAGCTATATGTTTGGGTTAGAAAAACAACAAAAAAGATGGTTCTTTTATTTTTTTTCTCTTTTACCTAAATAAACGTGAATTTTTTTTTTCTTTTTTCTTTTTCTTTTTTTTAATGAATGTGATTAACATGCTTAAAAGGTACAACTTAAAAAAGAAATTAAATTAAATTTTGGTGAAAAAAAGCCATATAAGACAAAAAAAAGCTACAGAAAAGGCAAAATTTTTTTTGTAGCCAAATGAAGCCCAAGTATTGTTAGGTGGTGAAGTCTTGAATTTATCTAGTGGCATAGTGAAAAAAATGGACTTTTGGAGTGCTTCATTCCGTCCTTGTGTTAATAGCAGAGAACTTACAAATGGACCAAGACAAATATACGATATATTCTGTATATCCTGAATGACAATAAAGACATGAACAGTTAACTCTCATTCTAGCCACGGTTGCCAATTCTCTATTTCATTACAAATGCTCTACCCTAGGATCAGTCCTAGAAGTTTAGAACACAAATCCAGCCAATAATTTATTTTATTGAGATATAATCAAAAATTTGTGGGGGTCTTTTTCATGCAGGTACCTGTCGGATTTTGTTTAGCCATACAGCCAACAGACGAGGATATTGGAACAATTGGGCGTAAGTGTCAAAAGAAGCTCTACTTTATGTATGCTATGTTACTTGGTTAAGTGTGGGTATGTGTCAAGTGCGGGACTCCTCAAAATCTGAAATTTAGGATATTGATATGTGCATCTGAAAGCTCAGTATGGATATGTGGACAGGCTGTGAAAATTTAAATATATTTTATATTGTATATTATTTAGAAATGGAATTGAAATTTAATGAAATTTAAAGGAAAAAAAGATGAAATTTTTATATTCCAACTACCTAAAATACTGCAAAATTTTCTTCATCAAACATAAGTTATTTTTGCTTCAAGTATCATTAAAACTTTGGATCAATGTGTGATTGGGTAAAGGAATCGGACGTACATCCCGTACAATATGTGTTCCATAGAGGAAATAGAAAAGACAATGCAGCTCTGAGCTGAGTGTCTCCCTTAGTTCTTTTTCTTTCTCTTTTTTGAAATGCTCATTAACTTTCTTCATGCAGAGAACTTCATGACTGGTTATCGAATGGTATTTGATCGTGAAAATCTGAAGCTGTGCTGGTCACGTTCCAATTGTGAGTTAAAGGCTTCACAATCTATATGCTTTATGATATTCCCCAATTCAATGTGGCTTGTGTGCTTTCCTTTCTGCACAAATGGGTAATCCTGGAGTATGTGGTTTCAATCCCTTTATTGTGCAATTTTTAGGGTTTTCTAATCAATCGGCCCAGTTGTAACTTGTTGAATCAATCTGCTTGCCAATGGATAGATTAGAACTCTGTAAACCCTTTGTCAAAATTGCCAACACTTATTCCTGCAGTATCCATATTCAGCCGTATCTACAATGAGCTTTCTTTACCACTTGCATGTTTTTTTGTATTTGTATGCATATTCTGGATTGGAGCATGTCCTTACCAGCCCCCTGTGTGTGCGTGCATGTGTTTGTTGGTTGCAGTCCTTTCAGTGGGAGCTTTCATTTAGGACGTAAAGAAGCAAATGAATCATAACATATTTTTGCTCGTTAAGTTCTAACACCAAGCCTTGCGTCTGTGTATCAGGTCAAGATCTCGGTGACAGTAAGAGAATTCCATTGACTCCAAATAATACACCCTCCAATCCATTGCCAACAACTGAGCAGCAAAGTACGCCTAGTGGACGTGCAGTTGCTCCTGCTTTTGCTGGAAGTACTCCCTCAAAACCCTCAGCTGCCTCAACACGGCAACTATCATCTCATTTTCACGTTGTGAAGTTCTTGCTGTTGCCGTTGGTATTCTGGCATCTACTTGCCTCAAGTTGTCTAAGCTAAGCTCCACATATGCATTCCTCCAACAGATCTTAGTGCCCAATCGTGCATGTATATTCTGTTTCCCATGCGCGTTGTCATTGTTTCCTTTGTGCATCCTTTTGAGTCGTCAAATTGGTTGGCACTGCTAGGAACACGCGTAGCATTCTGGCTATATATCTTTATTTTATTCCTTCTACCCTTTTTTTATTATGTAATTTCTTACCTTTTTTTTTTTTTTAATCTATAATTTTTCCTTGAAAATTACCCGACTGCCTTGTTACTCATTATCATTATATTACTTCTGTAGAGAAGTTTTTTGATTGTCTATTTTTTAATTTCGGACTTTTAAACAAAATGCCAGGTTGATCTTTAATAAGCATGTGTTCTAAACATTAGTGGGAAACCGGTAAGAGGTCCGCTACAAAATAATAAATGTTGTATTGATATTGGCTGGATGCTGTTGAAGAAATTGGCAGGTAAAAAGTGGCAGAATGGTGCTGTTGAAGAGACTGGCCGGTGAAAGTGGCATAACGATGCTGCCTATCCAGTTTCCTGCTATCGTTTCTTGAAGGTGAGTAATTGACTTCAAACCCGGGGTTTATTTGATCTGAGAAAGGCCGTATTAATCTAACTGAATTATCATTACCTAAAATCGGAGAAGCATGGATATTGGATATGGGCATAATATGAGTATGGATATCGTTACCGCGATTTCGAAAAAATTAAGATACCAACACGGAGGTGATACGAAAAAAATATGTATATAAATTTTAATATATCTTTATTTTATATATGAATATAATATTCAGAATAAAACTAAATAATTCAACACATAATTGAATATATAAAAACATGATCGAATGTACAAAACATATCAAAAAAGTATAAGATAAAAGATTTTATGATTTGAAAAATTTTATATATTCAAATTTAGGCTCATCTTGATTATATATTTACATACCCAAAAAAAAAAAATAAAAAAATAATAAAAAAATAATAATAATAAAATGATGGAAAATGTCATGCGACGTGTTTCGCACGTCTGTTGGTGTGTTCTATAAGCGTACGGGCTGGACACAACATCTGTTTTGAAATTTCTTTGCATTGTGGCTGATAATTGTCCTATGCATGTATGTTATGCTTCTTTGGGCAATATGATTGATCTGGTATTTGGTTGAATTAATGCATGGACAAGTCCAAAAACAGCATGGGAGCTAGATTAGCTGGTTTTAGGGGATCTGTCCGAACCAAAAATTGAATGATATTGTCGTTTTTAGCTAGAGTCCTATATATGTGTGTGTGTGTGTGTGTGTGTATATATATATATATATCAGTGGCGGTTTGTTTTATCTTCCTAGCTAGTGAACAACTTGAGCAATGATTTGTGATGGACGGACTTTGACACACTGAATATTGAATTATTGTGTAATGACCATTTTCCCAAAAGTGTCTTATCATTTGATGGTTTGTGGAATTGTTTGCTGGCACATCCTAAATTGTCCGTGCATTTTATATATATATATATATATATATTTTGGGTCTTTGGAAACATTTAGAGATATAATTTTTAATTAAAAATTACTAGTTATAATTTTTTTTTGGTGTGTTTAGTGAAATAAGTAAAAATTACTAGTTACAATTTTTGTGTGTGTTTAGTGAAATAAGTTGCAATTTTTGGCGATTTTAGAGTGTTTGAAAAAATTTGTTGCAAGTTTTTGCAAGTTTTAGCAATTTTGGATGTTTGATAAAATTTTTAGTAATTTTTGTATATTTGGTAAAGAGCAAATCACTATAGCAGAGTAAAAAGTGATAAAAATTGGTATTTTACCAAACACGAGCTTTGTAACTTTTAGTGGTTTTTGGTACTTTATTATGCTTGCCAACCGGGGCCTTATTTTGGGCTGTGTCTTCTTTATATAAAAGCAATTTTTAGTTGAAAGCATTTGGGTGCTAGTATGCACATGGGGTGCTCGGGTCGTCACCAGAATTGCCCCTTTTTTCCGCCTTCATGTTTTTGGAAATAAAATGTCAAAAATAACTTTCTTCATTTTTACTTTTTTTTTTTAACCTAAATTATGAAGTTCATAATTATGGTACATTATTTTGATATAAAATTATAGGAAAAGAAAACTTGAGGAAATTATATATATATAACTATAGGAAAATAAAACTTTGGTTGTCTACGAAATTATGCCTGTTGTGTACAAATAATATGGCCGACTCACTAATTTGAGGGAATCTGATGTGAATTTTGCACTCTAATCAATTTTTAAGGGGCCAAGTTGACATCGATTTCAGTATTAGTTTGGAGATTACGTGATTGAGGCCATATTAATGGTTTGAATTTATTCATATATTTTTTAATTACATAAATGTATTTAAATTATTAAATTTTAATTTAATGATTTCTACAAACCTCGAGTTGACCACAAATCGATCAATTTAATGTGTTCATATGCCATCTACTTGTTAAAGATAGAATATCTGTCAAAATGACTCAAATTTGTGTTATTTTCACCTCGTCTCCTCAAGGTGTTGTGAGATTTTGACCTGTGGTCCAAGTAAGTTTCACTTGCTATTTACCTTTAAAAAAAATAAGTTTCACTTGGTATCTAAGGGAAAATGCTAAGAAAATAAAAAAAAAAAAAAAAATGCTAAGAAAATTGGTCTAATGATAAAACATCTAAAGCAGTTTTTTGCTAGTCCCAATTGTTCTTTAGTGCCATTTTTTTTTTAATTTTATTTTAATGCTTGTATATATTAAATTCTTCTTATTATATCCTTTTCAATTTTCTCCACTCCCAAGTAACAAACAGAAGGAAAAATAACCCTCTCTCTCTCTCTCTCTCTCTCTCTCTCTCTCTCCAGATACAAACCCACAAAAAAAAAAAAAAAAAAAGGAACAAATTCTTAACACGTGCATAATATGTATGAAACATGTATAGTAATAGTTAACACCATTTAACTCCTTTACACTTTTGATGCATACACGCACGTGTGGACGTGCACGTGTATATTCATGTGCGATGTTTTCTTTTTGCAGGGCCAAACCTTCATCTAGCAACACAATTAAGGGTCGTTTAATTAATATTTTTCAGTGGGGAGTTTGGAAGGTTTTGGACTCTATATACATATTATATATATATATATATATGATTAATGGATGAGCAAAAGACAACGGGAAATATGACTTATTAGGTTGGGGGAAAAAGGGGGAGGGGGTGGCGCCAACTTCTTTCCACTATTCCTATAAAGCTATTTTTACTGTATATAAATAAGAAGATGGTGCTTTTTTGCTTTTATCTTTTGCTTAGCCTCTTTAGAAATGCATGCATAAGGTGCACAAAAGAATTCACCCATTACCCATTAAAAAAAAAGTAGAGTTCACCCAAAAAGCAGCACTTTTGCATTGTTAAAAAGAGTAAAGGGTTGATCACAACTTTGAGGAGTAGGTTCTAGGTGGGTTATGGTAATAAAAGGCTCCCTATTTTATGAGTCAATTATTAATTTCTTTAGTAAATTTAATAGTGTATTTTCATATGTAAATTCTATTTTATCTTTCATTAGTAGAATTCTAAAAAAAAAAAAAAGGAAAATTTTAAGCTATTTCTGCTGTAGATTATTTTGATTGGGTGGAAGGTCTACTTCTATAACATGCAAGGAGTCTTTCACAGCCATAAAGCTTCTCTTATTAAAAGAAGAGAATCTTTCAAAGTTTCCAAACATTGTCGCTTACCTCCGGTTAGGGACTCTCTCTCTCTCTCTCTCTCTCTCAAATATGCTAATGGTTTCTTGATGTCCTGTAACCTAATCTTTGAGGAAGTTTCTTTAGTTTATATAACTTTGCAATTATATGGCTTGTCATATAGGAAAATGTCAACTGTCTCTCCAGATTGAAAATAATAAGTCATTTTAACTCTTCTAATGATTCCCTATTAATTACAAACCTTAGTTAATTTATTTGTTTGTAAGTATATATTTATTACATTTTAGATATATAAGAATCTTGAATTTTAGCTCTTACGGTGCATAATCACAGGGGTTGTGTATATAAATAAAAACAGTATCAAAAGTTAGTTCTTATTTTTTTGCCGCCTATTTGATCGTTTTGGTAAGTATTTCTTTCACTGATGATTACAATTTATTTAGTGTTATATATATATATATATAGCAATTCCACAACTACAGTATTTCGGTAATGTAGGACTATCTAATGATGTAAACGAATTAAGCATTCAATAATTCACTTTGTAAATAAACTCGTTTATAATCATTTAATATTGTAAAAAAAAAAAAAAGTTTTGAGTGCATTTTTCAACTCAATGTCATTTAGTTTGTATTTTTATTTTTTATTTTTTATTTTATGTGCTTTATGTTTTAAAAATCTCAGAATAAGAAAAATAGAAAATTGCATTTGATTTGACATCTTTTGTTGCAGTGTTTTGGAATTTTCCTTGTTTTGAATTAAAATGCTAAAAATGATTTTTTGTCATTTTGCATTTTACATTTCATATATAAATTTATTTTTTATTTTCTAAAACAGATTTAAAAATATAAGTGACGAAATACGTTTTGAATTATTTTTCTTATTTTTAAAATTAAAAAATAAAAAATAAGTTCAAAATAGATATATCAAATGACACCTAAACAAGTCAAGTTTATCTAAAAGTGAGATTTTTTTTTTACTATAATGGTAATTTCTAAAATTTAATTCTATATTGTTAAAGCTCACATATTTGAGTATTTTTTTAATAAAAATTCCATTGAAAAAATCTGACTTCTTATTTTTAGCTTATCCTACAAAATAAGAAGTCAGTTCAGATTTTTTCAATGAAATTTTTAACAGAAAATAAAAGAACAAGAAAATAAAAGAACAAGCCAAATGAGGTCTTCAATGTTAGTACTAGAAGATATATTTTAATAAAGGTATATAAATCGAAGCTTCTCTTCAGTTTACCAAATATTAACGTATTTTAGGTTGGATTGTTTTTAAGTACTCTAGATGTCACTTTTCATTTGAAAAAGTAAAGTTAATTATTTGTTAGTGGAAAACGACATAGAATAAGTATGAAATTTGAGAAATAAAAAATTACTCGTGGAAAATAATTACCTATAAAGAAACATTACTGGAAAAAAATAAATTAATTTGGAAATATCTTTTTATTCTTTTTTATTGATCAATACATGTTCTTATATTTCAAATTTGACGTACCTGCCGTTTCCACTTGTCATTTCTATACTTTTATGCAATTATCTTATTTGTGGGGTGTTTGGTGTAATGAAAAACAATGAAAAATAACGAAAAATGTGGTTTTAGTAATTTTTGAGTGTTTGGTGTGAAATTACGTTTTTCAGAGATGAATAGTGAAATTTTTTGACTTTTGCAGAGAAATCCGTTAGAACGGTTTTGAAATCTCTTCAAAAAATATTGATAATGGATTTTGTTTGTTAACTTGGATGACAGTGATCACATTAAAAAAAAAAATTACAGCTATTCTATTAATCGAACTCAAGTTATGTAATTTTTTCTAGAGTTGTAATAGGGGTGAATGTTTAAAACGTAGTAGAGAATTTTAGAGTTTTTGAGAGTTTTTTTTCGAGTTTTTTGGCGTTTTATGTGATGCCAAATGGTATGCTAATTTAAAATATTATTTTATATTTATTTGGAATGTTATTTTATTCCAAAGAATGAAATGAAATAAGAATATAGAAATAATCTTTCTATTTTATTATATTCTATTTCATTTACTTATATTTGGTTTGGGAAGTGTCGTAACTAGCTTTTTTTGTATTTAGGAAGGGAAAAAAAAGTTAACTTTTTAGTAATTACTTTTTTTACTTTTTGTTAATTTGATAATTTTGTCCTTTATAGCTTAAAAAAAAGTTAAAAAGATAAGAGGATAAGTTTAGTAATTTTAAAAAAAGACAAAAAAAACTGAGTAGCTAGTAACTGAGTAGCTGGTGTCTTCTTAAACCAAGTCTTATACTAAAATGGACCTAATATTGCACATTTTTCATATGTTTAGAAGTGTTTGCATAATTGATTTTTTTTTTTTTTTTTTTTTAAGAACAAACTTTATTATTTTTTCTTTGACATACTAATAAAGAGGTGAATTATTGATACAGAGTACATATATGTATATATTACAAATGTGGCCCAGGCCGATATGCACGTCACTAACAAGAGCCTAATTAAACCTAAGCCCTGCAATCACCAAACTTGAAAACCCCATTCCGGGCTCGCGACGTTTATATGATAAAATCTTGAAACAAAAAGAAAAAAAAGTGGTGGGAGCCGCGTTTGGTTTCGTCAGTTGTCACTAGCTTGCTTTTTCTTTCTTAAAAACACTTAAAATAGATGAAAAACGTGTTTAATTTTGATATTATTTTTTGAAAATTATATTTTAATAGAAAAAACAAAACAAAAAAAATTAGTTTTATAGAGAAAATAGAAAATGTTTTCCAAATATTCATAGACTTTTTCTAGGTTTAACTACTCTTGAGATTTGACAAAAATATACCAAGTACATGTGTGATTTTTGAACTCATAGTTATCCCTATTGTTTAGATTAAGTTGCATATTCTTCTCTAATTTGGTTAGATTCTCCTTATTAGTATTTGTTCATACTTGATTGGAGATTAGGGTTTAGATTTTTTATTTTTTATTTTTAAATTGATCTATTTTGACTACTAGATTGTTGATTTGATTTTTCGAAATACTTTATCTCCATCAAAGTCTATAAATAGTGATTTTTGAAGTGTACAGTGAGAGTAAATCATGTTGATCATCAACTGGGGTTTGTGTAAAAATTTTGGAATGGTTAGATATATCTAGATCACTTTTAAGGTATCTTGATGTTGACAAAGTTACTTAGGGTGTTTGGTGTGATGAAAAATAACGAAAAATAATTAAAAATGTGGTTTGAGTGATATTTAAGTGTTTGGTGACAAATCACGTTTTTCAGAGATGAATAGTGAAAAATATTGACTTTTGCAGAGAAATCCGTTAGAATTGTTTTAAAATTCGTTGAAACGATTTTTAAATCTTTTTAAAAAATATTAACAATGGGTCTTGTTTGATAGTTTGTATGATGGTAGTCACATTTAAAAAAAAATTACAGTTATTCTATTAATCGAATTCAAGTTATGCAATTTTTTTTAGAGTTGTAATAGGTATGAATGTGTAAAAAGTAGTAGAGAATTTTAAAATTTTTGAGAGTTTTCAAGAGTTTTTTAGTATTTTATTGCATCAAAATGTATCTTTCCATTATGAGATTTTTGTTTTTTTATGATTAACGGGATCCTTACTTTGGACCTTTTGAGTTCATTTGTATAACAACCTTCATAACGGCATATTAATATCAAGAGAAATTTGTAGCAACATTTAAAAGACAAGATATCAAAAAAAAGATTAAAAAAAAAAAAAGGTGAAGAAGCGAGCAAGATAGATAAAATATTAAAAAAATGGTGAACAGGTAGGCATAATTAAAGTGCTTATCTTGGTATAAGGTTAAATGAATAGTCATTCGAGGAACAATTCAAAGAATCCCAAATAAGAATCTTAGAGACTCAAAAGAATCCGAAAGAATTTAGAATTTGGTAAAACAAAAGTTGGTAGAGAATTCAGTCAATTTGAGAAAGTTTGACTAATAGTGTAAAATTGTTAATATGAGAAAATTTAGTTAAGAAAACTAAAATAGTAGTTAACATGAAGAGAATGTGATTTAGCTTAAATTATGTATAATACCCTTATTTTGAGGATATTTTGATAAGTATGAAGAGTTAATTGAGGATATAAATTAGTGATAAGAGTTTCACCAAAACTGACGCTTTATGAAAAGAAGAGTTTCACAAAATCTCGATGCTTATTTTATAATAGTAATAGATAAGGACAGTAAGTACAATTTCAAAAAATTATTGTGCTATTGTGTATTTTTATTAAATCTTAGGGTTATTTTTGTTTACTGAATTAGTTTGAGAGATTGAACTATTTTTTACCAAGTTAATTTTGGTTCTGTGTTTGGTTTAGAGTATTAAAACTCTAGACTGTACTACTTATCTCATAAATTAGGAGATAAGTAATATCATAGGGGTGGTGATATTACACATTCCCATTCCCAAATTTCTATCCCTCCAAAATTAAAGAGTTTAAAATTATTTTTTATCACTTTTTATGTCAAATCACATTTTTTGTCCCATTTTGTTTTTTATTAACCAAATACTAAAAAATAATTTCATATAAAAAATTAATGTTGTATTATATCTAATCTCACATATTATCTAATGATATTACTTATAACCATCATTCAATCTCTTAAATTAAACATAGCTTGGGAGTAATCAATGTAATTTATTCTTATTTTTTTTAGTTATTCTCTATTAAGAATCATTTCTTTTTTTAATTACATCGAGGGACCCCATATTTTTTTTATTATTTTTACTCATATTAATTCTCACATACCTTGTGTGATTGTTTTATTTACAATTTAGATACCATTATCTCGAATTAAATCACTTATCGGCCTTTATTATATATGACAAAACAATCTTGTACTTATATTTTGTGTAATATGTACTTAAGAGTGTGTTTATGATTCGACAATCATGTCAAAACATCTACTGTTTTATTACAGGAGTGTTTGTTTTGTTGGAAAATATTGAAAAACTTTAAAAATCTCTAAAAGTTATCTACTTTTTATTTTACTGCACGAATTACGAATCTACAAATTATCTCATTTTATCTCACTTTTCATCATACCAAACACTTCCTACAAATAACTTTCGTGATAACAATTATTTAGGAGGCGTTCATAGTTATAGAGAGAGAGTTAAAATAAAATAATTTGATAAAAATTATGAGTTTATAATTTGTATGGTAAAATAAAAAAAAATAATTTTTAAAAATTTTTAAAGAATTATTTAGCTCCATACACATCCTTATTTTTCATTATAATTATTTATAAAGGACAAGCACTGAATTGTGTGTGTGGATTTTTTTTATTTTATTTTATAATTTTTTAAATAAATTAACTTCTACCATGAAATGAGGAGATATTTTGTGAAATATAAAATTTATCAAAATCTGGCGAACTTTTCAAAGCTAATGACCGCCTCTGGCCAATTAGACATGAATAAGCCAACAAGCCACTGAAATCATTGCATTGCGCGTATTTATAATTTTTATATAAATAATTTAATTTGTTCTGTAAAATTTGACTAAATAAAAATTAAAGTGTGTTTAGAGTGATAAAAAATAAGATAAAATAAGATAAATTATGATTTCGTAATTCGTGTAATAAAATAAATTTTAAAAATTTTTAAATATTTTTAATGATTTTCAAAAATTATTAAAAATTTTCAATTTTTTTTTTTTTTATTTTTACAAATCAAATAATGCCTTAACCAACGTACCTGTAGCACTTAAGGATCTATCATTTAAAACAGTAAATTCAAATAAATTTATTTTAATTATATTACTCTCACATCGTTAGATCACTTTAATCTTATTTTTAATATATTTTTAGTTCAATGGCATTTTTTTATAAATTATCTATAAAAATAAATTTTTTAATAAATTTCATGTAGCCAACCCAATTAATTCTTAAGAAAGTTGATGGGCATGGTAAAAAGTGATTCACTATAAAGGAGCTCCGAAGTTCACCCAATTGTTCACCTTCCTAGGCCATGTGACGGTGCCAATCACGCTCTTCGCGGAGCGTGGCGTGAAAGTGTCGCTTTCCTCCCCTGCCGTTTTGTCATTTTCCGTCGGCCCAATCAAAGCCCAAAAAATATCCCATCCTTAGTAGCAGCAACCTTTTCATCCTCTCATCTCCACCGTTAGATTCCTCACTCAATTATCAACTGTTTGTTTTGAAACGTGTCTCATTTTTGTCATCCAAACTTGGCAGCGACTCCCTCTATTATTGCTGGTTGATTTCATGCAGCCAATGGTATACTAATTCCTTTCTTTTTTTTTTTTTTTTTATATTCTAAAGCTAGAAAAATATAAAAACAAATAATCCTATGGGTAATTCCATGCATGCTAAAATATGAGCAGGTTTGGAGGTAAAAAAAAATGTAATTTTTGATAATTTTTTATATTTTTTATGAGTTGTAATTTTCAGTGTTTTTACTGAATAAAAGTATAATTTTTAGTAATTTTTTATAACTTTTAGGTGTTTGATAAAATTACTACTGTAGCAGAGCAGAAAAGTGACAACTTTTGAATGTTTGATAAAATTTTTTACTGTAGCAGAGTAGAAAAATAAAAAAAGTTGGGTCCGCTGTAATAATTGTTTACCGTAGTAAAACAGAAAAGTAAAAAAAATTATGAGTTTGCCAAACACCTAAATACTATTAAAGTGTCAACTTTTAATACTTTTTGTAATTTTTTAAACCTCCAAAAAAGCATTATATATAAAAGCACGCCCCTATCATTTAGTTCAATTGCAAGTACGTTGTTTTAAACTAATATTTAATTAATCTAAATATTAACTTGAAAAAAGAACAAATGTCACTTTTAAGAGAACTTAAGATTTTGTTATATGGAATCAAGTCAATAAGTAAAAGTAATATACTTAACTTAAAAATAATTGTAATAGGGATAAAATTTATAAATT
>JAVXUM010000001.1:35147999-35172503 GCA_035590655.1 Pouteria glomerata
TTCAATTACAACAGGTTTGTGAGACCAATGGTCATCAAATTTAGTGGAAGCTTCAAATTCCCAAAACCTATTACGATTGAATGAACTGGAGCCAAGTTATCTATTTGTCTTCTATTTCAATTTCGAACCCATGGCAACTACAAGAACATGGAAGTATAATTTGATCAAAAATTTACAAAAATCAATCTCCTATGTCCACACAAGTTCAGTGGCCCAACTACGAATAATATTAATTTCATAAAATTTGAATAAGGAATTAACTACATGGGCATGAGAATAATGAAATTTCGGATGTGACGGGCGCACTTGAAGAGGCACAATAGTGATAATCAAACACTTGTGTTTGAAAAATTTGGGAAAAAAAAACTTAAGCACTACCTATTGAGCACATACATTCAGCAATTTGATTGAATCCCCGAGAGAAATCATTGTGATTGACTAGGAGTGTTTAAGAAAGAACATAGCATTAACACCCTTTACTAACATCAAGTTTGAAATACTTTTATTACACCGAGTAAGAGCATATGAAAGTGAAATCTGATACATCTAAGTAGCTCTTTGGAACCCATGTAGTTAATTACCTAAAGTATGAAGAGAAGGATAGTTAGGGTTCGAAATGAAAGAAAAATGGAAGGTAAACTTACCCAAACCAGGAAGGAAATCTGCAGAACTAGAACAAAGATGAAAAACTCGGTTGATTTCTTACAATTGGTGCACCGAGTATGATGAAGATTGAGAGAGGGAGTAAGGGTATATGAGAATCGAAAAGAGAGAGAGCAAATAGTGAGAGAAATTCTGCCAAAGAATGACCAAAAAATAGCTTTTAAAATCCCAAGGGGTCCGGATGGCAAGCTATCATGGCAATGTGTGAGCCTACTGTGGTCCGGACAGTCCATGCAGGGGGTCCGGACGGGCTAAATAAAAATTTTTTTTTCTTTTTTTATTATAAAAATAAGACCAATGAAATTCCCTCTTAAAGAAATTAATTAAGGGTCAAAACTAAATAAAATTAATCCTATATTGCAATTATACAACAATTACACCAATTGGCTCGAGAATTACTCATAAGGAGGAGGATCCAAAAGATCCCACGATTCCACTAAACCCACAAATTGATCTAAATATGGTTTAAGACGATGCCCATTTACCTTAAACCGTTGGTTATTCTTTGGGTTTTCTATTTCTATTGCACCATGGTCGGAAACATGTGCAACGAGAAAAGGACCCGACCATTTAGATTGCAATTTACCTGGGAAGAGGTGAATCGTGAACGATAAAGAAGTACTTTTTGACCTTCGTGAAACGACCGTCGTGAAATCTATTAGTCATGTACTTTCTTCATCTTATCTTTTGAAATTAATGCATTTTCGTATGCATCATTTCGTAATTCCTCCAATTCTGCAATTTGAAGTTTTCGGTGCAATCCTGCCTCATCTATATTAGCGTTGAATTGTTTGATTGCCCAATAGGCTTTATGTTCTACTTTAACGGGCAGATGACATGGTTTTCCATATACCAACCTGTACGGTGACATTCCCAATGTTGTTTAGTACGCCGTACGATAAGCCCATAAGGAATTAATCAACCGTAGTGACCAATCCTTGCGGTTTGGATTAACTATTTTTTCAAGGATTTGTTTGATTTCACGATTAGCAAGCTCAACTTGGCCATTGGTTTGGGGGTGATATGAAGTACCCACCTTATGTACAACCCTATATTTGAGTAACAAAGTACCCACTGGTTTATTTCAGAAGTGTTTTCCCCCATCACTAATAATAGCTCGAGGCATTCCAAAGCGGGAGAAAATATTCTTGTGAAGAAATTTTATCACAACTTTATGATCGTTTGTTCGAGTGGCAATTGCTTCAACCCATTTTGATACATAGTCCACCCCTACCAAAATATATTCATATCCGCATGAGATATGGAATGGACCCATGAAATAAATACCCCAACAGTCGAAAACTTCTAATACAAGGATAGGAGATAAGGGCATCATATTTCTACGTGTTAGGCTACCTAAACGCTGGCATCTATCACAAGCAGTACAAAAATGATGCATGTCTTTAAATAAAGAAGGCCAATAGAATCCACATTATAAAATTTTAGCAGTGGTTTTATTTGTGGAAAAATGGCCACCATATGCATGAGAATGACAGAATTCAATGATGCCTAAAACTTCCCACTCAGGAATACAACGTCGTATCATCTGATCTGGACAATATTTAAATAAGTAAAGATCATCCCAAAAGAATACTCTGACATTACGTAAGAATTTCTAGGATCATCCCAAAAGAATACTCTGACATTACGTAAGAATTTCTTTTTATCTCTGGAGGTCCATTCTTTTGGAATTTGCCCTGTCACGAAATAATTCGCAATATCAGCATACCAGGGTGAACTAGAAGCTGAGATTGCGTCCACTTGAAACAACTGTTCATCTGGGAAGCTATCGTTTATTTGAGTTTCGTCTAAGGGGATAGATTCAACCGGTAATCGTGACAGATGATCAGCAACAACGTTTTCCACTCCATTTTTATCCCGTATTTTGAGGTCAAACTCTTGTAAGAGCAGTATCCACCGAATCAATTGTGGTTTGGCCTCTTGTTTAGTCAACAAATATTTCAGAGCAGAATGATCAGTAAACACTATAATTGTTGAACCTATGAGATAGGAGCGAAATTTCTCAAGGGCGAAGACAACTGCGATGATCTCTTTTTCAGTTGTCGTGTAATTTTTCTGCGCATCATTAAGGGTTTTGCTTGCATAGTAAATAACATGCGCTTTTTTTATCCTTCCTTTGTCCTAACACAGCTCCGATAGCATGGTCACTTGCATCACACATGAGCTCAAAGGGAAGTGACCAGTCTGGAGATTGCAAAATAGGGGCTGTGGTTAGGTAACCCTTGAGTGTGTCAAAAGCAGTTTGGCATTGAGGTGTCCATTCAAATGGTGTGTCTTGTATTAATAATTGACACAAAGGCTTAGAAATTGCACTGAAAGATTGAATGAACAGCTGCTAAAAACCAGTATGCCCCAAGAATGACCTAATGTCTTTGACAGTCTTTGGAGTGGGGAGTTTCTGAATAAGCTTTACTTTAATTTGATATACTTGGATACCATCTTTAGAAACTATGTGACCTAACACAATACCCTGTGTTACCATAAAGTGGTATTTCTTCTAATTAGACACTAAATTCTTCTCTTCACATCGGGTTAACACTAAATCAAGGTTTTTCAAACACTGTTCAAATGAATCACCATAGACAGAGAAACCGTCCATGAATACTTCGACGATATCTTCCACCAATTCACTGAAAATGCTTATTATGCAGCGTTGAAAAGTAGCAGGGGCATTACACAAGCCAAAGGGCATTCGTTTATATACAAAGGTACTAAAAGGACATGTGAATGTAGTTTTAGATTGGTTCTCTAGAGCAACCTCTATTTAATTATAGACCGAATAACCATCTAGGAAGCAATAGTAAGCACGGCCTGCCATTATCTCTAAAACTTGATCTAGAAAGGGAAGGGGAAAATGATCATTTCTTGTTACTGCATTGAGCTTTCGGTAATCAACGCAAACACGCCAACCAGTCTGAATTCGAGTTGGAACTAACTCGTTATTTTCATTCAGAACAACAGTCACGCCAGACTTTTTAGGTACTACTTGTGTAGGACTTACCTATTTAGAATTAGATATTGGATAGATAATACCTGCATCAAGTAATTTGAGCACCTCAACCCGTACTACCTCTTTCATATTCGGATTGAGTCTCCTTTGCATTTGACGTACCGGCTTGGCATCTTTTTCTAGATATATCCAATGTGTGCAAAGGAAGGGACTTATATCTGTTAAGTCAGCTACTAACCACCCTAAAGCTTTTTTATATTTTTTGAGCAATTGAATTAACAAGTTTTCTTGCATGGTGGTTAGTTTTGACGAAATGATAACAAGATATGGCTCTCCTTCACCTAGAAAAGCGTATTTCAACATTTGAGGTAAGGGTTTTCTATCAGGACTTAGGGCTCTTGTTTTAGAGGGCTCTGTTTTATTCAAGATTGGTCCCAAGTCTTTAAAATTTGAAATCCAATTACCGACTGACATTAAAAGACAAATGTCTAACCATTCAAACATCCTTTCTACGTTGGTACTTGGAGTTGTGGAACTAGGAATCTCCTTATTAAGGCACAATGCCCTTTCTAAAGGGTTTTTTATAAATTCCGATCGACATAGTCTTGAACTATGTCTTCCACCCAATCTACTTCATAAATGTTAGACACGTCCTTTGGTTGTTTCGTAACATGAAAAATATTAGTTTCAAATTAAATATTACCAAAAGACATTTTCATTGAACCATTCCTACAATTAATAAGAGCATTCGAGGTAGCTAAGAATGGTCATCCAAGGATGACTGGGGTCTGATATGGGGCTGATAGACTGGTCAGTGGTTGAGTGTCCAGTATGATGAAATCAATAGGGATATAGAAGTTTTCCACTTTAACCAGTACATCTTCTACTATACCTCGTGGAACTTTAATTGATCTATCTGTTAATTGCAAAGTCACACGGGTAGGTTTCAGTTCTCTGAAGCCCATATTTTCGTACACTGAATAGGAAAGTAAATTGACACTCACTCCTATATCAAGTAATGCTCTATCAATATAATACTCCGCTATATAACATGAGATAATAGGACAACTAGAGTCCTTATATTTTGGGGAAGTACGGCATTGTAAAATCGCATTTGCTTGTTCTGTGAGGAATGCTTTTTCTTTAACATTTAACTTCCTCTTTACAGTGCACAATTCCTTTAAAAATTTAGCGTAAACAGGCACTTGTTTAATTGTATCGAGGAGTGGGATGTTAATTTTAACTTGTTTAAATATCTCGGGCAATTCAGCCGCCTGTACTTCTTTCTTAGCTTTAAGAAACTTTTGGGGAAATGGTGTTTTGAGAACATATTCCTTAGGCACCACTTGTTTTTCTCATTCTTTCACTTTTTCTAGTTCTCTTTTTTTTCTTCTCACATTTTTCTTATTCTAATTCCTCATCATCTATGAGAATTGGCTGCCTCCTAGCTTTCTTATCTTCTCCTTCTGTCCTTTTTGATTTCAACTCCTCCGTTATTTCATTACCCCTAGAGTGAATAGTTTTATCTATTTCTTTTCCTCTCCTAAGTGTAGTGATATTCTGCACCTGTTTAATATTTTTGGGTGCACTCGAAGAACCTTCAGCTTGTTTTACTTGGACTATAGGGTTTGGTTGTGGTTGGGCAGGAAATTTACCACTTGGTGTGGTACTCATTGCCTGTGTTAGCCTAGAAATTTGCCCTTTCATCTCTTCTAAAGTTTGTTTCATGCTAGCATTGATATTCACTTGTTGTTGCATGAACTGTTGAACCGTATCCTCAAAAGACCTCTTTTGTTGAGGTTGAAACGTAATAGGATTAGGTTATGGTTGATATTGAGGTAGTGGTGGTTGATATTGAGGTAGTGGTGGAGGCATTGATTGGAAGGGAGGTGGCTGTTGAAATCGTGGTACTTGATTATCATTCCTCCATGAAAAACCAGGGGGGCATTTCCACCTAGATGGGCATGTCTTTGGAGCTTGATTTCCCCCTTGGTAAGGAAGATTACCACATTGAGAATAGGAATTTCCTATTGCATTCCTATTGGGATAAGGACGGTTATAGATGCTACAGGCTAATTCTTTATATAATGGAAGTTCGGGGTATGAATTTGCATCATGCCCGGTTTGATCACAAGCACCACAAACTGTTTTGACCTCCACCACTTTTTCTTTGTTTTTCATCTCCAAATTGTCTAACTTATGTTGAATAACTGATAACCTAGCTCGGAGATCATCACTCTCACTTAATTCCAGTTGGCCGTTAGGTAATGGATGCTTATGTTCAGACGAAGAAGGAGGACCAATTTCCCATTCATTGGAATCCGCAACTACCATGTCAAAGAATTCCATAGCTTCCTCTGCAGTCTTATCAAATAAAGTACCATTGCACATGGTAGATACAAGTTGCTTAAGACTGGGCGTAAGAGATTCATGGAAGATACTAACTAACCGCCATTATTCAAAGCCATGATGTGGACATGCCATTAGAAGATCCTTAAACCTTTCCCATGCTCGACAGAAATTCTCATTGAGTTTACAAGAAAATGTTGTAATCTGTCGCCCATAATGTTGAATTTTCTGAGTTGGGAAGTATTTCTTAAGAAACTCACCACGTTCTAATAGAACGTGAACGAAGGGAACCGAGCCAGAACTTAGCCTTATCCTTAAGAGAAAATGGGAAGAGTTGAAGACGTACCACATCTTCATTAGTATTTTGATCAATGCAAGTATTACTAACTTTCTCGAATTTTCTCAAGTGGTTGTAAGGATTTTCGGATTTAAGACCATAAAATAGGGGCAAAAGTTGGATAATTCCTGGTCTAACAGTGAAATTTTCCCTATTTAACGGGAGGATAATGCAAAAAGGTGTACTTTACCTAACAGGATTCAAATGATCTCTCATAGAAATAAACCCTAGAATCTCTGGAGGATTATTTTCTCCATGTTCACTTCCATCCCCTCTTATGTCAGCCATCGAATTAAGGGAAGAACTGGTGAGTGAAACTGTGGAAAGTGAATCAGAAGGATAAGGAGTGTCTTCTAGTTTAGGAGTAACAACTATTACCCTACCTGATCTTAATTGTATAATTTTTTTTTTTTTTCTAAATTAGAGAAACTTAAAATAACCTAGAAACTAAGATTGAATGTCCCCGGCAATGGCGCCAAAAACTTGACCGCATTAAAATATTGTGTCTAAACTTAACCCCCAAGTATAAGGACGTGCGGTGTAGTTTTACCTAGTGGTTTTAGGATCGTATCCACAGGGAATTCTATGTTTTTAGTTTCTAAATCACTTCTAAGTTTTCTAATTTTAAATTGCGGAAAAAAATAAATCTTTAGGGTTTTAGAAAGGGAGTTTTCTACTGTATTTCCTAAAAAAACTATAAATAAAGAAACTGCAGAAATTAATCTCGAATGAATGTAAATTATGAAAAGCACGACAGTTAAATGACTAATAAATTCAAATGATAAATAAGTAACCTTGGTGTGAAATTCAATTTTCAGGTAAAGAATTTTATTTTCAAAATTCTTTTTGTAAATCAAATTAAAATTCAAATAAAGGTGTATATACGCTTACGTATAAACGTTAAGTATATACACTTAGGGTTTGCAATTATTTCGATTTTCTCTACCCTACTTTGAAAACCAACCAAGGTTATGAAAATTTAGCCTAACATACTTGTAATAAACATTATCAATTAAGAATCAAAACAACCTAAAACTACTGCTCAAGAAAACAAGAAAATTCAATAACTAAACCCTAGGTTTCAACTACGCATTCAAAAGAACATTCAATCGCAAAAACAAAATCAAAACTAGAACGTAAACAATAAATAGAAGCAACAAGCATAGAAAAATTGAAATTAAACTTGAACTAAATGAGTACCGTACTTCAGAGAATGAAAGAACCAGCGTAAAGAAATTGCAAAAGAAACGAGACCAAGAATCTCAACACAATGCTTCAAGAACATCTTAATCTTCAATCCAAATTACATAAACTCATAAACTAAAATCTATGTTCTTCAACTATGAAATGGCTGAAAAATAAAACCAAAAACTCTCCCAAAGCTCTTAATCCCGTTTCTATTTATAAGCCTTCAAAACTTAACCCTAAATAAAGAAATCTCGGAAAGCTGGGAGTTTTGCCCCGTCCGGACGGCCTACAAGGGTGTCCGGACACCAGTGTGTATTCTTCTCAACTGAAGTGTTCTCGCACACTTGGGTGTCCGGACAGTACTGTGGGGGTGTCCGGACCCCAGTGTATAAGTTTACTCAACTCTAGCCCTTGGAAGGTATTTGGTGTCCGGACCATGGATCAGGGGTGTCCGAACCACTACTTCTAGGCCTTCATCCTGACTTCATTCTTGAGTTCTATTGGGGTTTTCAATCCATTCTTCATTTCTAATTAATGCTCCGTTTTGTTCTTTTACTTCATCTCCTTCTTCTTCATCACTCAACAGAGAAATCACCTCGTTTTCACTGCATTGAGAAAGATAAATATGTAAATATAAAATAATATAAAACAAACAAGATTATAACTAAAATGCATGAATATATGTTACTTCACTAGATTTGTAATTACACTTTTCAAGTGTAATCATTCTTCTTTTTAACTTCTTCAGATATGCATACACTCATATACATTTGCCAGGCTTACCATTGTTAACACTTTTCTGCAACTCCTAATCTTTAATCCTTTATTCAATCTCAGCCCGCCTTCTACATAACTCTTTCCCCTTCAGTTCCGAACTTGCATCAAGTGAGTATTTTCTACTCTGCATTCTTAAATTTCCCTCTGTGGCTAAATTAGTTGAGAAAATCAAGAGGGAAATGATCAAAACTTTTAAACAGAGGTCCAACATCCTGGAAAATGTTAATATTAGATAAGTTAAGGATTTAGAACATGAAGCTGAGGTTTTTCCTGTAGTTGCCATTACAGAAAGGGGCTTAGGTTTCCAGATTCCCGTTTCCTTTGTTAGATATTTCTTAAGCTTAACCTTTCCCCCAAGAACATCACACATAATTTTTATAGAATAGTCAATGGGGTAGAGAAAATTAATCACCGTTACAGGTTCCATATTTTTGAGTGGGACCTCCTCTATTGTTACAACATTCGAAAGGTCAAGGAGAACGAGGACAAATGGTATCTAAGTCCCAACCTGATAAGGCCCTCGTCCACATGCTCCCAGACAAAATCAAGGGGATTGAAGAAGATTTTTGTGTTGTCTCAGGGCAGTAGATGTATGGCCCTGGGGAAGACATTTTTCATCCAATCACTACATGGTCATTTGGACCAGGTCAACTAGCCTTGACGTCTTAATTGCAGTATTTGCTTTCTGATTTGCCATATTAAATATTTTCTGATTCATCTTTTCATTTTGTAGACGAACGAAAGAGGAAAACTTGGGCTAAGGGAACTCTTGCTACCTCAACCACATAGAAGAAGTTCTAAAGTTCCTAGTTGATCCTAACATCTTCCCATTTGTAAGGTCAGCACCAGTACTTTTTAATTTTATGCCACCTTACCGTTCGTTCATCTTTCCCCCACAAGGCTTTGTAGTAGGGGAGGCCACCGGTATTCTTCATCAGTGATTTAGTTGGTTCGAGGAGCAAAAGTGGGACCATTACTATCAACACCACCCAGCATGGCATCCAGCTCTCAACGTTGCCATTGTCGTTGAGAACCCTTCACTCAATCCAGCTTTGGCACTATCTACCGTGGTCATAGCTCTACCTCCCAAGCAATTTGCTAAAGAAGCAGAAGACAAAGTTCTTAAGCCTATCTCAGATGATTTTGTTGAAGAGATGGCTCCAAAACAAAACATTAGGAAGGTTGCCCTGGACAACATAAAGTAGAATAAAAAACAAAAAAAAGGTAAGCAAAAAGAAGACTGAAAAGTAAATGGCTTATGTAGCAGCTTTGGTTGAGCAAGAAGAGAAGGTAAGGGAAGAAGGAAGGAAGAAGAGCACAAGGGTTTCTATCAACGAGTCTTCTAATGTTCCAAAGAGGGCTTTTGTGCTCTAGAAAACAAAGAATGGGTGTTGTTTTCCATGAAGGACTTCTATCTCTTCCCAAATCAAGTACATCCAAGGATCCTTCCTGACCAATTCCTCCTTGGGAATCTAGTTCTTCATCAACACAGAGGGATAACTCTGCATACATTCCTCTTCAAACTATTTTCCCTCCAAATCCAATTAGGGACACCCCTCCATTTATTCCGATGATACGAATCAAAAGCTTGAAGTTTCCTTCTATGCTTCTTTTTACAATAATAGATTCAGCTCTGAGTTATCCTGAGGAGTTTCTTGATAGTATCTTCTCTTCTCTGGATCATGTAAATGCTTAGAAGAATTGGATTGAAGATCTTCACCAGAATCTGATGAAGAGTTTGATCTTTGTAAGAGTTCATCATCTTATACTTTATATTAGAATTTTTCTTTTGTATAATTCTAATTTGTTGACTTTCTTTTCTTTATTGCAGTCAACTTTATATTCACTGGAAAACATAGCCAAATTAAAACCTTTCCACTATAGGGTTAGCCTTGAAGACAACTAGATTCGTGATCTTAAAACTAAGGTCAGAGCTCTAGAAAAAGAAAAAAAACAAATAGAAAAAGACTTGGAGGCTGTGAGATCAAAAATTGAAGAAGTAGAAAAACACTTCACTGCCAAGGATGAGGAGCTGATTGAAAAAGATAGCTTACTCATTGCAGCCACAATGGAGCTTTCTAAAACCAAGGCCAAGCATGAAAGTGTGTCTGTCGAGTTGAAAAAGTCTCAGTTAAAGTATTTTAATCTATTCAGCAAGACATCAAAACTAAGGCTGGAGTTCAGGAGCATATCAAAAGCTTTATAAGAAAAAGAGTCAACATTAAAAGCTTCTGAAGAAAAATTCTCACAAGACTTCGAGGCCCAGTTTTAAGATTTCATTAAGCAGATGGAGAATGCTATCAACGAGAACTTCCTTGATGGCTGGGAGGCAGCAATGCAATGGCTAGGCTTTGATACCTCCTCCTAGACATACAAGGATGTTCTTTTCCCAAACCCAGACGGAACCATCCCCTTTTTCAGCTTTGAAAGGCCTGAGAAGACTTCACCAGTGGATACAACCAAAAGAGAAGTTGTCCTTGAGAACAAGGAGGCGGAATGAGGTAATGTGATTAGAGCAGATGATCCTGAGACAGGGTCAGCCTCTACCTAAGCTGTACAGACTTCTGAAGACCAAAAAACGCTTACAAATATGATGGAGTCAGGAAAAGCATCCTCCTTAGTTCCTCAGAATAGCATAGGCTAAAGTTCTAAGAAATAAGACTTGAGAGTTTACCTTTTCTCCTTTGCCTATGTCACGCCCTAAATTTCAGAACCCGAGTACGTGAATCAAAAGGACACACCACACACGATTTAACTATTTTTGCTGTCATCCATCAGAGCCATACACACACACTATGGAGTCGTGAAAATTAAAATAAGTGAAAGTCATACTTTAAATTTAAATAAATGCCATAGTCAAAATTAACTAGGCAACAAAACTCCAAAACTATTCCCAATAATCTCACTAGTAAAAATAAATAATTAAACTTTACCTCCCAAAAAGAAGTTCATCAAAATCCACTAAAAATAATTCACTAAATTCTAAAGTAAATACATAAAAATAAATAAATCTTTAATTCCTCATTACCTGCTTCACAAGCTGTAAGGGGATAAACACTAATACCACGTGTGCTCTGAACCCTAATAATAATATAAATGCAAACGTGTCCTGGCATACTACTAAGTGAAGCAATTAAGCACAATTAACAATTTTCAAGAACGAAATTAAATTAATTTATTATTTCTTCTTCTTTACTACTATTAAACCACATAACACATCAAAGAAAATCAATTTGAGTTTGAAATACTGCTGCTTGGTTGTCTCGTGTAAACATGTCCCAACCAATATACATCACTCTTTGATGTATGCTTGGTTGTCTCGTAAAAAACAAGACTCAACAAATACACACCATCCTTCGGTGTTTGCTTCATAAGTCAAAACCTTTGGAATATAATATACTACCCTTAGGCATCTGCTCGTTCGTAGGTTACTAGCCTATTGGAATCGATAACGAATCCCGCACAGGTTTCGGGACTTACACCTCTTGGTACGTAAAAAAAAACAAATCAAACAATCACATGGTACATAAAAAAAAACAACAGGATGCATTTAATTATATTTTTATTCAAACTAACTTGGAAGTCAACGTTTCAATTAAATAAAATATATTTATGTTTTTGGTTTTACACTTACAAAAACACCGTCTAAGCAATCACTTGTTTATTTACATCACAAGGATTTTTTTTTTTCTAGCGGAAATAGCTGATGTATACATATATACATATATATATATTTTACACATGGAGAGCAACGGAGCAAATTAATGCCGAAGGGAATCAATTTAAGGCAGATCATCCAATTTAAATAATATATATATATATTAGAATCACACTCACAGAATATCCTGCCAGAGGATCACGTACTCGTATAAAGAAAATTTAAAGTGTGTAATCGTGGATTAAAGCCGCACAATTCGAAACAATCAAGTTCAACGTAATATTTATATTTACGAATATTTAATTAAAATTTATTTATATATAATTATATATATATATGAAACGAAATTAAAAGTTCAACCCCTTACCTAAATTTAAAGGTTTCAATTCGTTTCTTCTTCTTCTTCTTCGTCTTCTTCTTCTCTCTTTCTAGGGTTTTCTTTTTCCAAAATAATTAGCAATATAGGTATATATAGTAGTAGAGTTCTAACTCTCACCCATTTTAATTAATTTCCTGTTCCCCATAGGTTTAGGAAAGTTACGCCCTTTTTCTCTAAAATTTTAAAATCCTTACCAAAATTATCAAAATTAACCTTTTTAATTACTGTTAAAAATTAAATAACAAAATTTTAAAATTGTTAAATTTAAATACTTATTAAATTTGCTAAATAAAAATATGTAAATTAATTTAAACAAAAATTTAGGTCTTTACAGCCTATGATTTTTAGAACTTTATTTGCAATAATTTTAAGTTTGAATGTAAAGCAAATTTGAAATGTTAATTAATTTTTTTTCTTCTTGTTTTTCTTTTTATTTATATTCTATGGTAAAGTGTGATTGATATTCTTAATAGCAACTAATTTGAAATTCACAGTGCAACTTTTCTGGTGTCAACTAAAGAACTCATCGCTTCCCTTACCAAGGAAATAGTCATTGGGGCTACCGAGGAACTTATCAGTGAAATTATTGACAGTCATTGAAGAGGACTTAGATTTGTCATACTGATAGCCTTTATAGGATTTTATAATTATTATTCTCCCACATGCAATTTTAAAATGTTCATTGCCATGAAAACTTACTGTTTGTGTAATAAACGAAGAATTTTGTTTAATGTGAAGCAATTTTGATAGTTGTCGAGCATAATAAAATTAGTTAGCAAGTATGCATCTTTTTAGTTGTATTTCTTTTAACTCTACTATTTTTTTAGCTTTATTAAGGCCTTATCATTTATGAGAGAATCCTTTAACTTGTGCAAACCTTCATTAAAAAAAGTCATCTCCCTGACCTTAGGGGCCCCTACCGCCCTGCCCTGGGTGATGGTGGAGGGGGTAAATCGCGGGATGTGCGACAAGTGGCCAGGGTCCGAGAGCTTGTCTTTTTACCAGTCGTGCAATGCGAGTTCAAACCATGTTACTGAGACTCGAACTCGCGCCGTCTGACTGCGGAACACCCGTACTCGCGTCATTTGCCACTTGACCTATGCCCAGAGGCAATGCAAACCTTCATTAAGATTTCATGTAAAGAGGTTTTAAAAGAAACATTGAGTATTAGCTTAGTCAAATAAACACTTCTTAAAAATAACTCAATGAAATAATTAAACATTTAAGTGGCTCGATTCATTTATTATGACTTTGAGTGCTATTTCTTCATAATTTAAAGCTTCTCTAAACATTGCTCTGTAATAATTATTGGCAAATGCTTATTTTTCTCTCATATTTCAAGTTACCGATCATGCGAGGGGTGGTCGGGGTAGCTTATATTTTACCTTAGATTATGAACTCTTTCTGTTAGCTTGGCCAAAGCAACTTCTTGATTAATTTTCAACCAGGCTTCTTTCTTAACAATATTTTCATCATACACTGACCATATAGAGAATTAAAAGACATTACTTTTCTTAAGTGGTGATTGGAAGAAACTCTATATAACAATCATTTTTGAGTCAACACTAAGGGAAACTTAATGAGACAATTTTTTTTGTGAGTCAACACTAGAGGAAACCCGGTGAGACAATTCTTTCTTGTGAATCAACATTGGAGAAAACCCAGTGGGACAATCATTTTTTCCTTTATTAAAACAATACCTACCCATAAAACATTTCATTAATAAATGAATATTAAAATAAACACTTACATTTAAAAGAGCTTCAAATGAGCAGTGTTCTAAGGTCTTTTAACTGGTTTGCCCTTTGAATTAGATAATCAATAGGCTCCATTACCGAGAACTTCTGTAACAGAAAATAGACCCTCCCAGTTAGCACCGAGCTAGCCTTTGGTGGGATCTTTTCTGGCTCCGATCAGTTTTCTCAATACAAAGTCTCCTACCTTAAATTCTCAAGGTCTAACTTTCTGATTATATTTTCTTTTCGTCTGTTACTGATACTGATAGTTCGCCAGCCTTAATACAGTCAATTCTCTTCTTTCTTTAATTAAATCCAGGCTCATTCTTATAGCTTGATCATTCTCCGCTTGGTCAAATGCTTAAATACGCATTGTTGGCATGCCTACTTCCAATAGAATCACAACTTCTATGCCATATGTAAGCAAGAATGGAGACTCCCCAATTGATCTTCTCATAGTTGTTCTGTAAGTTCATAGCACTAATGGAAGTTCATCCACCCATTTATCCTTGGCTGCTTCTAACTTCTTTTTTATGCCATTGAGATCACTTCATTTGAACTTTCAGCGTGTCTATTACTTTGAGGATATGTAAGTGACAAGTATACATTTCTAATCCCATATCTAGAATAATATTCTCTAAATGGATTGTTATTAAACTATGTTCCATTGTCAGAAATAAGTGTCCTAGGGATGCCATACTTGGCGATGATGTTTTTCCATACAGAATGTCTGGTATCTTTATCTTTGATTTGTGCTAATGGCTCTCCCTTAACCTATTTGGTAAAATAATATGTGTAGACCACTAACCACTTCCTATTTCTTATAGCTGTAGAAAAAGGCCCAACTATGTCAAGTCCCCATTATGCAAATGGCCCAGGGCTGGTGAGTGAACTCAATTTATGAGCAAGTTGATAAAGAATTGAGTAAAAATCTGATATTTCTTAAATTTTTGCACATAGGCATGTGCATTTCTCCCCATTTTTGGCCACCAATAATCCTTAGTAATTGCCCTATAAGCCAAAGACCTTTGCTTAGTGTGTGTCCTAGATAGACCTTCATGTATTTCATAAAAGAAATCTTGAATCCTATTAAGATAGACACAAAAGGAGGTAAGGGCCCGTGAAGGACTTCTTGTACAGCTTATGGTTAGCGGATACCCAAAATCCAATAGCCTTTATCCTGATTTTCCTTGCTTTAATTTTATCTTCTGGGAGAGTTCCATGGACCCAACTCAATGCAAGTGACAACTTCATCCTTTGAGACACTTGGCCTCTCCAACACCTCAAGAAAAATAGCATTAGTAAGCCTCATGCTCAGAGCTGAAGCCAATGTGGAAGGGCATCAACATTGGTATTGTGATCTCTTCCAACTAACTTGATCCTAATAACATTGAAACCTTTTAGTTTCTCTCTTGAAAAATCCAAATACTCAGTCATCTTTTGATTCCGGCCAACGTAATCTCTTATCAGTTGGTTTACCACTAGTTAGGAATCAATCTTGATGATAAGGTTTCGTACAAACATGAGCCAAGCAATTTTAAGTCCAGCTAAGAGGGTTCATATTCTACTTTATTGTTGGTTGTCTGGAACCTAAGTTTTATTACATATTCTATAATTATCCCCTCAGGGGTAGTCAAAACCACTCTTACTCCTACCCTCTTTTTAGTTAATGATCCATCAAATTCAATCTGCTATGACGGTTGAACTACTTCTTTATTCTCTACTTCTAAATTAACTTCCAATTGCTATACCTCATGCACCTAACAGGAACAGGAGTAGTGAACTCGGTAATAAAATCTACAAGCACTTGTGCTTTTATTGCTATCTTAAGCACAAATTTTATGTCAAAAACTCTAAGAGACACTATCTATTTTGCCATTCTTCTTGTAATGTTAGTGCTTTTCAAGAGTTGACTTATTGGCTAATCAGTGACAATTTGAATGGTGTGAGCATGAAAATAGTGAACCAACTTTCTTGATGCCATTACAATGCTAAAGTAAACTTTTTTAAGGGGAGATATCTAATCTCCACCCTCTATAAAGTTTTACTTGCATAGTAAATTAGCTTTTGCTTTCCATCATTTTCTTTTAATAGCACTACACTAACTGAATAATTTGAGACTGCCAAATAAAGCTATAATACATCTCCAAACTATGGTGTTGATAAGACTGGGGCAATGGTCAGATGCTCTTTTAACTTTATCAGAGCTCGATCAGCCTTTTCATCTCAAACTATTTTGTTTGCTCCTTTTAACAGCTTAAAGAACAGTATGAGTCTACACTTATCTGATACACGACTGATGAGTCTATTGAGTGCTGTAACCATCCTTGTAAACTTTTGAACCTCATTTTAGTACGACGTGAGGTCACTGCTTGGATAGCCATGATATAGTTGGGATCTGCTTCTATTCCACACTTAGAGACTAGATGCCCCAAGAACTTCCCAGAGTTTACTCCAAAGGCACATTTAAAAGCGTTCAACTTCAGTCTATACTTATTGAGTGTAGTGAACATATGCTATGAATGGTTAACATAATTCTCTGACTCTTTGCTTTTCATAACCATATTATCAATATAAACCTCCATTATCTTCCCAAGATCATCTTTGAACATTTTGGTTACAAGCCATTAAGGTGCTCCAGCGTTCTTCAGACCAAACAGCATAACCTTATAGTAATAAATTCCTTTAGGAGTAATGAATGATGTTTCCTTTTCATCTGGGCCATGCATTGGGATTTGGTGATATCCCATGTAAGCATCAAGAAAAGACATCCTTAAGCTTCTAGATGTTGAATCCACCAACTAGTTAATCTTTGCCAGTAGAAATGTATCTTTAAGACACGCTTGTTCAAATCTGTATAGTCAACACAGACTCTCCACTTCCCATTCTTCTTCCTAATAACCACTGTATTAGTCAGCCATTTAGGATACGAAACTTTTTTGATAGCCTCAACCTCAAGCAACCTACTAACCTCCTTAATCACGGCTTTAGCATGCTATAGAGTAGACCTCCTTGCCTTTTAAACCACAAGCTTTACTTCTGGTATCAGATTCAGCTTATGACATATAACCTCAGGAGAAATACTTGGTATTTCTTGTAAGGTCTAGGCAAAGGTCCATACATTCTTCAACAATATTTCGACCAGTGCTTGCTTTTCATCAGCTCCTAGATCAGATCAAACCAAACCAAACTAAGCCCTTTCCCATTAGGTGGGGTCAGCTATATGGATTTGACGATACCAATCAAATCTGTTTAGGGCCATATCCTCCATTAGATCCATGTAGGTAATGTCATGTTTAATAACTTTTTTCCAACTACTCTTGAGTCTTCCTTTCCCTCTCTTACTCCTGACAATCTCCATACTTTCACGCCTTTTAATAGATGCCTCCATTGGATGCCTTTTAACATGGGTAGAAAAATCTTTCGTCTTTGAAAGGATCTATTTGAATCTTTTCTGCCTTTTCAACCACTTTCTTCACAAGATCTCTTTCTACATCATCAATATTCGAAGCATCCTTGGGTAGTTCTGTAACCTGGACTTGCTCAAGCAGAGATTTAGACTTCAATACAGCTGTGATTCATTTCCTTGACACGTCTTGGCCCTCTCTAATCTCCACCATTTCATCACCATAAGAAAACTTCAGTACTTAATGATAGGTTAAAGGGACAGCCTTTAACGCATGCAACCATGACCTTCCTATAATGGCGTTATAGGAAGATGGTGTATCCACAACTATAAATTTCACTTCACACTCAATGGGTCTAGCTTGGATAGGAATTACAACCCTCCCTAAAGGCCAAACTGGGGCGGAGTTAAATCCAATGGGAAGACATTCAGTTGGCTTTAAGTCTTCTTTTGTCAAGCCTAATTTCTTAAAAAGACTAAAAAACATTACCTCCGTTGAGCTTCCCCACATCCACCAAAATTTTTCTTACTTCTGACTCAAACATCTTTAGCGTAACCACTACGGCATCATTGTGTGGTCTCCAGACTTCTAGGTCCTCGTCTTTAAGGAACATGATGCTTTGAGCACTACTACTTTTTGATGTTTGCTTAGGGATTTAGTGATCTCCAGTATCTCCCTTCCTAGACTAGATTGTTGCTGTCCTGCGTGGGGATGTGTGACCATACTTCGGGGATAATTTTTTATGTGTATGACATAGATAATCACTGGTCTTTGTACGTCTTTTCTTTCCCTAGCATGTGGTGGTGGCTTTGCTTCATCAACATAGTCTTCCTCTTGAATCTCCTCACTTCTTCTTCTTTGATCTTCCAGCTGTGCTCAGGGAAGTGCCTCGGTGGCTCTGATCTTCGTATCATCAATGTACTCTTTTAGATGTCCTTCTCTCACTAAATCTTCCAAGTGCTGTCTCAAAGAGCAGCAAGACCCGGTGTGGTGCCTTCTGTCCTGATGGTAGGAACAAAAATCTTTATGATTCTTTTTATCTAGAAAGTCAAGCAACTTCTTTGGCCATCTAAAATAGGGCTTATCTCGAATTTGAGGGAGGATCCAGAAAATCGGCTCTTTGAAATCATGTTGATGTCTTCAAAGATTGATTTCCTTGCTTCAGTTGGCATAGGTCTCCCTTATTTTCTTTTTTTCTTCTTAAATGAACTGGACCTTACCTCTTTTTGCTTAACTGGCCTAGTTTCATCCTCTACCTCTGCATATTTCTCAGTTCTACACATAAGATTCGACACGTTGGCCACTGGCTTTTTTGTCAATGAAAGCCACAGTCTGTCTTCCTTCGGCAACCCCAATTTAAATAAGGTCACAATCAGCTGCTTGGAACAACCCTTTACATAATTGTAAAGCTCCATATACCTCCGAGAGTAATCTCTCAGGCTTTTATTAGTCATTTTTCTTCATTACTAGCAACACATCAATAATTTTTGGCTGCTTTGTGTTGGCCAAAAATCAAGCCACAAACTCTTCGACGAGCTAACTTTAGCCAGAAATGCTTCCAGGGGACAACTTATGAAACCATTGAAGTACAGTGTCTCAAGACTTGATATAAACACCCTACACATCAATTTATTGGTCCAACGTTAGAGTGTCATTGCCTGGATATAATGGCAGTATGGGCTAATGGATCTGATTTGCCATCATACATAGTAAATATAGGAGTTCGGAACTTCTTTGGTGGTTTTGCTTTACAGATCTTCAGAGTAAATGGGGAGGCAAATATCTTCCCAAGTACTTTTCTTACCATCATTTGAGTGGATTGGGCAGGGTTTTCCCAATCATGATAATGTGGCTTCACTGTCTCATTGGGCCTATTGGGCTTTTTTGTTCTGACCAATTTCGCATCATCATCACTAGACGAGCTTTCATTTGCATCTTGTAGTCTTCTCTAACTTGAAGACTTTCTCCTTAGAGTGTCATTTTTCTCCTAGCGCTTAACTTGTTTTCTTTTCTCTAGTCGTGACAATCCTGGCCTTTGGGCTATGCTAGGGGCACCCTAATGGGCTTGAAACCAAGAACTTTTGTCTATTTAATAATTCTTGACACGAGACTGCCTATCATTTTAAGCTTTCTCATTTTTGAAATCTTTTTGCTCTTCATAATCGTCATAAAGATTATCATAACTTCCCTCGGACTCAATCTCTGATGGATCATCATGACTCACTATTTTTCCTTCCTCATTACTCAATTGCAGGAGTATTTCCTCCAACTATGCCTATTTTGCACTAACTAAAGCTTCAAGCTCTTGCTTTCACTTAATTACCTCCGGATCCTCAACATTCCGTCATCTACTTGACTCCAAGCCTGGAGTATGTATGACCAACAAGCTTACTTTCTATCTTGATGGTGTAGTTTCATCTCCCATTCAAGGAGATTGTGGAGGTGTTGTATTCTCGCCAGAAGTCATCTTTTTTCAAAGCAAACTGAGAACAAACATTATAAAAGTGTAGAGATGTTGAGAACAAATAAAATAAGCCCCACGATGGGCGCCAAATGTTCAATAATAAAAAAAATCTCCAAACATGCTCACCACTTTCATAGGAAATCAGTGAAATCAAGCCTGTAAAGGAATGTAAATCAAAAGAAAATGTTGAAGAGGGTCTCTGATTACAATCTCTCTGATGCTTAAGTCAGTAAAGTCTTGTGAAAATAACACAAAACATCTAATAGTAAAGTAGTGGACAATAATGAATGTACCTCAATTTAAAGCTAAGTGTTATATTTATAGTATGACAAAATTAATAAAATAATATAGAAATACTTGAAGAAATCATTACTTTCCCATTTGGGCTGCTTGACTCATATAGTAGTTTACTTTACATTTAATACTCATCACATAGTATTTAATATAAGTGGGGTGGAAATTAGATTTGGTTGTGCTATATGAACATTAGGTTGTGCTATATGAACATTAAGAATGTCTAAATGTCACATTAATCTGCCACTTATATGATAAGGGATTAAGTAAACAAAATGTATGGTAATAAATGAACTAGATTTATTATCTGGTGTCTCATCCACTAGTGGGGTCTAGTTATTATGGCTGGAGACACGTTAAATTGACATCTTTTCTACTCGACAAACCTATACTCGAAGAGCTGTAACGTGTCCAGATATTTTTTGTATTACCATATTATATTTTGTTAAATTTCATACATTTTTCAATGATATAACATCATCTCTTAAGAGGCATTTGGTTCTCCAAAAATTATAAATTATTACCAGCTTTTACTCATTTTCATTTTCTATGTATTTATTTTAAAACTCTAAAGTTTAAAAATTTTTGTTAATTTTACAAATTTTTACTAATTTTTGTCCGGTAAACATCTAAATTTCAGATATGTGGACAATTTTTCTGATAAAAACCTTTGAAACGAGTGGCGAAGACCGTTTTTGAATGATTTCAGTGAAAATTTTTAGATTGTGCTAATCAAATGGTTAGAAGTATCACTTTTACCAAATATTTTTTGATTGTCGGAGTGCCAAACGGCCTATTATTGTATCCTCCAAGGAAACATATGTAGCATGCTGTCAAGTAAACATTGGGTGAATTAATTGCGCATGCATGCCATGGAACGCATGAGTGGACGGTCCAAAGTTTCCATGGATATGCGATGCTGACTTGAATAAAAGTACTTAGCATGTGTCACAATGGCAACTCTTTCTTTCTCCTCAGCGAATCAAAATCTTGCCAGAGAATTAAAATTAAATTGTCGTCAGTCACAATAATATCAACGCTAAAAAAAGAGTTTGTGACTCTCAAAAATATATAATTCTCTCTCTTTTTAACATTCTTTTTATATGCAATCTTACCTGGCTATTTTAGGTGCCAACTCATTATATTGCGAAATTTTTCATTTAGATCAGTCCTCTTAAATTTAAATATTTTTTCATAAATTTAATACAGATATATTCCAAATTTTTTTATAAGCCAAGTAAGTTATTAATATTATCATCAACCCTTAATCCTACTTGTTACGTACTGCTAAAATATATTTATAACATAAAATTTAAATGATTCTAAAACTTTTAGGCTACTTTTGACGATGCACAAAATTTAAATGTTTGTAACTTCTATTTTATTGTTGACATATGTCACTTTTGATAAAAGTTGTATATTTAATAAAAATTTGTAAATATTAAAAAAAGTTAGATAAAGTTAAAAAAAAGTTAAAGAAAATTAAAGTTTATGTGTTTGACAAATTTTATAATGACAAAAGTTACAAAAAAAAAAAATAGATAAAATTAAAAGTTGGTGTTTTTTAGGGTGTTACCAAATGCATCCTAAGTATATAAAGTACTTCTAACCTAAATATTTTAAAATTTTAAACCATTATGAACCAGCAAATACCAAATAATACTTAAGAAAAGTTAAAAATAAAAAATAAAAAATAAAAAATAAAAAAATAAAAGGAAAAAGAAACTATAGAAAAACCGAAAGGCCGATGTTGGTGTTTGTAAAACGAAAGGCTATTAGCTAGTTTCTACGACAAAAGCAACTACGGAGCGTGAAATTTTTTTTTTTATTATTATGCATTGTTAAACTAATAATTCAGAATAGGATAAAAGATATTCTCTTGAAAATGCCTTGCACGTCTTGAAAGATAAATTTTAGAAAATTCACTACAAATTTAATACCAATTAATTTTATGACATAAAAAGTCAAGAGTGTTACCGTAATTGATAAAATATATATATACGAAACTAGTTTTATTTTATATGTTTTTGGATCTTAACGCATAGAACTTATTTTTAGTGATAATTGATTATGTTTTAATATTTTTATTTATTAACTATAATTTGTAAAATTAATTGTGTGGCATTTGCGTTGTAAAATCTTATTGTATTGTAGGTATTGTAGGCTCATGCTCTGCTTGAGGAACGTCATTATTTTTCAGTTTTTTACCACTCAGTTCTTTTAGTCTTTTTTGAAATAATTAAATTTATTTTCTTATATTTTAAATTTTTTTAAATCATAAAGGACAAAAATATTAAATTAAAAAAATAAAAAATTAAATACTAAAAAGTTAATTTTTTTTTTCGGAACATAAAAAAGCTATCTTAACTCAAAATTAATATATTACGTAAGTCAAACCAAGCAAAAATAAAGAACAATAAGCATTAGTAACTTAGCGGGAGAGAAGTATTATACTATAATATAGATCTAAGTTCAATTTAAGACTGGTGCTTATTAGTTTGTTCATTTTAACAATAAATAGAAAAAAAAAAAAAAGACGTTGGAGTATTTAATAATAAATTAAAAAAAAAAAAAGGTGAACTAAAGTGTCCATAGTTTAGTGGGTAAGGCATTTGACTTATAATCGGGTGATTGTAGGTTCGAGTCCTAGTACTTACAATTTCATTTTAATTATCTCTAAAAAAAATTTAAACAAAAACCATTACCGGTTCAACAGCAGGGTGATTGTAGGTTCAAGTCCCAGTACTTACAATTTCATTTTAGTTACCTCCAAAAAAAAAGTAAACAAAAATTGGTACCGGTTCAACAGCGGGGTTGTCGGTTTTTGGCCGATTCAAAATTCAAACGGATTTAAGCGGTCAACCGGACCGTTTCTCAGTCAACGGTTTAACCAACCAGTCCAGTCTGGTTTTTAAAACACTACCTATGATAGCCTACTTAAATTATTATATATATATGTCAATATTTTTTCAAAAAAATGATAAATACATTCCTTCATTAAATTTTCATGTCACAATACTTTTATTTTATTAAAGTTGTTATAAAATGAAAGAAGCTAGTGGAGGAATACAAATATTCTTATTTTTTTTATTAGCCTAAAACCATTAACTTTGTTGTTTTTTTTCTTTATGGAGTTGGTTTCTTAACTTTTCAACGCATAGTAATTCAACGCACAAGCCTTTTCTAAGTTGTTCTTTATATAGTAAAAATTAATTTAGATACACTCTCATTTTTTTATGTATCCTCATCTAATTACCTTTGAGACAGTCCTGCCACATTTGGCTTCATTCAGTTGAATTTTGGTATTTATATTGTTGAATCCGTTAAACCAACTCCAGTTTTGTCTCCTTGTTTTTGGGATGGGGATTGCGTAGAAGTCAAGAAAATTATTATTAAAGTTTACCCAACAACTAAAGTCTATTGAAGCGGGTGAACATTAATATCCACGTGCAGAGCATGTGGCTATTTTGTGAACCATAAAACCAATAGAGTTATATATATATTTTTTTTCCTTTTAATAGATGGTATATGGGACCCTAAGAGTATAATTGGAAAACACAAGGTTTTCTGGATTGATGATCAGAATGGTTTATCGCAAGTTCAATGCGATCCGGACATTGGGTTGGACTGTTCAAATAATCTTATGCCTAGTTTGGCAACATCACTACTAAGCAGGCGACTTTTGACTGCTTATAGCAGTCACAGAAACTATATTAGTGATTGCTTGAGACAGTCGTAAAATCAGGGTTCGCAAAAGTTATGTGGCTTGTTTATTGGCGACTATTGTTTTTGCATAACTACTTTAGGCGATTACTAATACGACATGCACAACAACTTTAGCAACCGCTTTCAATGCCCAGACCTCTTTTTCTCACCCTCTCACTCTTTTTCCTCTCCTCTCTTTCTCATTTTCCTTTCTCTCTCACTCACACCGGTCTGATTTCCCGTGTCCTCACCTCTCTCTCACACCGGTCTGATTTCTCATGTCTCCACCTCTGCACCCCACCACTAGCTGCCATCTTTTCTGGTAAGTATGATCTTTATATTGGCTATTTTATGTATATATATATTTATATATACTAATTGTTTTTAAATTTTTTTCGGGTTGAAAATTGTTGGAGCTTCAAGATCGAGTCTTGATCTTCTCTTCCTCTATCTCTCTATTAGGTATATACTTTGTCCTTCTTTTTTTTAAGAAAAATTAATTTTTTTTTTTTTTTTTTTTTTTTTTTTTTATTTTTGGTTTTTTTTTAAAAAAAAATGTTTTTTTATTTTAAAAAA
>JAVXUM010000001.1:35180673-35193059 GCA_035590655.1 Pouteria glomerata
TTTTGTGTAAAATATTACTAAAAATAAAACAAATCTTTTAAGTTCTTTCAATTTGAATATGATACGATTATATTATTCTGTAAATAAATTTTATAAAATAAGTTTATATATAAATATAATATTTACCAAAAAATAATCTTAAGACAATTTGTAATGGTTTAATGTATTTTAATTATTATATATTACACGTGTTTTTCAAATAGTTGGTAAAGAATAAATTCGCTTTCAATTTGAGATTTTGACCAAATAAATTTGGAAATTTGACCAAACTTCGTCTTATATTTGTGAATTAAAAAATTAAAACAAAATTTATCACCTCTATTATAATATTGAACAAATAAGAAAAAAATAATTCTTAAGGCTAACCTAATTGGTCGCACTCCCTCACTTTCTGGGTAAGATATTCAAGTTATAGGATCAATTCCTTTTGCTAGCTAACATTAAGGGGATGTTTGCAGTTCCAAAAATATAAAAAGTAAAAAAAAAATTAATGGATACTAATTTTTTAATTAAATTTTATTATAAGTCACTTTTATACTATTTTTTATTTTTATTTTTTTTAACAAACCAAACATTACTTTTGTTGTACTACTTTCTTAATAAGAATTTTAATGTAACAAGTATAAAAATATACTGGTCTACCAAATCTGTTATGAAATAATCAATAGTTTGAGACAAATTTGATATTGAAGTTTAATATTCATTTTTTCAAATGAATTTAAAATTTATCTAATATTTAATACCCTTATATACTTATATGTTATGTTATTGATCAGAAATGCTATGCTAACTTCCTTCAATTTACACCCTTAGTTATATCTTGACCAAAATGATGGTGTTTTAGTCATTTATGGATAAGGAGTCCAAGATGAATAGAATTGAAGGGTTGAGATATCTTTATCCACAACAAATTAATTTTTAGACATACTTTTCCCATTTAAAAAATAGTACGAAAAAACATTTTATTTTTTTCATAAAAATAATGTTTGATAAAAATGTTTAGAGGTTGAATAAAGTTAGAAATTTTATTTTTATTTTTTACTAAAAAATTAAAAATAATTAGAAAAAGTTAGATAAAATAAAAAAATTGATAAATATTTTGAAAAAACTTTAAGTTCATATGAGCTCTTATTTTTTTAACACAAAAGGCTTTGTTATGTGTAATTTATTTGATCAAATTTTATTTTTTTATTTCTAGCTTTAAGTAGATTATTCACATTTAAAAGAAATATTTTGAAATAAAAAAATTGTTGTACTGATTTTTTTTTTCTACTTGTACGTGATTGTTTTTTTAATTTTAAATATTTTTTTTGTACTTTTTTTTAAGTGTGAATAGTACATCTAAAAATTATTAAAAAAAAGATTAATCTGTTATTGGTATAAGTATCTTATCTCTTTTATTCTATTTATCTTGGACTCTTTATTTATAAAAGATCAAAACAACATAGTTTTGACCAAGGTACAACTAAGGACAAATTGCGGAGGAGGTGTAACTAAAGGTGTAAACTGAAGATGGTAAGCATAGTATTTTTTATTGTTAATCTAAATTAATATTTTTTTTAAAATTTAAAAAAAAAATAAAAAAAAAAATAAAAATAATATATACCCCTTACTATGTCATCAAGGAGACAGGTGAAGGGGGGCGGCTTAGCACTCTCCTGCCCAGCAGCATCCAACAACTTTGCTCTTCCACCAACCCCCTTTCGAGGCCACCAACTGCCTAACTCTTTCTATATATGTATTGCACATTCTACGTTAATTTTTGCTGGAATCACGGTAACGTCTGGTGGAGAATCTCTCACCAAACTCTAAAAAATGGCAGCTTCCTCCCTGCGGGCACCAAGCATCGCCTTGGGGCATCAATTTGTGGGGGTTAACTGTTCATCAGTTTCAGATGGTTTCAGATCAGTATCTTTCTCCTCTCAGCTCCCCAATTTCTCCATCAAGTAAGCACTCAGAAGTCCCTCTTTCTCTTTCTCTTCACCCCATCAAACTTCAAAAAATAAAAAATAAAAATAAATGAAAGATGAAAACAACTAGGAAAAGCTTAAAATTGATCACTAGTTTTAAACGCAACTGTTTGATAGAAGTTTATATGTTCGATATATGGGTTATTTTGGGATCTGGTCAACTGATTTAGATCAATTGTTTTTCACTTCACCACCAATGTCTCCATTTGTATAAAAGTGGGTTATCATTATTGTTATGCAATTGATTTCTCCAATCCGCGCGAGACACCCAAATGGCCGGTCTTTTTATCAATTAATATTTGCCTCTTGAGTTGGTCAAGCTACTGTGCCTTCTATGTAGAAGCAAATAGGAATCAACAAAGTTCCAAAAGGAAAGAGTTTCATGGCCATAGTGGCAATTATTCTTCTAAAACGAAAAAAAAAAAGAACAACAACAACAACAAAATTAAAGAATAGAAAAGAGATTAAAAAATTTATATGCCTGGCAATGTTTAGTTGAGAATGCGATACGAAACAAAATCATCTTCATAGGACTGCTTCTTCTTTCAAATGTATGCTTGATTAAGGACTTTTATGTCTGAAGAATTTCAATAGGAGAACCTATGTTTCTTGCAGAGAATCCTTCAAAGCTGTAATTGTGAAGATCTAATAATTTTTCTGTTCTTTCTCTTTGTTGTGGAGACGTCATTTCTTCCTTGTTCCTTTTCTTTTTCTGGGTAGATCTTTGGACAATAAAAATCCGAAACAAGCGCACAGGATAAGTGCAGTTGTGAGGGCAGTGAGCAGCATTGAGAAAAGGGATGTTGATGTTTCACTAAGTCCAAGAGTAAATGCGGTGAAGCCTTCAAAGACGGTGGCTATAAGTGATCAGGCAGCGGCTCTTGTACAAGCTGGTGTGCCTGTTATCCGGTTAGCAGCTGGAGAGCCTGATTTTGATACTCCAGCTGCAATAGTAGAGGTAAGTTTTTAATCATTCTCTATCTGATTCATTTGTGTTTAAAAAAAAATGAGAAATTTCCTATTTATTGCACCGGTAATTGTTGTTGCTGATTTCTGTATTCTGCAATCCAATAAAATTAGGCTGGGATTAATGCCATTCGTGAAGGTTACACTAGGTACACTCCAAATGCTGGCACTCTAGAACTCCGGTCTGCGATTTGTCATAAATTGAAGGGTTAGTTGAGTTGATTAGCTATTTGTCCAGTTTTTTTCTAACTGAACCAATTATTATGCTTACCATGAGAGGGGTTCTTACATTTTTTTTAATGGTAGAGGAGAATGGAATCAGTTACACACCTGATCAGATCGTGGTGAGTAATGGAGCAAAGCAGAGCAGCATTCAAGCAGTCCTAGCTGTTTGTTCTCCTGGAGATGAGGTGCAGTGCCATCTAAATTTTCAAAACCATTGCTGTAGCTATGAATTCTATGAATCTGCTGTTTCATTGAAGTTGTTTTGCGAAATGAATTTTTAGATGTGTTTTTCCTTGTTTGGATGGTGTGCTATGTGTACACTTTCTGTTTTTTATTTAACTCTAACTGCAAATAAATCATGTTAGAATGTGAAAAATCAGTTGTCACTTGACTCTAGCATTTCGTCATTTTCATGTCCCATGTTAGATTAACACGTAATTTTGACTGCTGGGAGTCGTGGCTAGGAAGCTAAGGTATTGATGTATCAGTGAACTATCATTTGGACAATAAATTTTCTTTTAGGTATAATTATTTGACGTTGAGTCAGTTTTGTGTCTACGAGGAGGTAACAATTATATTTGGCTGCACCCCCTTTGACTTTCCTACTTCCATTACTTTATCTCGGCTGGCACAAAGGCTTTAATAAGTTTTGTGTCATGTCATGTTGTGTTGTAGGTGTAATATAAAGGTATCATTCCAAGCAAGGGAAATAATTTGTAACTTTGACATCTAACAGATAGTAACTTGATTTGAATTTCTTGATCACATTGATTAAGAAAGAAAGTAACAAGTCTTACATATCTAAGATAGGCAATTAATTTTGACCATGCAACTTTGACAAAGTAGCGGAATCAAATGGTGTTTGTGCATATACATGCAGTTAGGAGGGTACATATTGTTAATTTATGTACATTAATAGATGTATAAGTTTTTAATGTAGAGGAACGTATCTAGACAATAGGTAATCTGAACAAACACCTATGTACGTGTATATATATTCTCACTGATAGTCCTGTGAATAGTGTGAAGAATTTTCAAATAAAATTATCTAGTCTTCCTTCATTCTGTTCATGGTATCAAAGCGTCCCTTCCTTGGTTCCTGTGTGTGTACCACAAAATCAACACTTTGGTGTTGATGTCTATACAGTATTGAAGTTGGAAACAAGGAACCTTCGTCTTTTACCATTGTAAGTCCATCATTTGTCATCCAAGTCATCAATCCTACATACCAGTAGAGTCGCCTAAAGGAGATGACCATGAAGAAGCTCTAGCACTGGAAAACCCCTATGCGTCATCACGCGCCGGTCGTCTATCTGCGTGTGAGACCCATGTGCCACCCTTCTACTCACGCGTGTGAGTGCGTGAAGCTCCGATAGGTCACCAACCATTGAACAGTTTGCTTGTCCTCCTCCGGCGACTCCTCCAATTACCTCCGTTTACTGTTTTGGGCATTTTTTCTTTCTTCTCGTTTAATAGTTTATTGTTTGGTTTTGGTAGTCCACTTTTTTGGTCTGGCACTACTATTTTTTGGTCCTTATGGCCTCTGGATTACCCATTGAACATAAGATGATTGGTTGTTCCATTTCTATGCCACAACAATTGACAACCAGGAAATTGAGTGGAATAGATTACGTTCAACGGTCAAATGCTATCAAAATTGCATTAACCGGGTATGGTAAATAAAAACATTTGACTGAGTCTGGGCCGTATGAAACTAATCCTGAGTATGATGTTTGGGTCCAAGAAGATGCCCATCTAGTTTGTCTATTGTGGAACTTTATGGAATCCAATATTGTTGATATACGCACTCACCTTGACACATGTACAAATATATGAGAGTATAGTCACCTACTGTTCTCTGGTGATCTCACTTGTATGTAGGATCTATTGCTGGAGTTCTTTTAACTCTAGTAGTCAAGTTGACCAGTTACAGAATATTTTGCCTCTCTAAAGCGTGTTCATGAGGAACTAAATTCTCTACAACTATTATCAACAGATATTAATGAGATGCAGAAACAATGGAGCAAGTGGTCATACTTCGATTCTTGGCTGGATTGGATTTTGAATTTGAGCCAGTCAAAGCTCAATTTCTCAGTGGGGCCTATCTTCCTTCATTTGCAAAAGCCTATTTTAGGGTTATGAGGGCTGCTTCTAGGGATTCGTCTACCACTCCTAATGTTACATGATCTGCCCTAATCAGTTATACACTTTTAGACAGTAAGAGTCCTAGTTATCAGATCTCGATTCAGTCTAGTGATTGTGGGACTCGTGGAGGTCGTGGTATAAGACCTCTATGCTCTAATTGTGGCCGTGTTTGACATATTGGGAATAGTTGCTGGGATCTTCATGGGAAGCTAGTTCATATGGTTCATGCAGTTTCATTTGATGCTCTTGTTGCTACAAATAAGCCTAATACAAGTAAACCATCAACTGTGACTCTTTTAGGAGAGGAATATGCCAAATTCCTCTAGTATCAAACAGCTCATTAGGTATCTCTTTTTCAATGGCTTCTTTAGTCCACTGAGGTAATTCTACTAATTGTATGTCTACCTTTTTACATACATATTGGGTTATTGATTCTGATGCTTCAGATCATATTTTTGGTACTTCTTCCTTGTTATTTGACATTCAGTGTTCATCTATCTCAAATGTTACTATAGCTAATGGTTTATCTAATTCAGTTAAGGGTATTGGTAAAATTTGTCCACTTCCTAATCTACCCTTATCTTTTGTTTTATATGTTCTATCCTTATCTTTCAATCTTCTCTCTGTTAGTAAACTTACCAGGCAACTGAATTGTTCAATAATTTTCTTTCTTGATTTTGTGATTATTCAGAATTTAAAGACAGGGATGAAGATTGGAGAAGGGCATAAAGTTCAGGGACTCTATTATCTGACTGGTTCGTCTGTACCTTCATCCATCACCTGTTCTACGGCTGCTTCTCCCACTGAAATACATTGTTGTCTTGGTCATTCGTCTTTTGATAGGCTAAAATTTATAGTTCCTAGTTTGAGTCAATTTCAATATCTAGATTGTGAGTCTTGTCAGTTAGGAAAGCATCACCATGCATCCTTCAGTCTAGAGTCAATAATATGTCATTGCTTCCTTTTCATTTGGTTCGCTCAGATGTATGGGGACCGATTTGTGTTATTTTAAAATTGGGGTTTAAGTACTTTGTTACTTTTATTGATAGTTTCTCAAGACTTGCATGGGTTTATTTAATAAAAGATCGTTCTGAGTTATTTTCCATCTTTCAATCCTTTTGTACTGAAATTAAAACTCAAGTTGATGTGTTTATCAAGATTCTTCATAGTGATAATGTCGAAGAATATTTTTTCAAACCCTTTACTAATTTTATGACTTCGTTTGGCATGCTCCATTAGTCCTCTTGCTCTTGTACTTCACAACAAAATAGAGTTGCAGAGAGAAAGAACTTACATTTTGTTGAGCAGCCCGTTGTTTGATGTTTCAAATGGAGGTTCGTAATGTTTTTTGGGGGATGCTATTTTCACTGTATGCTACTTAATCAATAGAATGCCATCTTTTGTTCTGCAGGTTGTTCTCCTTATTCTGTCTTGTTCCGCCAAACATTACTGTTTCCTCTTCCTCCATGTATCTTTGAATGTGTTGCTTTTGTCCATCAACTTGACAGTTGAACTGAAAAGTTAGAACTTCGTGCCCTTAAGTGTGTATTCTTAAAATATTCTCGGTTACAGAAAGGATACCGATGTTATAGTCCATATCTTCATCGCTATTTTGTGTGTGTTGATATCTCATTCTTTGATAATACTCTTTTTTTTTTTTTTTTTTTTTTTGATGCGTCATCCTTATCTAATTTAGATGCAAGTCTTCCTTTATATGTGATCTCTTCTTTTTGTCTCTCTTGTCTCGATCCACAAGTTCATATCAGACAACAAACAGCTACTGAGTCCCCACCTAATGCTTCGGACAATTCATCTTCTCCTATCTAGTCTTTAGATCCTACTTCTGAGACAAAACCCAGTGATCTTGATCTTCTGGTTGTTCTTCGGAAATATAGACGTACTTGCATTTCTCATCCTATTTTTAATTTTATTTCGTATACGGCTCTATCTTCTTCTTATCATACTTTTGTTTCATCCCTGTCTACTGTTTCTACTCTTAATTCCATGTCTGAAGTTTTGTCTCACTCTGGATGGTGAGCTGCTATGGAAAAAGAAATGTTTTCTATTCGAGCCAATTTGGTGATTCTTCCTTCTGGAAAGTTGACTGTTGGTTGTCGATGAGTCTATAATGTTCAGGTTCGTCTTGATGGCTCTGTTGATCATTTGAAAGTACAGTTAGTTGCTAAAGAATATACTTAGATTTATGGCCTTGATTTTTCAGAGATCTCCTCTCTGTTGGCTAAGATTGCATCAGTCCGCCTTCTCATTTCACTTGCTTCCATCTTTCGCTGGCCTTTTCATCTACTGGATGTTAAAAATGCTTTCCTTCATGCTTACCTTACTGAAAAAATGTTAATGGAGCAACCTTCTAGGTTTGTTGCTTAGGGGGAGTCTGGATTAGTGTGCAAATTAAAAAAATCTTTATATGGCCTAAAACAATCCATTCGGGTATGGTTGGGTAGATTTAGCAATGTGGTGATGGACTTTGGATTGACATGTTATGGCGTTAATCATTTAGTGTTTTATCGACATTCTTCTCAAGGAAAGATATAATTGCTAGTATATGTGGATGATATTGTGATAACAGGAGATGATATGCAAGTTATTCATGATCTAAAAGTGTTCCTTCAGACTAAGTTCAATATCAAAGACTTGGGTCCCTTGAAGTATTTTCTAGACATTGAAATTGCAAGGTCACACCTAGGTATTGCTCTTTCTCAAAAAAAATAGGTGCTTGATTTGTTGTTTGAGATAGACATATTGGAAGCCAAACCAATTGATACTCTGATGAATTCTGATACAAAATTTCTTGCCGATAAGGGAGAATTATTGGATGACCCTGGTCGATATCGCAGGCTAGTCAAGAAACTCAAATTATTTGAGAGTTAAATGGCCTGATATCTCATTTACTACAAGTGTAGTTAGTCAATTCCTTGATACACCTCATTCTAGTCATTGGGATGCAATTATTTGTATTTTGAAATATTTAAAGGGAGCCCTAGAGCGTGGTTTGTTGTTTCAAGATAATGGCCATACTCTTGTTTAAGGATATATAGATGCAGATTGGACTGGATTTCTATTGGATAGACGATTAACTATGGGATATTGTTTCTTTGTGGGAGGAAATTTAGTATCCTGGAAAAGGAAAAAACAAACTATGATAGCCAGATTAAGTACAGAGTCAAAATATAGGGATATGGCATATATGTCCTCTGAGTTGATTTGGATACATCATATATTGAAGGAGTTAGGAGTTTATGTGTTACAACCTCTGGAATTGTTTTGTGATAATCAAGCCACTATACGCATAGCTTCTAATCCAGTGTTTCATGAGCAGACCAAATACATTGAAGTTGACTGTCACTTTGCTAGAGAGAAGATTTTGCAAAATGTCGTCAAAACTAGTTATGTAAAATCAGAAGATCAATTGGTTGATTTATTCACTAAAACTCTAGGGAGAGTTAGAGTAAGATTTATTTGTAACAAGTTTAAAACATATGATGTATATGTTCCAGCTTGAGGGAGAGTGTTAATGTGTTTATATTAAATAAATGTATAAGCTTTTAATGTAGAGGAACATATCTAGATAATAGGTAATTTGAACAAACACCTATGTATATGTATATATATGCTCACTGATAGCCCTGTGAATAGTGTGAAGAATTTTCAAATAAAATTATCTAGTCTTCCTTCATTCTCTTCACATACAATCAATTACGTTGAAGAGTTGAATTTCAGATACATTATTGTGTGCATGCCTATTGTTCATTAGTGTACCTCTTAGCAACCATTTTCAGTCACTTACCATTCTTCCTTGTATCCCTCCCTGCCCCCTGGCCCACATGCCTTGCAGGAAGTTGAAAGGAAGGGAAAAGTAGAAAATTACGTTCTTCATAAGAATACATATATATATTTTTTCCCCCTCAGATGTGGATGTCATGAATGTTGACTATATGAGCACACAGTAGAACTAAGATAAGGGTGCTCACTTTTTAAAATTTTCAATTAAATGGGCTATCTTTGCAGTTGATAGAAACTTATGCATAGCATTTATCCTTCAGGTTATAATTCCTGCTCCATTTTGGGTGAGTTACCCAGAAATGGCAAGGCTAGCTGATGCGACCCCTGTGATCCTTCCAACTCACATCTCTGAGAATTTTCTCTTAGATCCAAAGCTTCTTGAATCCAAACTCAGTGAGAAGTCAAGACTGTTGATTCTATGTTCTCCATCTAATCCAACTGGATCTGTTTACCCAAGGGGACTGCTTGAAGAGATCGCTCAGATTGTGGCAAAGCATCCACGGCTTTTGGTAATTTCATTTATCATTTTTCCGTACCTTGGAGCATTTTCGACTTAGCAAATGTTTAAGTTCTGAAACTATGTTTGTTTGTTCCATTCAGGTGCTGTCTGATGAAATATATGAACACATTATTTATGCACCAGCCACACACACAAGCTTTGCATCTTTGCCAGGCATGTGGGAGAGGACTTTGACTGTCAACGGGTTTTCTAAGGTGCTTCAAGTTTGTTGTCTTTAAGCTCCTTTACTCTTTCCCTGAGATGTCTTGTTCATAATAATTGTGGTATGATCATAAAACGTGGATATTTCCAGGCCTTTGCAATGACTGGTTGGAGACTTGGATACATAGCTGGTCCTAAGAAATTTGTTGCAGCATGTGGAAAGATTCAAAGTCAGGTGTGCTGTTGCTTTGCTTCTCCACACCAATCATTTTTATTAGAAAACTCTCACCAAGTTGCATTCTGTAACATTCATCAATATATCTGTTATCTTCTAATTCATAATAATTAAGATTCTTGACTTTGCTTAAGCTTTTGATGATACATTGGATTATTTTCTCATCCGTTGGTGTGGAGGTTCTGAGCTTCTGACCATCTAAAGATATGGCAGATAAGATAGTTCCCCTGTTGTTCTTCTGCTGAGCAAAGTGGATTATGTTTGGATTCTTATCTATTGGATAGATGAAATTATTGTTGTCTTGACTAACGTCATAGAGATTAGGTGATTAGTTGTTATTTGGATCTTAGGCAAGCTATGGTCAAATTATTTGAAATTTCACCTTCTTGCAGGTTGTCCTGACTTGTGAGGGCTGTACAATTATTCATATGCTATCCGAAGTTTGTACTTTGTGAACATACTCTGTGCAGTTTTGGCTGTTAATGTTCGGACCTAGGGCTAGTGCCAAAGTTTGGAGAAAGGTCCGACAAAGTATATCCAATATTACACCCAATGATGTAGACCTTTTTGTTCTTTGTTTGTCTGAAGTGTTTGTGGAGTTCTTAGAGATCAAATGGGAGTTTGAGAATCCAACTCAACTCAACAAAGCCGTAGTCCCAAGCTAGTTGGGCTTAGCTACACAAATCCCCTTCCTCTATTCATTTCTAGCGTAGGTTATATTTTCCATGGGGTTATATAAAATCAAGTCTTTCCAAACAATTTTAGTCATCTTTTGTCATTTTTACCACTTCTACTTGAATTGGCTATCTATTTCTTTCTTTTTATTGATGACCCAAAACTTCACCGATGTATTATAGCACTCAACGAAATGCGTTGTTGGTGGGTAAACTGAGAGCTCGCATTAAGTCCAAGATTTACGTCTTGTGTGAGAACTTCCAAGGTTTGCTAGGCCTTGGAGTCGAACTACCAACCTCCCTCAGGGAAACCAAGGGTTTTGGCCAACTGCCCCAGAGCAATTGGTTAATTGACTATCTATATTGGTGCACCTTAGGTCTATGTTAGATGCGAGTAACCTATCTTATTTCATCCTTTTTTTTTTTTTTTTTTTTTAAATCAGTGCCACATCAACTTCCTCTCAGATATATTCATTTGTTATCCTATTTTTTTTGAATCATGACACATCCATCTTAGTATCTTCATTTCCATTGCATTCATTTTGTGAGAGTATTGTTTTTTAATAGTCCAAGCCTCTTTTGGATGGAAGAGATAAGAATATTGATGAGTATTTTTAATTTTGCAAATACCCAAATCAAATGAAATTCTTGATGTAGGTGGTATTCTCATTTTTTTTTTCTTTATGGCAATATGCTGCAAAGTGTCTAATCCTAGTATTTATTGTTCCAGTTCACTTCAGGTGCAAGTAGTATATCTCAAAAAGCAGGTGTTGCTGCTCTAGGATTGGGCTATGGTGGTGGGGAAGCAGTTTCTACCATGGTTAAAGCATTTCGGGAGCGGCGAGATTATTTGGTTAGGAGTTTTAGGGAACTGGGAGGTGTTGAAATATCAGAGCCCCAAGTATGGACTTCTTTATCATGCATACATATTTAGTGTTTGAAACTTGGTGCTAGTAAGCTTCATTGTGTTATTTTTTTTTTGCCCTTATCGTTGCTTTTCTCTGCGCCTTAGATATTTAAAACTTCATTTCTTGGCTTTTGTACTTGCCATTGCAGGGAGCTTTCTATCTGTTCCTTGATTTCAGCTCATACTATGGAGCAGAGGCTAAAGGCTTTGGTCTGATCAAAGATTCAGAGTCTCTATGCCGCTATTTGCTGGACAAGGCTCAGGTAAAATTTTAAGGGCTACCATCTGATAATTTAAATTTAAAGAAAGTAGAAAGATAAGTAAATTGAAAGTCATTTGGAGGAATGAACTAACTAGGTCGGGAAGAACTTGAAAGCACGTGCAATAATCTAAACCCCCCACAAAATGTTGGTTGTAGTGCTAATAGTCTTTCATTGTGCGTCTGTGCTTATTGCGCAATTCAATAGTGTGCTAAAGCTCTCTCAATAGCATATGTTTGCTCCATTCAGCTACGCTGATCACTGCACATGGCCAGGACAGTCACGACTTACCCAGGGCCGGTGGATTGAGATTGTTTGCTGGTCTCTGCAGGAGTTCAAATTGTAGGGGTGGGTCCAAGGGGGGACTTGGACTGTTTCTCCAATGTCATTAAAAAAAATAAAAATAAAACACTAGTGTGACCAAAGTGATTAAACTCAATTTAGCCTTTTTTTTAACTAAATGGGGTCAGTTGTATTGCTGGGGGGGGGGGGGGGGGGGGGGGGGGGGGGGGGGGGGGGGGGGGGGGGGGGGGGGGGGGGGG
>JAVXUM010000001.1:35197400-35208327 GCA_035590655.1 Pouteria glomerata
CAACACTTAAACCAACATGCATAACATAATCGTTAACCACATTAACACATTCTCTTCTCATCATAAATTCCATTCATCTAAAGGTGAGGGTATCACACTATATAAAACTCCACTTCCCATTTAGGTGGCAACTCTGATATTTCTTCCGGGAACACCTCAAGAAATTCATCCACAACCATAAGTAACTTAGTTTTCTATTCTTCACTCTCTTCTTCCAAAATCATGCAAGCAAACAAACTACACAATTTGGTCATTTCACGGTCACCAAAGAGCAACAAGTCATGCAATTCATACCTATCTGTGAAGAAACGAATCTGTTCTCCTTTCGGGGTAGATAAAGTTACTTTACGTTTATGGCAGTCAATCAGAACTTGGTAAGATTTAAGCCAATCCATCCCAAGTATGACATCAAAACCCCTTATCTCCATTACAATTAAATCAAAAGTGGAGACAAACTTTCTTCCATCATACACATCGTTTACCCTTAATTCGTATCCCTTACACACTCGAGTCAGAGAAGAATACTCCACTATTGGTGTCTCAACACATAAAAATAATTCCAAGGGACTAATTTCTAATCTCAAGGCAGACACAAATTTTGCAGCTATGAAAGAATGTGATGCTCGTGTGTCTAAAAGTACAGTGGCATTGGATGAGTAAATTCATAAAATACCTTGGGTTACCATAAGGCTGAGCTGGTGCCTCCTGTTGAGCCACTGCAAATACTCTGCCCTGTGCTAGTGTGTTCTGGGGTCTACCAATCATTTGTCCTTGTTAATTAACCCTTTGCTGTTGTGACATCCCAACTTGTGGAGTTCCCTGTGGAATGCTCCTCTGTTGGTTTTTATTGTTGTACTGAATGGGAGATTGAAGAACAATTGCCCTAGAATGATTGTCTTGCTGGCCTCATCCTTCCCTCAGTACCATCTTGAACAAGTGGGAAAAATTTGTGAATGTGCCCCATTTGTCCACATTAGAAGCATACTCTATTATCCCTCATCTGCCCATTTCTTAGTTGTCCTATTGATTTTCCCTGTCTCTATTCTTAGGGCATTCTGTACTCTTGTGACCAGGCAATTTACAATTAAAACACAATTTGTCTCTAGGAAATCCCCTTTGATTTTCTAGTCTACTTGGGTGCCATACTTCCTTGGAATGACTATTGCATTTGCAGGGCCGATGAATTCCTCTTAAATTTCTTTCTACTTTCACCTTCCTGTTAAACCTCTGCACTCCTATTTCGTCTACTTTCATGAATGACCTAGGTTTCATTCGAATCTCTTTCCATCATCATAGCCATGTTAATCAATGTTTCATAGTCTTCCAAGCCCAACAACACCATTTTGTTCCCCAATGGTGGTCTTAATGCTCTTTTAAACCTTTTACATTTCAAATGGTTGGTGCATACTTTAAAAATTTAGTAAACTTTCTCTCGTATTCCAACACCATCATGGTCTCTTGAATCAAGCTTGCAAATTCCTTCTTCTTTGTATCTCTCAAAGATTAAGTTAAAAAGTGATCTCTAAACTTCTCCTTGAATCATTCCCACGTAAAACCATCTACTCCTATCGTGTCCTTCAAACTGGACCACCATGTCGATGCACTCCCAACTAATTGAAATGCTGTTTACATGATACGAGTAGAAGGATTATTAATCTTCATAGCAACCAAAATCTTTTCACACTTTTCCAGGAAACAGTCTGCCACATTTATGTCCACTACTCCATCATACGTCAGAGGTTTCATCCTCCTAAACCTTTCTAATGTAATGATTTCTGTTTGCATTGTTGATTGTTGAGGGCCAACTCCCAACCTTCCTGCTAATGCGGTCATAGTTGCTGCTAATTGTTGCAATACTGCCCCCGTATCAATAGCTGCAGGCTGAGGAATTTCTGGTGCCCTAGACTACACCTCATCTTCTCCCAGTACGTTCTGTGCTTCTACTACCACACTATAATGAGTTTCCTACTCTTGTTGAACATGGGCATTAAGTTCAGTTGCCTGCATCGGGGCATCTCCTTTTCTTTTTTTCTTACCTCGGCCACAACCCTAACCTCAGCCTCGGTTTCTAACTCCACTCTCACGGGGTGGCAAGAACGTATAATAATAAGACTGAATCAACAATTGAAATCATAATGTATCATAACTTCATCAAACATTGCAATAATATTTCAAAACTTTCACAAGAATACATCATAGCAATACCATCCTCTACATTGAAATTTTACATCAGAAGTTTCCATATTACGTCAATCTCAAGATAATATACCTAGCCAAACTATAAAATATTTACATAGCATTACACTAGTTAGTAATCGTACAACCATTCCGTTCATTTCTAAGGGATTCGTCTTGCCAAAATTTTCCCTTCTCATACATCACATTACATTTTAACTTCTATGATAAGGACATGAGCCGCGAGTATGCCTTCGTTTACCACAATATGTGCAAGACTTGATACATTGTCTAGGACACCTATAACGTATGTAACCCAACCTTCGACAATTTCCACATGCTCCACGTAAACGATTATCTTGACTTTCAAAACTCTTACCCACCGCCCAGATTCTAGGACTAGCTTCTAGTGAATCAGTATTCTGAGTACCTGGGTTTATTTCTGGAATAGTATTTGGACTTACAGTCAGATTTGTGGGGAGAGTAGGGAAAATCATGGTCATGTTATGAACCATTACCACTGGGCAAGTAGATTGAAATAGGTATGGAACTGGATAAGGTGCCATATATTGGCATGGATTGTATGCCAGGTAAGAAATTAGATATGACACCTGACCGCATCTAGAATGTGCGTCTAAACTTAACCTCAAAGTGCAAGGATGTACGGTGTAGTTTTACCAGGTAAGTCTAGGATTGTATCTACAGGGAGTCTAAGGTTTTAGTTCTAGGTTCTTTTAGGATTTTTTTTTTCTAATTGCTGAAAAATAAATTTTTGGTACTTTGGGAAGTGAATTTTTCACTAAATTTCTTAAACAACTATAAATAAAGATAACGCATGAATACTATCTAACTAATAGAAATTGTGAAACACAAAACACTCAGTTAATTTATAAATTCAAATAATGTGAAAGTAACCTTAGTTTGGAATTCAATTTTTAGGTGAAAGAAATTTGGTAACTTAAACCTTTATTTATACTACAATTCAGATTTCACGTTTTTCTAAAAAAAAAGAAATAAGAATTAAAAAACATTTCGTTAAAAGTTCTAATCACCACTTGCTCAACTTCATACTCATGTCAAATGGATTACGAAGTCGAAAAATTTTCTTTTAAAAAGTTCATGGTTTCGAATCCTGCTTGTTTACGTCAAAGGTTTGAAAATCAGTTTTAAAGTTTCAAAATCCTTTTCCAGTGATTTCAAAAAATATAGACAAAGAACTTTGCTTTCGAAATTCTTTTCGTAAAACAAAACTAAATCCTAAAGAACATATAGAAGCGCCTACGTATACACATTGCGTATATACACTTAGGGTTTTCAGTTATTTAGATTTCTTTCACCCTATTTTAAAAACCAACCAAGGCTATGGAGATTCTAGTCTAACATATTTGCAACATTTATCATTAATCACCAGTAAAAATAACCAAAAACAATTACGAATGAAAACCAGAAAGAACGAAAACAAAATGGTGAAGAAAAACCCTAGGTTTTAACTAAATAAGTAAAGAACATTCAAGCATTCAAACTGAATTCAAAAGCACAAAATAAACAACAAGAAGAATCAAAATCAGAAATATTTCTTATTAAAATTGAAATCAAAAGTTACCATACTTCGACGATACGAAACAAAAAGCAATACAAGCCAAAGCAAAATCTATGAATACATGTACGAACTTCAGAAACATCTTTAAAAGAATAAAATTAAACTAAAACTAAATCTTAAACTAAACCCTAAGAACTATAGAAAACAGCTGGAAAAAGGTTATGAAAAGTTTCTCTTAAAAGTCTTAAGGGTTGGCTTATATAGCCTTACAAAGAAAAACCTTAAAAATCACGAAGTTCGGAGTTTCCTGGCGGCTCGATCGTCCAAACAGAAGGTATTTTTTCTTATTTTTCTGGAGTTGCTTTCTCTCAGTCGACCGGACGGTGGGTCTGAGGGTCCGGATGGTGCTGTATAAAAATTATTCCCTTACTCTTCTCCAAGCCTTGTTTCAGTCCACTCCTCGCTTCTGGTTGTTTTTCCACTTTGTTTTATTACTTCTTTTTCTCCGTTTTCTTTATCACTTAGCAGAGAAGCATCATCATCATCATCACTACATTTAAGAAAATAAACACATAAGTTCAAAATAGTATAAAATAAACAACTTATAAGTAAAATGTAAATAAATATATTTATTTGATGAGTTTGTAATTACACTTTTCAAGCGTAATCACACCCCCCAACTTGAGCATTGCTAGTCCTTAGCAATGGTTTTATTTAAAAATAAAATAAAATTACTATCCTATTTCTCTTTTCGTTGAAAACATGACTACACTTTGCTACGTGCAAGAAACCTTTTAAACCTCTAGGTTCCCCTTAGTGGACGAGTGAAGTCTCGTGAGAGGTTGCAATGAATTTACCCACAAAATTCTTAAACTAGTTCAATGGGTGGTGGTAATCAACCCAATACTCCTGACTTAAGTTCAGTATGAAATAAGTAGTAAAACTTTAAAATTTTGCATAAAATTCCCCAATGTACCTCAAACTCACCTAATTTTTTGACCATCTAATTTCAAGTGTATTAAGTCATGTTATTCAATCAACCTAGTTAATAAATATACTCAAAGATCATGGCCTCGACTTCAAATCTCACCAGGGTGTTCACTCTAAAAAAAAATCACTCAGAAAAGGGTTACTCTCATGGTTCATGCAGGAGTGCAATACAAATATGTGCAATTGATTATACTATAAAAAGTACAATCATAAGCTTTAACTTGAGAATTATTATGTGAATTTGTATTTTAAATGAATGAAAATATGAGTTGAATTGCATTAATAGAGGTTGTATGTAATTTGCAAGTATTTAAGCAGAAAATGATAGAATTTGGACCTGAAAAGATCAATTTAGAAAAGTGGTTCGAACATATGTTCTAACCATAGCTTATTTGAACACTGGTTCTAACCACAGAAGGTGCAAAAGATGAAAAATTGTAAAAGTTTTCTAAGTGTGAAGATTATGTTCGAACCTTTGTTCGAACCATATCATGTTCGAAGCTAGGTTAGAACAACAGAAGGTGATGTAAGAAAAAAAAAAGAAAAAAATTTCTAAGGAAATCTTGTTCGAACCACAGTTGATTAGAACCTTTGTTCAAACAACAGTGAGCAAATGAAGAAAAAATGGCTAAGTCTGAGAAATCCATTCGAATGGTTGTTCGAACCAACAATTCCTTATTCGAACCTTTGTTCGAACCAACCTACAATTTTGAGAATTTTTGCAATTTTGCTATGATTTGGAGGGCTAATTTGGTACATTTGATGTATACTATAAATATGCAAGAGGGAGGTCGTTTCGAAGAGAACTAGAGGTCATAGAACTTTATGAGAAATATAGACACTTTGTAGAGAGAATTGGGGGGTTTGTCTCCAATTTCTCAATTAGGGTTTAATTTCTTTTGTAATTTTTGTTTTTCTTCTTCAATTTCTTATGTTTTAGAGTAGATTAAGGCAAAGGACCTTGAGATTCTTGAAGATTTTCTTGTAATTGATTCAATTGAGGTATAATTTGTAATTCAATTCTAATTTTCACATGTTTAGATGTTGATTGGTTGATTTTCTTTCAATCATTAGTTTGTATGCAATTTTTACTTTGCCTTTTCATACTATACATGTTTAGTACTTGTTATAAATAGTATGCATGCTAAGTGTTTGATAGAATGTCTTCATGGGTGATTTACACATAAACCTTCATATTCACATGCTTTTCTAGACTTTGTATGCGTACCAAGTGTTTGTATACAAGGGGATTGTGTTGAGTTTGAGTATATGTCGGGCCTTTGTTGGAAAACTTATATTCTTAGATCAATTATGCATGTTATGTATATTTGATGCTATGTTTCCCTAAGTGATATAGCAAGTTGGACTTCATTTCTCTAAATCGACCCACCTTGTGATGGTTTGCTTAAATGCATATAGGTAGACATGTTCACCCTCTAAATTGATTTAATTGCATGATGATTGGATGGGTTAGCCTTGGTCTCTAGCCCCTTTAATTTCATAGATTCTCATTCTTTTTCATTTGAATTTTTTTTAATTCAATTTTTATTCATTTTACATTGGGTTTAATTGCCATCTCTTAGGTGTTTGACAAAATACCTAGGTAAAGTTCATTTTCAAACTTCAAATCTATTTTTTTTTTTTTTTGTGATACCTACTAAATAAGAGAGGAAGAATTGTGAGTTAGCAACGCCTCTCCCTATGGGTACGACTAGTACTTCACCGTTATAAATTTAAAATTGCTACATCGAACCACCTTACACTTGAGGGGTAAAATCCACATTGTAGAACAGTAAGCAGCAATGAACCCAAATCAAAAGTGATTGAAAAAATTAACTTATCGAGTGTAATATAGTTTCATGGATGGAATGTATTAATGCAAAATAAGAATACTACTATCAATTACATGAGAAGGATCAACACTTCTATAAGTATCTTTCACCTAAAGTCCATTAGGTCTTTACGAGGTTGTAACTTGGCCAGGGGGTATTGGATGAATAAATGACGAGTAGGATAATTCAAAGTGCATGTTTAAGGACAATTGTACAAAATAATTCTTCCCAAAACTTTTCTCTTTTCAACTCCTTGAACGCCAACATTGAAGGTTTTTTTCTTTCTTTCTTTTTTTTTTTTTCATGGGACTAAAAAGAATGAACTCGTGAAATATTATGTCCCAAATTTTTTTTCTTTTTCTTTTTTTTTTTTCTTTTTTTTCTCAATTTTTTTTTTTTAAACTATTGGCTCCTCCCTTACACCATATTACAAAATTTGCACTAATATCCCATGACATGCAAGGTTGGTTTACCTATATTTCTAAGACTAATAGGGTTGTTAGTGTGGCTAAAACAAAAAAAAAAAAAAAAAAAAAAATTCATATATTGTTATTTTTATTTTCTAAGGTTTCAAAGTGGCTCCAAAGAAATTGTAATCAAGGAAAAGTCTCAAACCTACAAATGAAAGAAAGATGGCTTAACATCACTCTCTAGGTTAGTGAAACTGGTCAGAGACATTGATCCATACATGTAAATCAACACTAGTCTCTTGTGCATTTAATACCAAAACAAATTAATGTAATGAAGCTATTCAAGAAATGTTAGATGAAAGAAAGTATAAGGAATATTAAGTACAAAACCCTCAAAAATAAAGGCTCAGGCTCAAAAGCTCACAAAATTTGGGGTTCTAAGTCTCCACCTCTATCTAGGTATACTTGCATAACTAAGGGTGTGTTTGGAGTTGTATAAAATAAAAAGTTAATATCTCGGGTTTTGTGTAGTGAGTATAAAATTATATAAAATTTAAAAGTTAGTGTCTCGATTTTTGTGTTGTGAGTAAAAAGATAATATTTTATAATCTCGTAATTCGTGTTTGTAGAGATTTGTAGAAATTTATAGAGATTTGTAAGATTTTATTTTATTTAGTTATATCCCAAACGCAGCCATATATATCTCATAATGATTTCTCAATGAAAATAGTTTTTATGTATAGAATTGTTGTACAAAATTTATGTATAATGTGGTTGAATTATTTCATGCATGCAACGAAAAAATCTAATTGTATGTTCAATATTATTTTATTCAACATATATCTAAATTAAATATATATTGAGATTTTATACAAAATATATATAGATTAAATATATATTTAAGGGTGCGATTAGAATGACAAAAAAAAATTAATAAAAATTTATAAAAGTTGTAGTATTATAATTAGTGCATTTAGAGAGAAAGTTAAAAGTTTCTTTTTTATTTTTTAATAAAAAATTAAAATTTTTTTGATGAAATTTGGTACTCCAAATGGAGCGCGGCCTAAATATATTTTAAAAAATGCTATGACAACTGTTATCCTTTCTTTGATGAAAAGTTTCCATCTGAAATTCCGGCTACTTTCACTAATTATGGAGTTGGTTGAAAATTTTTGTGCTGTTAGCAAAGTAACATGTAGTCTGTGATAAAGATGCGTGGTTTTGTACGTAATTGTTAATGTAGACAAAAATTTATTCTGCTTTATGTACAAGTTAGACTTCTTGGAGCGAGTTAATCTTTCTATCATGCATGCAATTCGGCATGATGGAAATTAATGTCACATATACGTAGAGTTAATAATACAGATGATCATATGGATCTAATTGTTGTTTCAGATGGCAACGTTGGCTGCTTACTTTGGGCTTGGGCAGCAAAAGCACAGGAGCCTTGATGATGTTCGCATGAATTTAGAAGTCCTCAAACATTGTGCAACCGTGCTATTTCTGGTATGTACATATATCTATATCTATATATTCACAAACTCGTGCTAATACATAATTTCAATTATAGTAACATTTGCTATGTACTTATTATTAGGAATCAAGCCTCCCAAATACGCTGAATGGCAAGTGGCATGGTTCTCCTTCTGTAACGACTAGGAGCAGAAGTTTATTGGTAACTATATACATCAATCTAATTAAAACTTTATTTGATCTTTAATTTATTTCCTTTAATGGGTTTATAATTAAATAACTAGGAATCAAACCTCCCTAGTACACCGAATGGCAATTGGGGCAGCTCTCCAAGTCCAAGCGTTACAACAAGAAGCAGGAGTAATTATATTGGGAAATTACCATGCAGAGAAGAAAGTAGCTGCCGCAAATCTCCTCCAGCTTCCATTGCCTATCACAGAGCGGTTCCCTATGCAAGGGGAAGTTTAGGAAAGGTTTAATTCATATGTTTTTCTTCGGAGAAATTTGTGGAATACTATTCATTATAGCATGTTTTGATTGTAGAATTTGAAGTAGGGATTGGATTGCATATCCGTAATTTTCACTCAATTCCCTGTTTGCTTGAAAAAAATTAAGTGTTTAGTCTGAATTATATACCTCTTAAAGATATACATAGTAGTATTATATTCGCTCCTCCATAATAGTTTCTGTCAAATTAACATCGGTTGAAACACTAGACAACTTGGTCAATAGCCTAATCTTGTCCAATAAGACCTTATTTTTTAGGCCTTTTTTTTGGCCTTAGTCTCCTAATTAATTTGATATAACCCTGAGTCAAATCCAAAATCTAAAATTATTTTTGGGGTAAATTATTCTTAGTATTCAAGTACTTTATCACAAACCTTACTTTGGGTCTAACATTTTAGCTTGTCATACTTTATCTGCGGTGTATTTTTATTATCTCAGTTTGTTCCTAGTATATATTTCAATTTATATTTTAATCATTCCACTTCATCCAGTATGTATTTCAATTATCCCATTTTATCTATTCTATTAAGTTTATTGACAGAAAACTCCTGTAATTCTATTATTACATAAGTATGTGAACCTTTTTATATATTTTTTTAACAACAATTGATGGAAGAGGAAAAATAAAACTAAATTAAATATATTGGAACAAAGTTAAATAATTTAAAATATATGTCGTGAAGTGAAATTGATAATAAAGCACGTAAATTCTAATTATAATTTCAATCACACCATTTATTCTACTTGGTATCTCACAAACAAAAAATTATATGAGTAATCCCCACTAAAAATAATAGTAATGATAATCTCATATCATGCATATCCAATCTTATTTATTATCTTGGATGTTATTTAACCATTCATTAACCATATAGTAGTTTGCACATGCAGATGACACAAAGAATGGCAGGTCTATTGTGTAAAGCCCAAAATAAACCTCTCAGTAACTTTCTAAGGCATTCCCATTCACTGCTTCGATGATTAAGCAAAGAAGGGAGAGTCCAACCCAACCGTGCATGTTCCTTGAGAAAATGCAGTACTTAATTAGAAGGTTGACGGCTCTATGTATATATTTTAGCCTGTTGAAGTCTTCTTTGGGGCAGATGCTTGGAGATTGTATGGTGCAGCGGAGTCCCTCGAATGTTAACACCGCAGTCACAGATATTCAATTGTGTATATATATTTATTTGACCTTTTGTTGGTTGACTAATCATTCGTTTGTAGCGTTTCTAATCATGCATGGCCTTAATTGGGGTCATTTGCAGGGGCAGTCTTGTACATTCCGAATCTTTAACAAGAGCGACGCCGAAACTCGGCCCTTTTCTGTCTCTAACATATATATATATATATACGCACAGACCCGAGCTTAATCCTTTCGCAAGTACATCCGTTAAAATAGGTTCCATTAAATTATATATAATGGTAAAGTAAAAAATTATTCCTACAATTTACCATCAGCGTCACTCTAATTCCTTATGTTTTAATTATAATAGTCAAATTGTTATACTTTTAGTTAACTAACAAATCCAATTCTTTCGTCAGCTGACTATTATACACAATCTGTTAGACCGACAAAAATACTCTATAATTTATTCTTTTGTATCACTTTAATCTCTTACAAAAAAAAATACTTAAATAATAATTAGAATTAAAAATGATTTAAAAAGTACTAAATATTAATTAAATTTAACAAAAATTTAATTTATCTTATAATAATCACTTTTAATATATTTTGTCACGCTCCGGGTCCGGGGACTCAGGGGGTGAGTGTGAGACATGCATATCATGTAACCCGAGTCATCAGATCAGAGTTAACGCAACGGTCACACAGTAGACCCACAAACCAAAACGGCTATATAACGGCTTAGAATTTGGACTAAAGGGAGTACCTAATAGACAACCTGTGCAATTTATATTTCATCTATACATTCATTCCACATGAACTAATAGAAATATATAACCATTCACTGTATATAAAGCTCCACCCCTTTTCTTTTTCT
>JAVXUM010000001.1:35215422-35236949 GCA_035590655.1 Pouteria glomerata
TTAAAACTCATTTTAATTATTTCATTTTCTCAAAAATAATACAAAAATATACCAAAATAAAATACGGGGTGTTACATCATCAAAAAGTCTCTGCACCTCATGTGGCTTATGACTTTCATTGGCCTTTAACAGATCCTGGTGCCTTGTGGTTAAGATAATTTTGCTTTTTGGATGAAAATGATCACGCTTTGCAATTATTGCTTCAAGCTCGTCTATCATTTCCACATCATCAATTACAACAAGAGCCCTTTTAGAACTAATGGCGTCTGCAATCCTACCGATTCCTTTATCAACACTACTTATTTTTTCATTTTCCCTTCCCAAAATGTCTGAAAGAAGCTGCCTTTGTAATTTAACCAAACCATTCAATTGTTTTGACCTCTCTCTAACATTTGCTAGAAAGCTACAAGCTTCAAATCTTTCAAAGTTTAAATTATAAATGTATTTGGCAATGGTTGTCTTGCCTATTCCACCAATCCCATAAATCACTAATATGCCAACATCATCTGAATCATCCTCTAGCCAAGAAATAATGCCTTTGACTCGAAATGTGGGGGGCAACATACAAGACTTTTCTGTTTACATTTTTCTCAATCTCTTTGACAATTTATTGAATAAATTTTGACTCGTCGTTCCTTCATATTACAGTATAAAAGAAAAGCATAATAAGTATGTCATGACTTAGTATAACATTAAACTAAATAGAGTAACTTCAACAAATGCCACATAAGTGAAATATTCAAAATTATTTTTATATTAAAAATAAAATTGTAAGGTCAAAATGCTTAAAATACTACTTATTTGTTATTTCTAGTAAAGTTTTTTTATATTATATATTTTTAATTATGTAAATTTATTGCATAATTTAAAGGCAAAAAAAATTATTAGACTTTTAGACTAAATATTGGAAATTGACCTACAACTGGATCACTAAATTTGAATACCTCATAAATTATTAAATAAGTACATAAATCATTTTTATTTAAAGTAATAAAAATATAGCAAAATAATTAAGTTTACCAAACATTGCAAAGAATATATTGAAAAACTTTTGCTTCAAAATTTTGATCAATCCAAGAACAATAAAATCTCTAAAGAAGTATATTACTCATTGTCCAAACTTACTAAGTTATTAGCACACAATATTGCATATTTATGTACTTTTTATGTGATTGCATAAACAATCTCATTCATAACTCAATTTCAACATAAAAAAACCCACTCTTGTATTTGCATTGCTTATACTTTCCAGGAGTTAATTCTAAGCATTTGAGGCTCCAAAGGCAAGGAGTCCCATGCAAATGGGAAGCAAAAAGCGTGAAGAATGGGCAACGAAGGTCTCTTCGACATTTTATCCAGCACTTTACATGCATTACTCAATTTAAGAATCCAAAGCTACGCTTCAAGGGCCATTCCATGAGCTTGTTACTTCATTTGGACTATGCAAGAGAGATTATCCAATAGAGAGTTGAAGCAAAATTGCATATTTCAAAAAATTTTTGGAAGATACACTTAAAATAAGATTAATGTACGTAATTCTTTTTACGTTGAAAATAAAATTCAAAGGACTACAACTTTTGTATTTCATCTGTTCCCTGAATATATCATCTTGAGGGTTAAACTTACATCGGAAATTAGATGCAGTAGCCATTTTTGCTCATTTTTTTGTTAAAAAACAAGAACACGCTTCTATAGTCTGAACATGAGTCTAAACGACCTGTCTAGAAATTCTATAATTCAAGAATTTAATGGTATTTGAGTAATTTTTGATCGGGGAAACTATAAATACCTTTAAGGCTTCATAAGGATGATTATTATACCTAGTTGTTTGTTTTTTTAGGGTTTTTGAGGTGAAAAGAAAGTTTTCCTTCTCTCCCATCTGGGGTTTACAATATTTCATAAACTTTTATAGTTTTTTTCTATTTTAAGTCACAGATTTTTGGGAAAATCTTGCAAACAAGTGTATAATGATTTCATGTTGAGGTAATTTCAGCTTTGAACTTTCTATCTATAATTGTTCTTGAATGATTGAATTAATATTTTGATTCCCTCATGTTTTGAGTGCATCCCTTCTAAATTCTTTATGTCTTGTATGTATATAAAGTACTTGTTGGCTGTGTTTGCGTGGGTGTGTTAAGAGTAATAAATTTCTAGATTTTTTATGCCTTGTACATATGAATAATGTTATGTTTCCCTAGATTTTGTATCACCATTTTTGTATTTTATGATCAATCAATTCCCTTTTCCTATGGATTTGCATAAGTAAGCATAGGAATTAATTAAACAAAGTCAGGATTAGAGTTTGTGACTTGTTTACTTATAACCCGATAGACTATTTAATTGAACTCAAATTCAACTATGCCTAGGAATCATTTTTACGGAGTTATGGTTGAGGATTGCTAATGGAACTAGGAATTCAATGGCCTGCGGAGTTAACTTGATATAAACATTTTGCATATCCCATGCTCCTTAATTGGTATCATTGCATACTTGTTAGATAGTTGAACCTAAGTCATTTGTCATTTTATTTTATAGTTTTTCAATTAATTTTTGTTGATTTCAATTGTCACCTCACAGGTATCTAACAAAATGCCTAGGCAGGTTTTTTTTTTTTCTAAAAATCAAACTATTTCTTACTTTATTTGTGTGACACTCATTAGTTAAAAGGGACGAATTGTGAATTAACTAAATTAGTCTCTTCTTGTGAATTCGATTCTAGATTTACTAGATTTATTACAAGGCAACAACTCGTGCACTTGCAAATAGATAACAATTAACACATTTGAGTGTTGATCACTAAGTGAATAAAAATCACATTCTAGATGTGAGATGAAAATTGTTGAAAAGATATCGTTTCTTAAAGTAAATTATATTTTTAAATTTAAAAATTTTTAACTCTAGTTTAAATTTGGGATAAATATTTTGTAAATAGAATGATCTCGTGGTATTTAAAGAAAAAATTGTTCTAGTGACCATGGGGTAGAATTTTGAAACTTTAAAAGAATAGAAAACCTAAAAAAGAAATAAATGGCTTCAGCTAAAGCAAAACCAAAACCAATGCAATTTTTTTTATGTTGACAAATTCATCCCTTTAGTTGAATGATCTAGAAATTTTATTTTTCTCATCCTAAATTACCCTTCAAAACGAAAAACAAAGGAGAAAGAAATGAGCCCAGGATGGGCAACAGAGATATGGAATGTTTCTAAGGATAAAGTGTGGTTGCCCGTCTCGACAATCATAAACGAGATGATCTCTAAAGAATCAGATCATTAAAGCCTATTATTTCAGTTCCATTATAAAATCAACGACCCTTTTGTAAGTAGTATGCACATATATATATATATATACCACAAAACCATAAAACCAAAATTTTTTAAAACAACACAAGATTTTAACAAGAACTGAGTTTAAGAAACTATTAGTTCATCAATTTAAACTTTTAGTTTGGAAACTTTGGATTTACAAAAGGATTTACCATTTTAATTTGACTCACCTTTTCAGGGACTTATACAACTGGGTGCCTACAACGCCGATCCATTGGCTAAACGACACAATGGCTAAATGCCCTTTACATCTTTTGTCAAAAATAAATTACCCTTAAACCAATGTTTCATTGGATAAAAACTTTCTTTAGTTTCTTAAAACTGTAGTAATTTCATTTACAGAAGAATGAGAAGAATTTACAAAAGATGAAAAAAACAAATGTTTACATATTTTTGTTAGCCAATCATCTTAAGACCTCTGACCAGTGCCCTTAAACTAGTTTACTCTGCCATAATAAATAGACTATTTATTAATAATACTTGTGTACAGAGAGCTTTCATGGATCCTAAGAGGAAGATCTTTGAACAGGTCTCAAAGTATGCTTCTTCTCTTGTATTTCGCTACTTGCTATTTCTTACAAACTGACCCTTATTTATAGACAAAAAACCTCTACAGGCTCTATCTTTCGGACTTGAGGAAACAATTTTGGCGTCCGAATAACACACTATTTACATTTTTACAAGTGGCTTCTCTGTCTTCCATTACTTTTGGTAAAGAAAAGAAGAGGTGACTGGCTATTTGATGCTTGGGCATAATTGTGTCGGCAACTTGTACTAAGTTTCTACTTTTTTGATAGTGGATGGGATAATTGAAGAGAGCTGGCCTGTTTTACAACACATGGACGGTTGCCTTTAGAGTCATGAGGGACTAAAGAAGGATGCTTTGTCGTTTTTTGTTTGTTAAAGAAAGATTCTTCTAATAACGTCAGCCAGGTCGTCAGCTAAACTTATCCAAGTTTACGGCTTAAGTCTAGTAACTCATCCTTGTAACTGAGGTTACTACAGCGTTCTTTCTTAATATAATAATAATAAGAAGCAGGTCATCATTAACTCAGTCCGAGTATGACGGCTTTTAAGCTAAGACTCGTCTTGAACTTCTGTTAACTAATATTAATATTAATATAGATTAATCTGTTTCTGGACTACTTTGATTGAAGTAATGGCTATTTCTTTTTCTTTCTCCTTCTTCTCGGTCTTCATCTATTCGCTGTCTGACTTGAGAGAGCTTTGTCCACCATCCTTCAGAATAATAAGCTATGTCTGCACTAGATTCATTTCTATGAAATAACATGTCAAGAGGATTATAACTTGAAAATATTTTTTGAATATAATCTTCTGTTACAAAACCATATCTATCTATGCAAAAACCAAAATATCTTTCACATAAATTATTTGAAACTCTACATTTTCTCTAATTTTCTATATGTTCTCTTGTGGTTAAAAGTGGTCTAACTAAGGTGTTATTTGCTGCTAATTCATGAAAAAATGTAGCTCCTTGTTTAGGAATAATTAATATTTTATGTACAGCTGGTTCAGAATTAAATGATTTAGGTTTCGGAGGGATACTTTTAACTGTCATATTTACATATTGATAACCGCGTTCAAAAAATGATAAAACTATTGTCGCTATTTTTCTTTCAAAATAATCTACATGATCTACTTGTGAAAATATCACAGAGGATAAAAAACCATAATCTAACAATGTTTGTGGCCTTAATTCTATTCATTTTCCTTTAATTTCTACCGAAGGCCATGTTTTAATATGTTGTAGGTCTATATTTACTCTAGCTATTTGAAATGACCATTTGCATCTACAAATTATTACATCTAAAATCTCATTTTGGTTAGGAATATGATCTTCATGAGGAATATTTATTCTATTATCTCTATGTTTATCTAATACTATATGGATTCCTGGTATTATTGGTTGTGAAATTCCTACAGGTGATGCTGATGTTGCTTGTAACATTCGTAATTCTAATAAATAGTCTTGAATTGTTATTAACGTTAACCATTCATCATGTATTTTTATTTCATTTATTTTATCTACAACTATATTTGATAAAAATTGATTTAGCAATGTGGGTTTATAAAATAATCTAAGAGGTGATGCTATTTTAGAGGCTAAGTGTGTTAATGCATAAAAGTGACTATTCATATTACTAGAATAGACTTTATTTGTTTTAACTGTTTCTAAATATTTGACTTTTGATTCTAAATATTTATTACGTTTTCTAAATCCATCTAATGCTAATTCTTTCTGAGTTAATTCATTTTGAATTGCTTCTAATATATGTAGTTTTTCTAAGTCGGATTCTATTGTTATAAGTATTTCTTTATAATAATCTAATTCTTGTTGTTTTAAGTTATAATTTCTAGTTATATTTTCTACATCATTATTTAAAATATTGGGCTTTGGTTTTGTTACTAGGGCCTTGCGTCGGTATCTGTCGCCAAATTGTGTCCAATATGCACTGTTGATCTAGATGTATAGTCATATGGGCTTTGAACTTACGATCACGCTGGCATTCTTCAGTTAATGTATATGGGCCGATAACAAATTGTGTAGGGGGATTTGGATCCATGGATGCTGAAATAAATATTATAATGGGTTTTAAAATATGTTGTCCTTCAACCCAACTCTTCTAATATCAGAATGGATCTGTGTTCTATTCATAGCATAGTTTGCGAGAAAGGAAATCTGTTAGAAAATTATCTTTTCCTTTGCTATGTTCTACATTTATTTTTAATCCTAAATAAGAAATGATTTCTATTGGTATTTAGAGTTATCTTCTTTAGATAAATTACTACAGATAAATATATATGATGTTATAAATGCAAATTATCTTAGAAAATTAGGATATTGGCAAATGTATTCACAAACACCTCATCATATTGATGTGTAAAGCTTGTCAAGAACTAAATTCTATTAAATTTATTATTTATTTGTTCTAGTAAGTCTTCACTATAATTACTTGTGGAAATTTGACTTTTTTGTTCCTATAGTAAATATAAAGATAGAAAACAGAATAAAAAATATTTTAGAAAAAAGCATAGTAATAATAAAAAATAAACTTGTAAATGTTTTATATGTAAACCAACAGAACATCTAGCAAATAAATGCCTACAAAGAAATAAAAAAATTAGATTTCTATTAATTTAACCATCTATTATATCTAATTTTATCATTTTTTTAGATTTTAAAAGTTTTACTATTGGTTCACAATCTGTACTTGTTTCACTATGTGTAGGACTGGTTGAAAGCTTATTTGCATCTATGCTATCTAAGTCTTCATCTTCTGGTTCTTTATTTACATTAATAATCAAAAATATATCTTACCTACAACACTAGCAATAGAATCCTCACCTTATGATTTCTATATAGAATTAAATTTTATTCGTTTATTAGATGGTATGTTAATTTTAACCAAAGATTCTATATATATATATATATATCTAATTATGTGTTTTTGTGGGTTGGGCTTGGCTTGATTGATATCACTAGCTGTTCTCTTGTAAGGCCAAATGAGTAAATCTACTAAGAATCGGGTCGTGGGAGATTTAAAAAAAAATCGAATAATGAGAGAATCTAAATCTAGAGAAAAACCTCAAAGTGGTTAAGCTTAGGATTGCGCTAGTTTGAATTTGTTTGTTGATAGACTTGAATATTTTAATTTATTATTGTAATTTATTGCCATATATATCAATAAGAATGACCATTTTAGACTACAGATTAGGCAAACACGTATGTAAAATTTAAAGTTAAGAAAGATGATTATTTTATACTTCCTATTGATGAACAAGGTAAATAGTGGTCTAACCTAAAACTTATATACGTGATTCTTAGAAAATATGTTAGTTCAACGAATTTAATTCATATTTAGTGTGATAGTTCAAATACATTATAAAACATTATTATTAAAAATTTTCTTATAAAAGTCTTTTTATATATGGTTCTATATATATACTGCTAGAATATATATCAAAATAAAAAGGAAGTAATGAATAATTAAACAAAGATGAAGTAATTAATGAATATCAAACAACTTACATGCAAAACCAATTATTTCAGAATGAACGCGTTAAATGATGTGCACTCCGAGTAAGAAATTCATAAGGAAATGAATTATGCGACCATTCAGCTAATACCATCCCTGCTAGACTTCCAACTTGTTTAAGAGTGCTGCCCTCCACCCCTCCAACTTGTTCCTCAAATGCTCCTTTATCCTTTCATTCATTTCCATCTCGATTTGCTCCTCGTGCCCACGAAATGCCTCTTCAAAACATCCTGTTTGATTCCTAAATTGGGATGGATTGACGCGGTAGAAGACTGGCAAAATCTTATGCCCTGACATCCTGTTGTGTTGGAGGATCATCACAAGTTCATCGAGGCACCATTTGGAAGAAGCATAGTTTTTAGAAAAGACAATTATCGAACTCTTTGCTTCTTTGAATATTGCCTTCTCTAATTCTGAACTAATATTTTCACCCCTCATAATCCCATCATCATCTTTAAATGTGCGAGCAGCAGACAGAGCTGTATAGAGGTGGCCTAGGAAGACAGAGCTGTATAGAGGTGGCCTAGGAAGGCATTGTGGATGTCTTCACCTCTGAAGCTCAAGAACACATGGTAATTGCAATGTTTCCAGCTGGAAGAAGAACAGGAAGCTTCTTTAGCTCTAACGAGAGCCATCAGATCTTGGATGATCAGTTTGTTGGTACTGGAGTACTGTCTCTGAACCCACAAAAGAAGAACAAGAACAACAAATATCAGCTATCTCCAACATAAACATTCGCACTCATACAGTTAGAAAAAACCATAAATATATATATACCAAGGGGGGACTAGAAGATGTCCAATTCGAATGCGTGCAAGATTTATTCTTCCCAGTTGAAAGATTAGATCTTCTGCTGATGGAAGGTCTCTATAGCTTGGGTTTACGATGAGCACTGTCAATTTAAAGATCAACAATGAGAAAAATGAAGAAGAAAAATAAGCATGCACGAGAGAGAGTGAAATTTGTGTTATGAGCTGTTGGTAAAGCTGCCGAGCTATATAGAAAGGGCAAGACCGGAGGAGGTGAGGTCAAGTCAAGTCAAGCTGGTGAGGCAGACTCAACTAGTCATTTTTTTTTTATTTATCCGTGCATTGCCTGGCAAGTAAGGCAAGACCATTGGAGATCAAGTCAACCTGGACTCCACTGCTTGTTTTACTGTTGTAGTTAGAGGTATCGTATGGTGTGGTAAAAAATAAAAAAAAATTTTAAAAATATTTATTTTTTATTTTATTATATAAATTACAAGTTAATAACTTATGTCATTTTATCTTATGTTGTCTTATTTTTTATCACTCCAAACATACTCAGAATGATAAAAATGAGATAAAATAAAATAAAGATATTTTTTGCTAATAAAAAATATATAAAATTTTATAAAGTTCTGTAAATACAAATTATGAGATTATAAAATTTAAAATTTTTATTCATTATACGAAATACGAGACACTAATTTTTATAAATTTATACAATTTAAATATTTCGTAATTCGTGTAATAAAATAAAAAATAAATAATTTTTAAACTTTTTTAGAAATTTGAAAAAGTTTTCAATAAAATTTAACAAATAAAATGTAGTCATATTACATTATTATTATTTAAAAAAAAATGAACTCTGCATAATTTTATTTTATTTTATTTTTTTATTTTTTTAAACCTGCGCATTGCTTAGCAAGCGAGGAAGACCAGTGGCGATCAAGCCAAGCAGGTGAGCTGGACTCAACTTCTAAAGTTATCAGATGTAAAAGATGAGATAAAATATAATTTTTTTTTTTATGCTTGGTGTTTAATTAACAGATTACAAAAAAAAAAAAAAGATAAATTGTGAAAATCAATTCGATCAAATTTTGGTTCATTCCAATGAAGTTTGATATATATATTTTTTGACTTTTTTTAAAAACTTTTTAAAATTTATAGAGATTTTGTTAAGATTTATAGAGATTTATATAGATTTGTAGAGATTTACGCAATTCAAGATGAAAAAATTTTATAAAAAATTATAAAAATTATAAAAATCTTTTATATTTTTTTAAAATCTAAACGCACTTTATTTGTATTACTTTATTCTTTGTTCACGTAGTTTTGTTCTTTTTTAATTTATTTACGTATTTAGAGCATCATATTTTTTTAAATATTTTTAAAATTCTTTAAAAAAAATTTTAATTTTTATTTACTGTACAAAATTATAATTTTTATTAATTTATATTAATTTGCGGGTAAGATTATTGCATTTGCTAAAAAGGTATTTGTCTAACAGCTAGATGCAAGTGATATGTCAGGCACCCACCGTTGGGTAATTAAGTGGAATGGGAATTAAGCCCAGGGCTTGGGTGATCTACCTAGGTCACAGGTTCGATTCACCTCCTGAACACTCAGGTTTCAAGTGAGGGCTGCTGATGGTGTGGTCTTGGCGCTTAAACTTCTCCGGAGTTTATCTAGTATGCACCCGATGGGTGGTGGCTGCGGGTTTCTCGTTACCAAAAAAAAAAAAAAGCGATATGTCATGCAATAAATGAATCATAGTATTCACATTGTACCATTAATTGAAAAAATAAAATAAAATAAAATCATAATATACTCCAATTAATCTACTTTGGTCCCGTTGAAGCACTTTTTTTTTCCTTTAAATCTCTACAAATATTTTTACAATTAAAATTTTCTTCTCACTATACCGATTACAAAAAAAAAAAAAAAATTACTCATTGTGCAATTTATGAAATCATAATTTTTATAAATTTAAATAATTCTAAATATCTCCTTTCTTTATATTATTGTCTACTCAACAAAGGGACTTTGTGTTGGAAGCAGGTGCGGCTTATAAATTAGGAGTGGGTTAGGCTAGAAGAGGCTGCTAAGAAAATAAAATGGGAATGCGCGGAACAGGGACAGGTCTTCTTCTTATATGGGTTCGTACAAAATGTTGGTGTCCAAGGGCTTCTTTGGGTTAAAAAATTAAAAAGAAAAAAAACAGTTTTTTGATTTTTTTTTTACGTAAATTTAATATATCAATTATTGATCAAACGGATGTCTCTGAAAATCAAAGATAATTGAAAAATCCATTTTAAAAAGACCAAAAGATTTAACATAATTCGAAAGTTGAGTTCATAGTTTGTTTAAACCAAAATAGAAATATAATATTTTTTTTAACTAAAAGAAAGTATAAAAAATAATTAAAAATTGATGAAGTTTTATTGATTTTTGCCAACCAAACATATAAGTATATAAGATCTTAAAATCAAACCAAAAAAAAAAGAACAAAAAAAACAGAGAGGGACTTCAAGGAATTACCTGTCAGCTTCAATTTGCAAACCATTCCACCAAAATCTGCAACTTCTACGAGAGCTTCCTTCCATCTTTCCTATTGGATATCATCTTTCTCACATCCCCACATTGAGCGACGAACCGAAATCTGTATACGTATGAGTAGTCAATCACACTTGTAAGCTTTGGGTCTGCCAAGAAAGTCTAAACAATAGCCCCACATACAGATTATCCTTTCGATGAGTTGGTCATGTTAGAGGCAGGAGCGGATCCAGAATTTTGTCTAAGGGGTATTAAATACTTAAAAAAAGTAATAAGTTATATCGGAATTAAAAGTATCATAAAAACTACATACTTTAAAAAAAAAAATTTATTTTTAAATATTAAATCAATAAATATACTTTTTACAGTTTAATAATTTAACTATCCCTTTTAAGAGTATTAGAGGTTTAATAAAGGAGATTTCTGTCACTAAAAAAAAAGTTATTATCAATTTTATTATTTATAAAATTTATTATTACATTGTATGTTATATTTATTGATATTATGCTTAAAAGTATTCATTAGTGTAGTAAAAAATTGCACTTTATTTTATACATAAATACTTGATTTTAATTTTTGTAATTATTTTTATGCTAAAAAATTTTGAATTAATTTTAATTTTTTAATAAATTTATGATACTAATGATATTTTGGTAATTTTGTGTCCAAAATTGAGAGGGTCACTTGCTCCCCTTACCTCCACGTGGCTCCGCCACTATTTACAGGCTCGACCAATATACGTTTCTTACGTAGTGTTTGGGATAGTAAAAAAAATAAAAATAAATATATAAAATTATAATTTGGAGTAATTTTTAGCGTTTAATATTTCCAACCCAATTTATATTTTTAGAAATGAAGAGTATAACTTTTAAATTTTTGCGATAAAAAATTAGAGAAAAAAACTACATGAACGATTTTTTGAGCCCATTCTTACGGACTTATGTCAGAATTTTTCAAAAAATTATTAAATTTTTTGATTTCTTATTAAACAGTTAGAGAGAGAAATCGTGAGAATGATTTTTTTCATCCATTTTCATGGATTTATGTCAAATTTGTTAAAATTCATTAAAAAGTGCTTGGGATTTATGAAAAAATTACTAAAGTTTATAAAAATTTGTTAGAATATATAAATATATATAGAAATTTATAAAGATTTCACAAAGTATAAGGTGGATAAAATATGTTAGAGAGTTTTACATATTTTTATAAATTTTAGAGATTTTTGTTAATTTTTAGTAAATCAAACGCTGTGCAGAAGCGCAATGAAGGATTATGTGAACACCAAATTAATAAATATATAAATGTTGATATAAAATATGATTTGAATTAATTTTTTGATGTTCCGATTGCAACGAACAAACCACAAAAATAGATATAAAATGGATGAAATTAAAAAAATCTAACATTTTAACTATTTAAAAATTTTTTATAAAATTTTAATTATTGATTTAACAAAATGAAGTAAATATTAATAATATTTCAAAATAAAAATGATAAGTGTAATTTTTAGATATTAAAAAATAGTAAATATTATTATTCAAATGTTAAAAAGAAAAATAAGTGTAATTTCTTTTAAGTGATTGATAAAAAATTAAAGAGGAGCAAGTAAAAGGCAAAAGTGTTAAGAGAGAGAGAGAGAGAGAGAGAGAGAGGGAGAGAGAGAGTTACGCCCTGGGGGGGTGGGGGGGGGGGGCGTAACATTGGGCTTTAATGGCGGCGGCTGATGTTAAGAGGTATTTAGGGTAATAAAAATTATTGAAAAATTTTGAAAATTTGTAAAATTTTTTTTAAGTTTTAACATATTTTATATTTTTCATATCTTATAAAAATTAGAATAAATTTATATATATTTTTTTAATAATTTTTTACAAATTTCAATAATTTTTTCATAAATTTTAAAAATTATTTCATAAATCTCAATAATATTACAAACTCCAATAATTTTTTTATGATTTTAAAAATTTTTTTATAAACTCCATTAACTTTTTTACAAATTTTAATATAAAACCATTTCAGTAAACCTAAAAAATTGTTTCAATGAATTTTTTTCGCAAAAAAATAATACAAGAGTCAAAAAAATTTATTATTCATCTCTGAAAAATATAGTTTGGTAACTACATACTAAATGTTTAAAAATTACTCACACTACAATTTTTACTTTTTTTTTATTATTTTTCATTATATTAAACAATTCCTGTACGCTAGCAGGTAAGATTAAAGTATTTGTCTAACAGTCGGATGCATGCTATATGTGTCAGGCGATAAATGAATCCTATTGTTCACATTGTACCATTAATTGAAAAAAATAAAATAAGAAACTAACAATATGCTTCTATTTACATTTTTTTTTTTTAATTTCATGCAACACACCTCCTGGGACTTTTGTGTCAACACGTTGGGAGCAAGGTGTGGTTTATAAACTTGCACGCGCAACCCAAACTCTCCCTCTCCCAATGTGGGAGAGCCCTCTATTACTTCCTAAAAATTGTGGACCCACTTGTTACCGCTCCCGTAAACTAAAATCTTTTTATAATTTTTTTTTTAAAAATTACTTTTATATTTTTTGTATTTATATCTTAAGTCACTTACATACCCTATACCCAAAAAATATGCATTTATGTTACTTATATTACTGAGCGCGGGCTTTTAATACCGAATTTAGTGATCCTTAATTTAGCCTGAGCTGTAACATTTATATAGACCCTGACTACATCCACAATTTAAGTAAATTAAAAATATTTCTATAAACGAATTAATTACTAAATAATGCAAGCACCAAATAAAATGTGAAATAGAAAGAAGAAGGATCAACAAGAACAAAGAGTGAGTTCTGAAATTACCACCTTATCACTTTTTCATCAAACCCCAATTTTCTGCCTGTTGGAACCACAAGACGAGCCTTCTTAATTTGGTCCGTGTCGCGGCTTGCTCTCCTCTTTTTTTTTTTTTTTCTACATTTTTCTAGTTAAGTTTTCATTTTTCTTAAATAAAAAATATAAATAGATTTAATAAATACATTTTTATTGCTACTTTATAAAATTTTGAAATCATAACAAAAAAATAGAAAATGGAAACATTACCAAATATGGGCTTCCTTTTTCACCTTGGTTTTGTTTTGTTTTGTTTTTTTTTTCCTTTTGCATTTATCAATAAAAAGTTGGTTAATTTGCATAATTTGTTTATACTAGCTCCGTTTGGAGTACTTTTTTCTTAAAATCTCTACAAATCTCATTTAAATTTAAATTTTTTACCCACTGTATAAATTACAAAAAAATTTTTTACTCACTGTACAAATTATGATACTATAGTTTTTACAAATTTAAATAAATTTAAACAACTCAAAACACTCTTACAATATCAATCTATTATGTCACGCCCCTAACATAATTGTCCGAGACGGACGGCATGAGAATATGAGAATTAATAAAAACATAAATAAACCTGTGTTAAGGTTGGTTATAACTTAATAATCAAAATCAGAACATCTAATATCATCCTCCATTCCCATAATAAAGTAGTATAATAATATCATAAACATTAATGTAGCCACACCCCGGTAACATTACCAAAAATTTTACTTAACCGAAATAAGCACCCATATCGGGCCCTCACTTTTGGCCACACAATTCTAACCACCAAAAACCATATTCTCATTTAAGAAACTAAACACAATTATTATTAGTCATAGTATAGACCGGATTTAGGCCACTCATACCTAAACTGCCTACGTATCTCACCTTAGGAATCAGGTCTCCGTAGTTCCTATTTTGTCATCTAGATTTCGTATCTCGTACATTGACAATAAATCAAACATTGATATCATTCACAATATTTATATCCATATCTCAATATATATAACAACTATTTATGCAGTCTCATGCAATCTCATGTAATGAGTATGATAGAATGAAATAACCCATGCACCCTATATCCTCCATCTACCCCCAACCTTATTCTGCGACGGGCGACACTTAGTAAGACTTTCAACAAAGTTACGCGCGGTCACCAAACACACCGTTTTTAGCGCTAACGGCAAACGCATACATATATATATATATCATATCCATGTAGGGAACCAAGTTACACCCCCATACAGGTGTATGATTCAAGGGTTCCGAGTTACACCTCTTGGCCCTTCCACTAGAGAATCGAGTTACACCTCTAGTCAGACATCCGCCTATCTTAAGCAGGCATCTGCTTATCCCAAGTAGGCAACCGACTGCAGTCCAGGAAAGTATTCAATCCATGAGTCTCATATTAACGTCCTAACTCCACATGACTAAGCTCTAGTCGTATAAATCGACTGGGGATCATCCGGTATTTTTAAAATCTCATTTTCTCGTTGTTATTTAAACTGATCCCATCAATAGATACAACCCGTGCCTCGGAAAGTTAACATACAATCACGGCACTCTCGGCCAATGCACAATCACAATATAACCGGATGAAAACAACCCCAGTCCCAATGCACATGATATGCTCAATCATGGAATCAAACATTTATCTCAAGGTAAAAACATATTTACGTCAATCTCTCGAATGTTTTGAAATCCATTTTACCTATAAAAAACAAGAATAACTAAGTTCGGGACCCAAAATAAGCATCTGGGGATCAAAGGAAACAAAACTGCACCAAAAAGCATACGGTGGTCTAGACCACCCCTCTAGCCGGTCCGAACCACCGAGACCTGGAACCTCTTTCTGGGTTCGTTTTAAACACAAATCGGATTTAAATTTGTCTAATCCAAACCCAATTCCACCACGATTCAAATAGAAACATTCCAACATTTAAATCTCATGTTTTTATAACTTTAATTTAAGAAATATCTCAAAAACATGTGAAATCTATCAACATATATGCATATATATATATATATGCACAGACACATATATATACATATATATATAACGTTTCTCACATATCACCAAATCATGCATATATATTTATCAAAATGATCCCTACGACGTCTAAAACACAAATATAGGTCCCACCTATCTTGAATTTGAAGAGAAATAAAGAAAATTGAAGAAGATCGGTTTGGCCTCCAAAGTTTAAACTCCGATCTCTCCCACCTCGCTTCGAATTTCACGAAACGGATTACATCATGACGATCACTGCATCGAGATCTCTCTAAATCGACCAATCTCCGGCTTCGAATCTCTCTCTCTCTCCTCACTTCCCTTCTCTCCTCTTTCTTTTCCTTATCTTTTCTTTCTCCCTCTTTCTGCTTAACCGAACCGAAAAGAAAAAAAGAAGAAAATGACCAAAAAAAAAGGAAGAAAAGGAAAAAGAAAAAGAAATGGCTGGGCCTTTGGCCCAGTTTGTCCAGCTCAATACCACTGCAGGCTAATCCCAGCCCAGAAAAAATATAATAATCAATGTACACTCAATTTAAATATTTAATTTACCCAAAATAATACAAACTTAATCAAATTAAAAATACCAGATGTTACATACTCTCACCCTTATAAAAATTTCATCCTCAAAATTCACAATACACTTTTCAATCCTCAAACAAAGATGGGTGTCTCACCCTCATCACTGACTCACGTTCCTAAGTAGACTCCTCGACTCCACAGTGTCGCCACAATACTCAAACCAACGAGATGGTCTTGCTATGCAAAAGCTGTTCACGCTTGTCCTCAATCTGAACTAGCAGATTCTCTATTGTCTGTCATGTCCTTCTCAATGTCTAATTCTTCCCAACTAACGACATAAGAAGGGTCCAGTATATACTTCCAGAGTATAGAAATGTGGAACACATTATGAACCCGAGCCAACTGTGGAGGAAGCGCCAACCGATACGCCACCTCACCAATTCTGGCAACGATCTCAAAGGGTCCAACATACTTTGGTGATAACTTTCTATGTTTCTCGAAACGAATAACACCCTGTCTTGGTGAAACCCTTAAAAATACAAAATCACCGACTTAAAACTCTAACGGTCGCTTCCGTTTATCAATTTAACTTTTCTGTCTACTTTCGGCCGTCAAAGTCCTCTGTCGGATGACTTAAATCTTCTCTGATACTTATCTCATCAAGTCATGACCAACCGTTACAGGTTCTTGATTACACTTAAAAAGTGTAATTACTAACTCGACAAATTAGGGAATAATGCATGCATTTCTTGATTAATCTATGTAATTTGTTATTGTTTTATTTACATCTTGTGTTTTCTTCATTGCAGTGAAAGCAAGGATATAGCTTGGATAAGTGATAAAGAAAGTGGAGAAAAGGAAGAAAAAAAATAAAATGGAATCATGACTAGAAGTGAAGAATGGACAGGAATGACGAATAGAGTTGAAGAACGAAGTTAGAAGGAGATCTTGGACACTAGCGTCCGAATACCCCTCCCAACTCGTCCATACCACAGAGAGTATTGAAGTAAAATGGACTCGGTGAGAGATACATTGGTTCTGTCTGGACACCCAAGTATGTTTTCAAGCATGTTTGGAGCAAATTATACACAAGTGTCCGGACACCCTGGCGCGCCGTCCGGACGGGGCATCATTCACTGTGTTTTGTGAATTTCTTTTTCTAGGGTTTTGGTGATAGTTTATAAATAGATAATTTTATGTATTCTTGGGGGATTTTTCATAACCTTTTCTTAGCCGTTTCTCAGTAGTTTTCTAAGGTTTTTTTTTAATTTTAATTTTATTTTTATTTTAAATTAAGTTTGGATGATGCTTTGATGTTCGTTGGTTCGTTGTCAACTTTGATTGTTTTCGTTCTACATCTTCAGAGTACGGTAACTTTTGATTTCAATTTTAATACGAAATATTTCTAATTTTGATTCTTCTCGTTGTTTATTTTATGCTTTTGAATTCAGTTTGAATGCTTGAATATTGTTTACTTATTTGGTTAAAATCTAGGGTTTTTCTTTACTATTTGGTTTTCATTCTTTCTAGATTTCTTGCGTAATAATTTTAGGTTATTTTCAGTTTTAATTTATGACGTCTATTATAAGTATGTTAAGTTAGAAACTTATAGCCTTGGTTTTAAAGTAGGGTAAGGGACTTTAAGTAATTGAAAACCCTAAGGATATAAACGCAGCGTGTATATGTAAGCGTATATATACCTTATTTGGACTTTTAGTTTAATTTACGAAAAGATATTCGAAAACAAATTTCTTTGTCCATATTCTCTGAAATTATTGGAAAAGGATTTTGGTTCTTAAACCCGTTTTCAAACCTTTGACGTAAGCAAATTGAATCCAAAACCACGAACGTTTTAAAGGAATATTTTTCAACTTCATAATCCATTCGACATGAGTCTGAAGTTGAGCAAGTGGCAAATTAAATTCTTGACAAAATATTTTCCAATTCTTATTTCCCTTCATTTAGAAAATCGTGAAATTTGAATTATAGTATAAATAAGGGTTTAAGTTACAAAAATTTCTTTCACCTGTAAACCGAATTCCAAACCAAGGTTACTTTCGCATTATTTGAATTTATAAATTAATTGAGTGTTTTGTGTTTCACAAATTCTTTTGGTTAGATAATATTCATGCGTTATCTTCATTTATATTTGTTTAGGAAATTTAGTAGAAAATTCACTTTCCAAAATACCAAAAATTTATTTTTCAGCACTTTAAGATTAAAATAACCTAGAAGAACTTAGAAACTAACACCTTAGGCTCCCTGTGGATACGATCCTGGACTCACTAGGTAAAACTACACTGCACACCTTGCTCTTGTGGGATAAGTTTAGACGCACATTTTAGATGCGGTCAGGAACACCTGTGTATAGGCCAAGCACCTATTAAGAGTGGATTTTGGCTATTTCTTTAAGGCATTTCATCAAACACCAAGTGGAGGACCTTCGAGCACATGTCCTTGATGCATTTTTGTCTATGAATGTACTTTTTTACCCTTAATGATTGTAGCCTTATAAATATAGGTTTGTTTCTACTAGAGAGCCCTCTTGACGCTCTTCGTTTCTTTTATTTTCGTTTTCAAGCTCTCATTTTTAGTCTAGGTTTAGATTAGGTTAGATTAGGTTTGAGATTGAAGGTTTCAAGTACTTTTTGTTAGATTATTGTTCTTCAACATTTGTAAGTTACTTTGAAACAACTTTTTTACTTTATTGTTGAATCTTTTTGTGTACTTCGTTTAGCTTTTTCTTTCATCCTTCAATGCATAGCATTTTTTCTTTTAGTTATTGTTTACATTATGATTGTAGCGTAGTTCAATTCTTGGCTTAGAATCATTGAAGGCGTGGTGTTAGTGTGGTGAGTTCTAATGCAAGCTATTTTTCAATGCATAATCTTTTTATTAATTAATTAAAACTCTTGGTAAGCTTTTGAAACTTTGTCACCCATGTTATAACTATAAGTCTAGCTACGAGTTTCTAATCATGCACACTGGATGGTTGGTTCAATGTCCCGGTGACTTGTGAATTATTTTCTAAAACCCTAGATCATGTTTTCATTTGAAATTTAATTTCCCGTGTTACAATCATAACTTGGTTACGAGTGGCCAGTCATGCATACTAAGTGCTTGATTCAATGGCCAAGTGATTTGGAACTAATTTTCATAGAAACCTAACTTGAGGTTTTCTTAAGAAATTAATTCACCTATGTTACAATCAAAGCCTAGTTACGAGTTAATACTCGTACATACTAAGTGCTCGATTCAATGTCACAGTGAGTCTGAAACTAATTTCAAAAGCCTCCACTTACCTTAAGTTCCATAAAGTTGGTTTTAAGGGAATATCTTCCTACTTAGCAATGCATATACAATTGCTAGATTGAGTTACAAATGCATTTGAGTAAACAACTGCTATCCCATTACTGGATTTGGTTCGAAATTAAGATTATCTTAGTTGTTTTATTTTGTTTTATTTTTAATGTTTTAATCTTAAGTTAGTATCACAATTATTTCACTCCATTATTCTTAACCCAAACCATAATCATGCATTCCCTCAAATCTAAACATAGTATAGTGTATATTAAAATCACCTACTAACTTAAGGGAACAAGTTTAGTACTTTAACATAACCCACCTTGTGGAGATGATCTCGGTTCTCACTAAGTAAGACTACAACCATCCTCTTGCACTTGAGAGGTAGAAGCCAGACAAATTTCAAGGTCGATCACTTTGCTTTAATACAGTTTACATAAGTACCAAAATCAATAAAATCCAGGGCATTTAAAACTCCTTCATTTACCAATCTTTTAAATTTTTCTTTGGAGATATGTCCTAGTCTCCTATGCCATATATAGAGAAATTCTCATTGATAATGCTCCTATTTATGCCAATCCTATCACGCAAGGTTGAAAGGTTATTTTCAAAATTAGGATTTAAATCAAATCTTAATAATCCATCATTTAGAAAAACCTTAGCTAACGATGACTTTATTTTGCAATAAATTAAAAGTTGTTCCACTAAAATTGAAACTAAATCGAAAAGGTGCTAATTTAGAAATGGAAACCAAATTTCTAGAAAACGATGGAACATATAAAGTGTTTTCAAGATCTAAAATAAAAATAGAATTTAAAACAAGTCTAAAAGTCATAACAGCCTCCACATGTGAATGCATTTCATTTCTTGTATAAATGCTTTGTTTACTTATTGTCGATTTCCTTAGGCTGAGAAAGCCCTACATGGTATTGGCAATGTGAATTGTAGAACTAGAATCAATCTATCATATATTAGTTGGAGCATTAATAAAATTAGATTCATAACACAGAAAGGATAAGAGATCACCTTTCTTCTTATGCCATTTCTTATAATTGGCAAAATCCTTCTTCATATGTCCCCTTTTTCTTACAGAAGAAACAAACATCTTTATTGCCATAACGCTTCACTAGCACTTTTCCTCTCTTCTCTCGAGGAACACCATTTCCCTTATGATTGTTTCCCTTCACACAAAATGTTAGATTAGTAGTTTCTAGCTTTTCATGTTTCAGTATTTCTTCCTCTTGAACACGCATGGTTAGAAGTTCATTCACTGACCATTTTTCTTTATGTGTGCTATAGGAAACTTTGAAAGGACCATATTCCATGATAAAAGAGTTAAGGACAAAATACACCAAGAATGACTCAGTAATGTCCATCTCCATTGCCTTTAGTTGAGCTACAATATTCTCATTTCCATAATATATTCACGCACATTTCTAGTATTATTATGCTTTACACTTGACAGTTTCTTCATTAGGGTGTTAGCTAATGCCTTATCAGAGCCCACAAATTGCTCTTCAATGGGCATCAAACTTAGGTGATTGGATCATTCCCATCGCTCAGATGCAGCCCTCTCAATCAATGTAGTTGATTCCGTAGGGGCGGGTGGTCTATCCATATAGAGAGCCACTCAAGATCCATGTACCTCAATATCAACAGAACTTTATCTTTCTAGTCAAAAAAAAAAAAAAAAATTATCACCAATTAAGAATGGAATATGAGGTGATTCGATACTCAAAATTGAAGTAGGAATAACTACGATAATCAAGATCATTTTTTATGCTCTGAAACAACAATTTAAAATAAAGTTAAAATAAAGTAAATTCAATCTCCTTGTGGGTAAAGGTAGCAACATGCATTGAATCCATTTAAACTGTATTGATAAGACTATCAAATCCCACACATTAAAATAAAATATCCTTTATCTGTGGAGATAGGAAAATCTTATCTTAATGCAAACTTTACTATCTTATCTAATTAAATTAATAACAAATAATTATTTTCTTGTGGGCCAAATAATTATTTTTCATAATTTAATCAGAAGAAATATATGCTATTAATGTGATACCCCTCATTCTTGTGATGAATGAAATGGATGGTTTAATGTGAAATGAAATAAGTTGAGAGTGAATGAGGGTGGCAAAGTGGTGGAAGAGTGCATGAA
>JAVXUM010000001.1:35285559-35302263 GCA_035590655.1 Pouteria glomerata
CCGAAAAACTCCCAAAAACACATCCGCTCTCTTTCCATTAAAAGAATTCAGTTACACCAAAAGTGAGGGGTATTACAATTTTATTCTAAAAATGCAAAATATGCATGTAAATTATCTAATCTAATAATGAAAATCAAGGTTTATGATTACTTTTTTCAAGCATAATCACTTAACTATTACTCTTATTATTTTTATAAACCTAATGAACATAGTTTTCAGTGCTAACCAACATAGATTTCTAGTGATATTTATTGATGATGTATTGATGTATTCCAAAGCAGAAGAAGAGTATAAGATGCATTTGCATACTATGTTGCAAAACTTGCAGTATCATCAGTTGCATATAAGCTTGATCAAGTGTGGATTCTGGCTTAGAGGTGAATTTTCTCGAGCATATGGTTTTAGGGGAAGTTATGGTTGTGGTGAGTCTAAGGTAAAGGCTATTCTTTATTGGCCAAGGCCGAAGATTATTTTTAATATTTTGTAGTTTCTTAGGTCTGGCAAGATACTACCAAAGATTTCTACTTGACTTCTCAAGGTTAACCATACTACTAACAAGGATAACCCCAAAGGGAGTTAAGTTTGTTTGGGAAGAAGCTTAGAAGCAGTCTATGAGATTAAGAAAAGATTAACATCAACACTAGTTCTAATCATTCTGAATAAGGGTGTAGGATACCTAGTATACTGTAATGCATCTAAAGTAGGCCTTGCTTTGTTTTGATACAGGACAGAAAAGTTGTGACTTATGGATCGAGGCAGTTGAACATTCATGAGCAAAATTATTCGGTGTATGACTTAGAGTTGGCCACGATGATCATTGCGTTGAAGAGTTAGAGGCATTATCTATATGGGGAGAAGTATGAGGTCTTTTGGACCATGAAAGTGAAGTATATTTTTAGTCAGAAGGATCTAAATTTCTAATGGAGGATATCGATGAAATATATGGAGGATTGTGACGTTGATTTGCAATACCACCTAAGCAAGATGACTCGTTACACTTTAGTGAGTGTTACTATGCGAGAATGGGAGATAATGAGTAGCCTGGGTGTTCCAAGAGGATGTGGACCAAGCAATGTTGTGAACTTTTACTGTTTAGCTAGTTCTTTTGAGTAGGGCAATTGAAACTAGAAAGCATATGAAGAATCAGAGGAGATCAGAGTTTAGACTTAGAGTTCGGTAACTATGTCGAGTTAGTCAATGGAGGCTGGTAGTAGTAGTACTACATTTTTAGGGTAGACTCTTTGTACTTGTTTTTGTTCAAGATGAGGTTGTCACGCTCTAGATCCGAGGACCCGAATATAATTCCATTCACAAATAGTCTAAGGGCTAAATTAATTACAAACAGTATCTCATAATACATTAAAGTTTTTACATTCTAAAATATCAGATTTATACAACATAAGTTTCCAAAATACATGACATAAAATACAGTCTAGCCCAAAATATCAATTTTTCTTCCGGCTTGCAATGTGATCACCCTAGGCTTCCTGTGTGGGTCCTAAATTAACATCTGTAGGGACGTGAGTATGGACGGCTTGTACTCATGCTACTCCACAACAATATATGTATAATATATGCATGATAATGTACACATATAGCATATAATACAAAATTTAAAACAATGTATGAAGAAAGGTATAGAACACATGAAATATTTAAATCATACAACCAACAATTCCATAATCATTTTCCATACATAAACATATAAAATTTCTTTATAACATTTCCAATAATTATTATTTCCGTTCTCATTTCCATTTCACAACAACCTTGCATACAATCATCGGGGAATAGGCACATAACTAAACGTGCTTTAGGGCTACGACCCAGGGCGACGATACACCACAAATAAACAAAAGTACATTGGCTAAACGTACTTTAGGACGTGGTCCAAAGCGACGATATGCCTAATGTACTGTGATACCTCACCTTGTGTATGGATGGGAACTATAGAATTATTTCCCTTGAAGAGGAGATCATGAATTGGTGGATGTGAAGCTTATGTTTTTCAAATATTTGTAAGTGTTGGAAGCTAGAGTGGATGGCCTTGTTTGGTTTGTGCATGGTTGTGGAAATATTCATGTGATGGTTTATAAAGGAAGAGTATTTAAATTAAACTAGAGTTTAAAGAAGAATTGGGAATTTGGAAGGTGGAGGAACCGGCCATGCAAGGTGTTTGGTCTCCATTTTGACCTAATAAATTTGATTTGACCAAGTCCATGTGACCTTTGTTGAATTGTTGACCTCTACCTAAGCATATATATATATTAAATAAGAAGGGAATGGGTATAAGAGGAATGGCCGGCCACTTCAAGGTTTGGTCTTCTCATTTTGTTTGTTCCTCAAGTTTAAGTCAAGATCATTTAACATGGTGGGGTCCATGGAGTAAATGCTTGGAGGACCTTGGTTACTATACATGTATATAACACTTGAATTTGTGGTTGAGGGCAATTTGGCCGGCCATGATAGAGGGATATAGATATATATATATGTATATTGGGTTGTTGAGATATTTATTTTTATGAGCAAATGCCTAAGGAAAGAGAGAGAGAGACCATTATGAAGCAAAAGGAACATCCGGCCATTAGAGAAGGATTGAGAGAAAATTTGAAGAAGAAAGAAGAAAAGGAAGAAGAAGAAGGAATGAGAAGAAAACCAAGAAGTGAATTGAAGAAAAAATCAAGAGAAAGAAAAAATTCAAGGAGATGAGAGTGATTTGTGAAGTCTTGAAAGCTTGGAGCCAAGGTGGAAGCCATCTTTGGAGCTTGAGAGTTCTTGAAGTTCTTAAAGAGTTGAGCTCAAGTTTGAGATGGGGAACTCCTCTTAACATCAATTCTAAGTCTTCTTCTTCTCCATTGAGTTCCAGTTGTTGTAGTAAAAAGTAGGGAGGACTATGATATGTTGTAGAGAGCAAACCAAACCATGGAACCTAACCAGGACAAGTGATGATGATTGAGCTTGAATTGTTTGGTAGTGAGTGATAGGAGGAGAGGGAAGAAAATTGTGAGAACTTTGGGTTATAGTGATCTTGGAAGATGTAAAAATGGATGTAAAATGATAATTAGTACCTAAAAATGAACAAGGGTAGAAGGTGGAAGCAAAGAACAAGATATTGACAAAAGCCCGGAAAAACCCCCTTGCGGTGGGCCCCCGTCTGTGGAACAAGCCATGCGCCCGAGTTACAGTGTGCAAAAAAATGGCCTCTTGGCGGGCGCCCGACCTGAGAAGAGGCCGTGCGCCCAAGGTCTTGGGCGCCCGACCCCCTTTTGTTGAACCTTGGTTTTGTTTTGCACCTTGTTTATTAGATACGAACTTCACTCCCAAGCATGTGAAACATCTAAAATGAACCCCCATTACTTTATTTCACATTTGTGCTATCTTGACTATGGTATGTTGCACTTGACTTGAGATAATGTAAGGAAATGGGTTTGAAATGAAAATGTTAAAGTGAATTCCTTTGAATTACATTGTTTATGCTTCCATGAATGATAAGACCATTGAGATGAGAATGCTTGTGGAATAGCATGTGTTGCGAATATGAAATTCAAGTGGAATATGTTACATATGAATTCACATAACTCACAAACCTAATGAAAGATAAGAAAACGAAATGATTGGTTGTGTGCCGAGGATTGTGAGGTACGAAAAATAAGAATGGAGAATGTTACCCTCAGGGTCAAAAATCCCAAAACTTGTGCAGGGTTGGTGTTTCATACCAGTAGGTTAGTAGCCTACGAAATGAGGGCTGTGAATTAGTTTAGGCATACACATGGGCATAGCGTCATCCTGGGTTGCCACCCTAAAGCACGCATGGGGCCGCGGCGTCTTCCGGAACAAGAACGTCAGAACGATACCCAATCCCCGATGATGTGTGAATGATTAATGTGTGATGAAAACACAAGATAAGCAAGATAATAGTTTAAATGATGATAATTGACATTGCACCCCCCTTTGGTATTCATATTGGTGTATGAAACTTGTTTACACTTTGAATCATGAGATATATGATATCATGCTATGAATGTTACTTCTTATTGGTGCATTGTATTATGATTACCATCTACATTCTTTTTTTGTATTGTGGGAAGTATATCGTGGGCACACGCCGTCCGTGCTCACGTCCCTACAGATGCCCATACAGGACCCACACAGGACGAATAGGAGGGACCTCGAGGAGATGCTTATAGCCGGCAAGAGTAGGACTTATTGTACCCGTTGTAAATGTATTTTGAGAGAACATTGGAATGTATACAATTTCTTTTGCTTTTGGTTTTGTAATGGCCATAAGGCTAAGACATGTACCAATTATGGAAACACAAATAGTGGAATTGTTTTACGTTTCTGTGGGATTATGTGAGCTGGATATATGGTCTTGGATGAGATGTATGTTTAGTTTACGAAAACGCTGCACGATTGTATGGCAGCTAGTATATATACATATTGCACAGGTTGTCTATTAGGTACCTACTTAAACACATTTAAGCCGTTATATAGCAGAGGAGGTTTTGTAGGTCCGTTGCGTGACGCTTGCTCTGATATGGCGACCGCATTTACATGTTACGTATGCTTTACACTCACTCCTTGGGTCCTCGGACCTGGGGCGTGACATAAACTACTTGGATCTACTTTTAGTATTGAGTATAAGAAGGTAACTGATAACTGAGTAGCAAATGCTCTGTCTAGAATGAAGGAAGCAGAACCTACAGGCCTTAATCACTTAGCTTGTTTGGCTTTTACACTTAGTAGGCCTTATCCAACTATCCTAGAAGACATAAAAGAAACTTATGCAGAAGACACTCACGTTCAAATTATTCTACAAAAACTAAAGCAAGACGTTATCCGTATGTAAAAATTTTCCTTTAAACATGATATATTGTTTTATAAAGAGAGATTGTATATTCCAAATGTGGAGTCATTAGGAAAAAAGTGCTGCAGTATATACACAATGACCCTGTATCAAGGTATGAAAGTTATCAGAAGACTTTCCAAAAGGCAATGAAAGAAGTTCATTAGGCAAGAATGGAATTAGACATTAAATAGTGGGTAAGAGAATGTGATACACATTAGAGGTGCAAATATGAGAATGTAGCTTTTCCTAGATTATTACAGCCTCTTCATATTCTAGCAAAGAATTGGTTTGACATTTCAATGGATTTCATTGATGGGTTGCCTAAGTTTAAAGAGGCCATTACTGTTTGGGCTATTGTTGAAAGATTAACCTAATATGCTTATTTCCTACCCCTATCCACCCTTATGCCACTGCTACTCTAGCTCAAGTTTTCATGGCCAATGTTTTTAAATTGCATGGATTACCCTTAAATATAGTATCTGACCGAGATTCCTTATTTTGGAAAGAGTTATTCTCTTTAATGGGTACTCAATTGCAATTCAATTCCAGTTATCATCCCCAAACTGATGGTTAGATAGAGGTGACTAACTGGTATTTGGAAACATATTTAAGGTGTTTCTTTGTTGAGACACCAAAAAGGTGGTCCAACTGGTTGTTCATGGTAGAATGGTGTTATAACATTAGCTTCCAATCATCAATCTAGCTCACTCCATACGAAGCCCCTTACGGATTTCCACCTCTAACCCTCAAAGACTATATTTCAAGAATGACCAAAGTAAGTACAGTGGAAGATAAATATTGCAAAGTTACTAAGAGAACACTTACACATGACTCAAAACAGAATGAAATAGTAAGGAGATAAAAATCAACAAAAAAAGGTTTTTTAAGAAGGAGATTGGGTTCATTTAAAGTTACAACCATACCGACAGCATTCAATCAAGAGAAGAAGAGACTTAAAAATGGCCCCAGGATATTATAGACCTTATCAAATCATCAAATAAATAAGTTCAGTGGCTTATAAACTTGATTTACCCTCTTAGTCTCAGATCCATTTGGTTTTTCATGTATCTCAGTTAAAGGTAAAGTTAGGAAGCCATATCTTACCATCTACTATCTTACCTATAATACACCAATATGGTCACTTGGTGCTAAATTTAGCCTGCATCCTTCAAGCTTGGGACCTCCATCAAACGAGTGTACCAGGAAGGTCTCGTTAAGTGGGAAGTCCAGCTGCCCAAGGAAGCAACATGGGAGCCTCTGAATAAGATAAGAGTCGAGCATCCAAACCTTGAGGTCAAGGTTGGTTTACAAGAGGGCGAGTTATTACAGAACCTCAATACAAAACCATAAACTCAAAAACATCCATGAAATATCAAGAAGGGAGATTGGGGAAGTGGGGATGAACATAAAGAGAAAAAAGGAAAGTTTGAAACTAAAAAGATTGATGATGGAACAAACCCTCCTCTGTGGGTTATTGGAAGTGACTAAGGAAGGTTGGACTGTCAAATTGCAAATGGTGGAGATCATATAGATGGCATGATGTGTCCATAAGCCCTTTCAATCCCAACTGTTTAGTTAAGAAGCAAACAATAGATTAGGAGTGTATTTGGAGTTGTATAAAATAAAAAGTTAATGTTTCGGATTTTGCGTAGTGAGTATAAAATTATATAAAATTTAAAAAATTAATGTCTCGTTTTTTGTATTATGAGTAGAAAGTTTAAATTTTATAATCTCCTAATTCGTATTTGTAGAAATTTGTAAAATTTTATTTTGTTTTGGAGAATTCCAAACGCAACCTAGATTGGTGCGGTGTATTTAAGGTGCAAGGAAAATAGACAAAAGATAGGTGTGCAATCCAAAGGAGCGGAGGGTTATGAAGGAAGTTGGGTTAGCTGGACCTTCCAGAAGGGGCACAAGGATAGATTTAGTAAAAAGAATTAAAACATGGGCTAACTTAATTTGGCTGATTGTGGAAGAATTGTTTGGGTTCAACTGGGCTCAGCCCAATCTCTTTTAAGCATTCATCATCCAATCCATTTAGGAACTTAATTAATAGAGTTTGTAAAATGGGTCAATGGCCCAAATTAATATAGTCCAATCCACCCGTAGTAGTGGGTTTATTACAGTATAGTGCTTAGGGTATAAATAGAAAACAGAAGCATGTGTAAGGTTTCCATTCATGGAAAGATTGTTGTACTAGCTGCAAGCTTGTAAGAAGGTGCCTCCCTCAAAGTAGATTTCACCATCAATCTAATTCCTTCTTTCCTCCTCTTCAATTGTTACTTTCATTTCTTAATTTCTTTCTCAGCAAAATAGGCAAGTCTAAGGCAACATGGAAAGGTCTCCAGCAATTGGTATCGGAGCTAGCTCCATGGAAGATGCTACCAGATCTACAATACAACAATAAGAAATGATGAATTAGCTATTAAAAATGCAAAAACGTATGTGAAAAACTTTGAAGTACAAGATAGAAAGATTACAAAATTAACTTCTCGTCTAGCCACCATTACCAGTAGTGGAGGTGCTCCAAGAACTGATCAAGATGAAGGAAATTCTCAGGATTCATATTTTCCAGAGCGACCCATAAGCAGCCACCAAGTTTCCAAGGAATTCTGCTTCGGTGGCTTCAACAAATGATATAAGCCACCTCCCTAACATTTAAGCAGCCTAAAGGATAATCAGCTTAGTCTATAAAATCTTCTCTAGGCTTATATGCCAATTAATATGAACAAATGTGGGGCTAATACACAAAAAAACTATACTTAGACTTTAATTTGGCTTTCTAGACAATATCTTCTATAATTACTTATGGAGTAAGGATGTCTATAAATTTTTGGGTCCTTCTAACTATAAATGATGGTCCTCATTCACATTTGTTCGGATTTTGCTTATAGACAAGGGATATTTCTAGACTGCTAATAAAAAAATCTTCTATTCTTGACATTTTAGGCCATTCTTACTTATAGGAATGGACCTTTGCAAGTGCTTATTACCTCTGTAAAGTTTAAGTACCATCAACTTAGAAATGAGGGTCCTGATCTATATTCATTTTTACTAATTGATTCAAACTACTTGATGAGGTAGGCCAGTTACTACTTGACAAGAGAATCTAATAATTACAACTAATTGTCTATACTCTTTCGCCTTCACATGATACTTTTATAAATTTTCAGTCTTTAGTTTCAAAGTTGAGGTCATTTGTTTCATTCAGGCTTCTGTCATGCTAGCAAGGGCTATTATGTCAGAAATATAAAATGTAAGCACCACTTCTGAATGTAAAGTGACCATTTTAACTTCTGATCTTTTGGAATATGTTATGCGCACTTCTATGCATTTTCATGATGCCTAGATTTTAAATGAGATTCTTACTTGTTAGAATATTTTATATTATGTTTGGAAATATTTTTTATATATATTATCTATATTAAAATATTTTATATATTAGTTTTTAAGTAAACAGTTAAGTTTATTTTAGCATATAAATTATTATCATGCACACCTCTCATTATAAACCTATTTAAAAGTCTCTTCTTAACATTTATGATAGATATGAAAAGATGCAACATTTATATTTTCTCTTTTCAATTTTTACTTATTGTCTTTTATTTTATTTCAACATTGTAACAGAACCATATTATGTGTCTGTAATTTCTCTGGTGTAGCATTATTCTTCTATATTATTTTTCACCACCATAAAATCTTTTTCTTCTGTAATTTAAATTGATTCTTAGGATTTTTGACCCTTCTTATTTCAATTCTGACCTTTGTTTTTTTGTATTTTATTATTTTAGTACATTTTTTTTTTAATTTAGGATGAAATCTTAACATTATATTTTTATCTTATAATTTATAGTACTGTTTTTTATGGAATCAACTATTATACACCACCAGATGTCAGTCTTTTTTTACTGGCCATAAACTCTAGAGAAAGGTGCTGTTGTTTTTTCTCTGATATTTTTGTGATTTTGTCATTCTTGTTCTATCTTCACACACCGTACATTCTGATTGTTTATTTTTCTTTCTCTAATGCATAAAATAATTATACTAGTGGCAGCAAAATTTCTTCAAAAACTTACCGTCAAAATTTAGTCGCTATTAACAGATACACAACTTTAAATTCTACACTTTCGGCTTATTCTGCTATCTAGTTTAGTTATTTTTAGAATTCTCTTATTCCCAAATTCAAGTTAATTTAGTATCTTAGAGTTTGAGAAAGGGTATTATAATATTTTATATTAAGTTATGAGATATTTTTTATAATATTATCTATATTAAAATATTCTAAATATTAATTTTTAATAAGTAGTTAAATTTATTTTGATAATTAAAACATTAATATACATACCTACCATTATAAACCTATTTAAAAATCTGTCCTTAACCATGATGATAGATATGACAAGATGTAATATTAATATTTTCTCTCCCTAATTCTACTTCTTGTCTTTTATTTTATTTCAGCATTACTCATCTTCGCTTTTTATTTATTGGAGGCAAATACGTTGGATTCATGGAATTCTGCATGCCTGGATGGTTCGCCTTTAAGATGATGCTGGAGGCAATTAAGGCCCTATTGTTCAATTTCTGGCTAATTTCTATTGCATTTGACTAATTGGAAAAATGAGGTTATTGATGCTTGCTTCAGGATTTTCGGCTCAAAATTACAATATTTGAAAGAAGTCAAAATTGAGCGTCTATGGTCAAACAGACAGAGCAAGAAATGAAAAGCAGCAAGTCCGTTTAAACTAAGCTATAACACCATATTAAAACATTCAATTAAAAATCAATCAATAAGAAGTGAAGACACCAATTAAAACCATATGTTAATTTGAAAGGCATTATTTCATATATTTCAATAAAAAACATACATTATGCTTATTCTTTCATAATATATTATTATTATTATTATTATTATTATTATTATGGGAAGCACTATTTCATCGAGAAATATTCCAACACAAGTCATACATTATTATTCTAATAATAACAATTTTTTTTTTTTGAGAGGTAATTTTATTAATAGCATCAACTACAACAACTAAAATAGACTAGCTAATTTCGAGGAATTATTCCACAGGCTTAGTCCACGAGAATTAAACTAATTAATGTATTTAATTTTTATTAATTAGCTCTTCATCGACTAAGCCTATTAGATGATGATGATGATTAAGGGGATGACAGAGGAGCTAACTGCAGCCTCTAGATCTACTTTCAATACTTGAAATAACCCACCGAAGTAGAGTTGTCGACTTTAATGAGTGTCCCCAGCAAGGGCACAACCAAGCACTTGGAAGAGTTTTCCTTGTAAATGAACCCTGCACACTTATTACACTCCTTGGTACACTTGTCTCTGCACTGCCCCACCGGCATAGGTCCCTCGCCGTCCTCCGTATAAGGATTCAAAAAGTGCTCCACCCCCACAACCTTATAGTACTCCGCCTTAGCTCCGCCCTTGCACGGCGGCAACTGTGGCGGAGCACAGCCGTCGCTCCATCCCAGAAGCCCTTTCGGTGTCGGACACGCGACGCACATCCCTCTACTGCACAACCCGTACTGGCCGCACATCGTCGGCAACGCACATTCTCTTATGAAATAGGTTGAGAAGAAAGCGAAGGTCTCCTCCCATTTCAAGTATTCCACTGGGTCGTAGTAAGTGTAGGCTCTGAGATTTCCGTCGGAGCCGAGTCTCAAGAACGAGCACGTTGCGTTGTAGTTCACCTTGTTGAGGTTGAGCTGCGTTCCGCTGCGGGTCGGACGTGTCTGAAAGAGACGGCGATGGCCGCCGCCGTCCACCGCCGCTGGAGGCAATGTGGGTTCTTGATTTACAGTCAGGACTAGCTCGAAAGCGGTGGCGTTATCGTTCGCCGGGACTGCATCGAATGTTACAATTGGGCCTAAGCTGTTACCCGTCCAGCCGCCGTAGATGAGACGGTCGCCGGAGTTGTTTAAGTACATGTTCAAGCCATTCTTTTCGAGAACAAGGCTGTATTTCCCGTCGGAGGGATCCATGTCAGAAGCACGGCTCACGAGCGTGTTCCAGCCATGACCATCAATCCGGAGTGACATTCCGGCCAAGAGAGTATCAGAAGGGTAATCAAAGCTTTGCCAAACGAACCTTCCTTTTTTGTCGAAAAGGACCAGGTTTCCATTCGGAAGCAATCTAATCCCGGTGACGCCCTTGCCGGCGGTGTTGGTTTGCCAGACGACAGTTCCGTCGGCCTCGGCGAGGACGAAGTTGCCGTCACGGCCAAAGGTGAGGGTGGCGTTCTCGCGAACTGGGCGGTGGCGGTTGGCGTCCCAAACCCACCGCATGAGGCTCTCGTCGTTGGGAATGCCGGCTCTGATGGCGAAAATGAAAGCATCGGGAGTGGTGTTGTAAAAGCAAAGCCTAAAAGGATGGCTATAAAAGGTGTAGGAATCGTCTCGGATCACGCGGTAGCTGGCATCGTATTCGATTATTCGGTCTCCGAACTCCCCTTGCTTTACGAAATGGAACGTCTGGTTCGCCGGAACTTGAGCTAGAGCTAGGGAGAGAGTTGCAGTGAAAAAGAAAAGGAAGGGAAGAGTTGGAGAGTGGCGAGAAGCCATTGAAGGAGCTTTTGCTAGTGGGTTTTCTTTTTTCTTTTTTTTTTCTTTTTTTGGGTGGATGAGACAAGAACAAGATTTTAGTTGTATTGCCGTAAAAAGATCAAGAAAATTTGCCTTTGGGTAGTTTGAAAAAGCATCTAGGAGGAATGCTTGGCTGGCATTGCTTCATTTCGAGTTATTTTCTCAAAATAATTTAGAGGCCGTTGGGCGCTCAAGGCTTTGCTTGGATTCGTCTGTGGTAGTACAAAAATAAAGGAGTAAATATAAGTTCCGTCGTACCATTAATAATGCCAAGAAGAAAATTTAATTCATTTATTAATAACTTACCGATTAAATAAATTTAATACCTTATAAGTGACAAATATAATGTAACATTTAAATTTTTTTATTATTACATTGCATATTTTTTTTTATTGTTACATCACACTCATTATTCTGATACTATCACGTACATTAAATATTAGTTAACGGGTATTAAATATAAAATAAGTCACTTTATACGTATAATATACATACAAAAAATATAATAATATTATTTTTTTTAATTTTATTTAATTATTTAATTATTCTATTTTACTATAAATACAACACTTCATGCAAAAATAAGATATGTTCACTGTTGTCATTCTATCATTTTCTTCACTCACATTCAAGTTGTTTCTGATTTTACCATCAGAGAAATTTTAATCGAGGATCCGCCGTAGCTATTTTCTTTGATGTTTCTTATTTTCTTGTTTCTGACGATGCGTGACAATAATTTTTATGACCGCATAGTTTGATAGTTTTTCTTTTTTATGTTATATGATTTTTTTTATCAAATCTTGATTTTTTTTAGAACCTATAATTTTTAAACTTGCTAATCGTATTTGAAAAAAAATAATAAAAAAATTCATATTAATTTGGATAAAAATTAGAAAAAATAAAAAAATAATTTTTTTTTTATTTTTTTAGTCAAACAAATATCTTTTACTTAACAGATGAGAATTTTTTAATTTTTTTCATGAGTGACATGCCTAAAAATTATATTTTCTAAAAGTAAAATTAAATTTTGGTAAAAAAATGTCATATAAAATAAAAATAAAAAAACTCTGAAAAAAAGTAGTGAAAGTGAATTTTCTATTTTTTAGTTTGATTAGCACAATTCAAAAATATTGACAATATCTCTTCCAGCCTAGTCTTAACCACTCATTTGAATAGTTTTTATCAAAATAGTTACCAGAAAGTTTCAAATTTGGGAGCAATAGTCAATAAAAATTGACAAAGATTTATAAAAATTAATAAAAAATCTATAAAATTTAGAGTTTCAAAGCAAATATAGAAAATAAAAATGGGCAAATTTTGTTAAAAATTAATAAAAGTTGACAAAATTTTATAATTTTTTGAGGTACCAAAAACCCTTTTATACCCAACAAACAAATGTCAGAATAATGTATAAATAATAATTTTATTATTGAAGTATTTATCAAAAATATTTTTATTTAAAGTATTAGTTTTATTTAGCCCTCACACCATACATGTTTATAATTTATTATATATATTAATTATATTTATAGAGGGTGCGTTTAGTTGGTCAAAAAATAAAAATTTTCAATAAATTTTTATTTTTATTTTTATTTTTTTCATTTGGCAATACTCCCAAATGTTACTGAAATTTGCTCTAACTTTTTATCCAATAGTCAAAAATTACTAAAAGTTCGTAAATTCATTTTTACTTTTTACCAAATAATTAAAAATTATTAAAAGTTCATTACTGAAAATTTTAATTTTTTACCAAATGAATAAAAAAAATCAATTACTAAATTAAAAGTTACTAAATATTATTACTAAGAGTTACTAAATATTCTTAAAAAAGAAATTCACTTTTTTGTGCAAAAAAATATACACGTAGGTTGTGTTTGGAGTGATAAAAAGTAAAATAAAGTGAGATAAATTGTGATTTTATAATTCATGCAATGAAATAAAAAGTTGATCACTTTTAAAGGTTTTTAAAGTTTTTAAAAATTTTTAGAGTTTTATAATAAACCAAATAGAACCGTAATGTGATAAATTAATATGAGAATTATTAGAAAGGGTCAAGAAAAAAGAATTCTTAATATTACTAAACAAAGACAAATATGAGAAGAAATTTTTTTCTCATAACTGTTTCGTTGACGTCCTACATAGATATGGAATGACAGCATAACTCTATCATAACATGATTGGTAATATAAATTATTTAGAGAAAATTTAAATTCAACGCAAAACGAATATGATAACTCAAATTTATTACAATTTAACATAAAATTAACTAAATTATAAAATAAATTAATTATTTCAATATGTTCACTAAACTTTTAAATATTTAAATATAAAACAAATACACATTACATATACTAGCACGACCCATCAATTCAAATTGTGTCCCTTTTCAATTGCTAAGGGGAGATTGACATTGCGCAAGATATTAGTTTGGTGATTGTAAATTTTGAATCGTGAAATTAAAATTTAATAGTTTAAATATTTTTATATTTTTTAATTAAATATATAAATATATTTAAATTATTAAATTTTAATCAAATAATTTCAAACTCAATTCCCAATCAGGCTGTCAAACACGCAACCCCGGGGAATCCTCCAACTACTTTGTATATTAAACCGTGTTTAAACTTATGCAACCTTTGAAAACAATTAAGGGAGTGTTTAGAGTGTTAAAAAATAAGAAAAAAAAAAAAAAAATGAGATTTGGATTAATTTTAGGTATTTGGTATTTGATATTTGAAATGAGATTTTTTGGAGAAGAATAGTGACATTTTTAGACTTTTGTGGTAAAAAGTAAGAGAGAGAAATGGAGTTTTTTTGAAAAGAATAGTGAAACTTTTGGACTTTTGTCGTAAAAAGTAAGATAAAGAAACTGTGGGAACAGTTTTTTGAATCCGTTCCCACGGATTTCTGTCAGAAATTTTAAACTTTTGCACATATTTGTTAAACCGTTAAAACGGTTTGGCAAATCCGTTTTAACGAATTTAAAAAAATTAATATAAAATAGTGACAATAGTACTCATTTGAAAGTTTTTGACTCAAAAAATATGATTGTCAAAAAAATTTATACATTTGGTTAACTTTTTTTCAGATCTTTTTTATTTTTTTAGGGAAATATTAATTTTTTTTTAATATAGAAAAGGTGAGAATATATAATAAAGAGTTTTAGTGATTTATATAGATTGTTGGAGAATTATTTTATTTTTTGTAGTATTTAAGTGAACCAAACGGACGCTTAAAGATAAAGTTCATTTCGCTCCCGCAGGCGGAAGCCATAAGCCAATTGTCTTTCAATAATTATTAATTTAAGTTTTTTTTTAAATTATTAGACAGTTTATTTAATGGTTAATTTTAGAATTTCATACATTAATTAAAGTACACACAAATTTATTCCGACGCTCTCGGTTAAAAAAATAAATAAATAAATAAAAAACTACCCTCTTAAAAAAGAGGTTTACGAGGATGTGTTCAACACTAAATAAGAAAAAAATAAAAATAAAAATTGAATTATTTAGAATGAGTAAAACTTAAAGATCATTAATTAATTAAATAATGAGTAATGTTATTAAATAGGAACTTAAAGATTATTAAATAATTAAATTAAATAAAGATAAATAACAAAATAACAAGTAATGTTATCCGATTAATAATTTTTATTTTGAATTCAGGACTAAGGGATAGAATAATGCCAGTCTATATTTTTGTTAAAATTCCCACTAGTCCATATGCTAAAACAACGTTTTTGATTAAAAAATGGGTATATAATTTTTATGGAAATATTGATGCAGCATATTCGTGAAGGGAATCCTTTTCTCCTCTCGCTCAAATATACTATTACTCATTCCTAATTTTTTTTACTCCCATTCTCATTAAGGGGGTAAAATGCTATTTTCGTTGGTCTTTACTTCCCCAAAAACAAAAATATTAATTTATTTGTTACCATGCATTAAAATTATATTAAACCTAACCAAACTAAACTTTTTTCCATTAAGTAGGGTCGGCTATATGAATTTGATGACGTTAATCAAATTTATAATGGCCATATTCTCCATTAAATCTATATAAGTAAAGTCATGTTTAATAGTTATTTTTTAACTGTTCCTGGATCTCTCTCTCCCTCTCCTACTCCTAACAATTTCTATACTTTTACACCTTTTAACCGGTACTTCCATTAGATGTCTTCTGACATGACCAAACCATCTTAATTGATTTTCTCTCATTTCATCTTCAGTCGGTGTTGTTCCTACTTCGTCCTTAATCTCCTTATTTATAATCTTATCTCTCCTTATAATCCTACACATCCATATTAACATTTTTATCTTCATAACTGTCATTTTTGAACATGATTAATGCATTAATATTATATTAATAAATTATATTATATATTATATTTTATTATACAATATATATTAGTTAATATAAAAATAAATATAAACCTAAATAAGGTACAAACAACAAGCTTGGAACTTGTGAAAATGAAGTGGAAAAAAATAAAAATTTTCTTTTTTATTTGATTATTAAATTTGGAAAGAAGAAGAAGAAAAAATTATAAAATAAAATTAATGCATTTTCTCTCCTTTTCCTTTTTATTTCTCTTTTCCTCATTTTATGCTTTTTTTTCTTTTAGGTATTGCAAACAGGCTAACTAAAAAGTAATAAGTTCACTGATAGACCTACACTGACAATAGCAGGCCATAACACCTTAAGTTTAGAAAAAATTATAAAATTGTATATATAGCACACAATATTTATAGAACTATATTATTTTTTTTTTAAATATGTATAGACATTCTAACTCTTCCACTTTGTGTTATTAATAACCTATGGAATTCAATTTTTGAGTTACGTCAATATTAAAATATAAGACTTGATTCTTGAATTTAACTATTGATAATCTAATTTAGTCAATTAAATAATTTTTAAAGAGTTCATGAATAAAATTTATATATTTATTTAATTTTTTTAAGATTATAACTATTAATTTTTGTTAATCATTGAACACCTTTAAGGCACGGTTTAGAATAATAAAAATATTTTAGAAAATTTTAAAAATTATTTATTTATTATTTCACTGTATAAATTACGAATTTATAACTTATCTCACTTTTATTTTATTTTATTTTTTATTACTCTAAATACATCTTAAATGCATTGGTTGATTTTAAAATTAAAAATGTAACACCCCGTATTTTAATTTGGTATATTTTATATTAATTTTGAGAAAATGAAGTAATGGAAATGAGTTTTAA
>JAVXUM010000001.1:35332200-35344988 GCA_035590655.1 Pouteria glomerata
AATGTCCATAATTTTGGGAATTCCATTTCAAAAAAAAAATCAACTTAAGTGCACCACAAGGTTGGGGTATTACAAGTGATTCGTAGAAAATTCAAGTAAAATTTTATAACCCGTTGATAGTGAGATTTGTAATAGAGATTTTTCTCTCTATAAGAGGATCTCTTGTGTTGTTTTTTTTTTTTACCCTGTGTGTGATCGTTTGGTTCAGAAGATTCACATTAAAACCACACATGCTCGAAACTCTAATAATAATATAAATGTAATAATGCCCTGCCATACTACTAAGTAAAATATTTCTGTACAAATAGTAACTCAAATAAGAAATTAAATTTATTTATTAATTTTTCTTTCTTACAATCTAATTGTGTATTAACACTATATAACACATCAAAAGAAAATAATTAAATTTTAAAGTACTGCTACTTAGTTATCTCGTAGAAATAGGCCTTCAACCAATGTACACCATTTTTAGGTGTCTGCTTGATTGTCCTATAGAAATAGGATTTAACTAATATACACCATTCTACACTATCTGCTTCCTAGACTAAAGCCCTCAGAATAAATATGCAACCCTTAGAGATTTGCTTGCTTTGTAGATTACCAACCTAATAAACTCGATTACCATCCCGCGTTAGTTTTGAGACTTTCAACCTTTTAATACATATACCTAATATTTTCAATACCCTTTAATCTAAACAAAACACATCAAATTTCATTTTATATCTGCATTAAATAAGATTTTCCTTTATTCCAAAGTTTTACCAAAAAAATTAAATAAATAATATACCCACATGAGCACACCGTCAATCATGCCACATGTGGAAATTAAACAATTCAATGGCACATTTAAATAATTAAAATATATTCTAAGCAGTAAACGTTCAATTACATATATTTATATACATATATCTATTCAACTAATTCAATTTGAAATATTAGTAAATGTCAACTACATATATATACACTAAATTAATTTGAAACGTCTGCTTTTTAGGATAGGACAAATATATATATATACACGTATATATGCCTGTAATTGAATCTAAATATTTTTTTTTTACAATTAACTTATATATATATATATATACACGCATCCATTCCAAGCAACCTTGCAGGTACGAATCAATCAAGTTAAAACTTCTATATAATAAAACAAAGCATCACTAACAATCAAATAGCCAGCAACGTCCACGAGACACGTAATCAAGATAAGTTCATATATATATATATATTATATACAAATTGATGTTATGCATAACATGACTTTGACTGAGGATTTATCCATTCAAATCGATGGACGGCATGTATATACATAATTTAAGAAGGTTCGCCCCTTATCTCTATCTTGACTGTTCACTACTGCTATTTCCTCTCTCTCTCTCTCCCTCTCTCAGATTTTACATAAAAATATATAAGGTGTGTTTGGAGTTAGTATAAAATAAAAAGTTAATGTCTCGGCTTTTATATAGTGAATATAAAATTATATAAAATTTAAAAGTTAATGTCTCGTTTTTTGTATTGTGAATAAAAAGATAATATTTTATAATCTCGTAATTCGTATTTGTAGAAATTTATAAAAATTTATAGAGATTTGTAAGATTTTATTTTATTTTATTATTTACCAAACGCAGCCATAATACATATATTTATAACTGCTACTCAAATAATAAGGCAACCATAATAAATTTAATTATTACAAAACCTCCCTCGGAGTTTAAAGAAAATAAATATTTTTTCCAAACTTCAAAACCTTTTCAAAGATTATCAAAATTTAATCTTTTTAAATGCAATGCAAACTTTAATAGCAAAAATTTTAAATTATTAAATTTAAATAATAAATTAAATTTATTGAATAAAAAATATATATATTAAATTAAATCAAATTTAGGTCATTACAATATAATCAAATTTTGCTTGTTAAACTAATCTCAAACTGTGTAGTAATCTAGTCAATTTTAAGTAATTTTATTAGTGTACACAAATTTAGGTTCATCAGTCAAGTTTAGAATTAAATGAGTTTCAAATTTTTTTCAAACTTGACATAATTTTATAATGAGCCAAACTCGAACAAACTTTTAATGAATCGGAGTTAACAGCCTTACATCTATCTAAGTATGTCTTGAATTATATACCTTTCGGGGTGGCCGAGTGGAAGTCGGGATCGCCTTAAGAACGAGGATCATGAGGTCTCGAGTTCGACTTCCCTTCGGAGGGTGGGTTACCACGTCCGTGGGTTCCTATTGGCCTCTACTCGGTCGAGCCGATCAGTCAGGACTTGCCTAGGCTGGTTTACTCTTCAGGGCTCTTTGCCGGTTAGGGTCCTGGAGCGTGCTTCGCCCTGTGTGCACCCCTCGGGATAGCAGCTGCGGATTTCCACGTACCAGAAGTATGTGTTGAATTATTTGATAAAATAACTATAATAATACTAATAATTTATTTAGCTATTTTCTTAAATTTAAAACAAATATTCCCCCCTCTCTCACTCTCACACGCAAACCAATATTGTAACTTCATTTTGCAAGCCCAATTACAGCTAATGTCCAACCTAACCCCAACAACTGGTTGTCGGGTCGAACCCTGGGGCTCAACTACAAGCCTGGTATATTAGTGGGCCTCAGCACAAATTCATTTGGGCTGAGCTCGGTTAACGATAAGCCGACTATAGAAGCCCGTGTGGAACAATAAGGCCTCGTTTGCTTTATTTTTCTATTTTTTGTTTTTAGTTTTTATTTTTTATTTTTTGTTTTAGACTCATTTTTTATTTTAAACTTTTGAAAATCAAAAAAATAGTTTAAAACGCATTTGGTCACTTATGTTTTCAAATTTTATTTTAGAAAATAAAAAATAAATTTATACATAAAATGAAAAATAGTAAAAAATCATGTTGACTATTTTTAACTCAAAATAAAGAAAACATAACATTTTTTGTTTTCATGTTTTGAAAATTTTAAAACATAAAACACATAAAATAGAAAGTAAAAATTAAAAATTAAAAAATCAAGCCAAATACCACCTAAGATTTTAAGATTTTAATTGAACTTGCATTGCTTTTCCAAAATATCTAGTTGAACATTACAAATTGAGGGCAATTGTTATACGTAACCAAAAACATATACTAAAACTATCGCCATAATAATGATGTGATTCAAATTTGGGAATTATGTCAATTTAGACATTTAAAGTGACTAAGATAAAAGCACACATTATGTATGTAATCGTAATTTTTTGTCTAAATTATTTTTTTTTCTTCATTGTTTTTATTTTTATTCTTATAAATTAACTATAGGAAGAAGTTAGTAAAAGAAGTTGAGAGGAGTTAAGAGCTGTTAGGTATTTGTAGATTAAGGCCGCGTTTGGCAGCTTAAAAAAGAGTAAAAAACTATTAAAAATTTACACTGTTACAGTAATTTGTTATTTAGTGAAACAATATTTTGTCACTTTTCTGTTCTGCTATAACAATTTGACATTACAACGGGTCTTATTTTTTTACACTTTTCTTCTCTGCTATAGTAAAAATTTTTGCTAAACACACAAAAATTGTCACTTTTTTACTCTATTACAGTAATAATTTTATCAAATACCTGAAAATTACCAAAAATTACCACTAACAATTTTTAACAAAAAATTACCTAAAATTGCCTAAAATTGTGGCTGCCGAACACCCCCTAAGACATCACACGAAATTTCACCCAAAAAAAAAACGCATAGAGACACCAAAATTAATTTTCCATTATATTAGTGTTAAATAAATAGGACAAGGTATATTTATATTTATGTTTGGGTTAGATATATACGTACATACATAATATTGTTTTTATAATTATCTAGCATATTTTAACACAAGTCGTATTAAATACTAATATTAATATGTTTTAAATTATGAAATTTTTAGGTATTTATAATTTTTATCTGGATATTTTTGGTTAAGAACACCTACATATATTAAATTATAGGGTTTGTATGTTATTTATGATTTCTAACATTAATATATACCAAATCGTGTATTTTTTTGGTATTTATTATATTTTAAATCGTAGATTTTAAAGTATTTATAATTTCTATGAGGATATTTTATTCAAAAAATATTTTTCAAATATTTATGTATTTATAATTTTTAGGTTGGTATTTTTGATTAAAAAAATTTATGTGTTAAATTAGAAAGTTTATAGAATTTGTAGGTTTTTATGGTTTTACGAGTTCATTTTTGTCCAAAAAAATTCAATGTATTAAATCATTGTTAAAAATATCTGCTTTTTATGATGATATTTTTGTCCAAAATGTTTTTTACAAATATTCATGCTTTCAAGTAATAATAATAATAATAATAATAATAATAATAATAATTTCTAGGTATTTATTATTTTTTAAGTGAATGCATTAGGTTAAAAAAATTATGTATTAAATTGTGGAATTTGTAGGTTTTTCATGAATTTATTTGGGCTTTTGTTAAAAAAGAAATTAAAGTATTAAATCATTATTAGGGATATATGATTTTTATAAGAATGTTTTTGGTTAAAAAGTTATGTATTAAATCAAGAAAATTGATGAGTATTTATAATTTTGATGAGGATATTTTAAAAAAAATATATTTTTTAAGTATTTATATTTAGTGGTGTGTGAGGGCTTGTATATATAGTAAGACAAGATTAAGGGAAGAGAGGAAGACAGAGAGAGTATTAATTGCAGCAACTCAAAGGTGTGGATCCATTCAGCAACTCTTTATAGTTGTGGAACCCAGTTACTTAATTTTTTTTTTTGGTATTTGAGAAAAAAAAAATAACTTTTTAGTAGTTAACTTTTTTTTAGAAGGTATAATTTAACAATTTTATCTTAGTTTAAAAGAAATTTAAAATATAAGAGGGTAAATTTAATAATTATAAAAAAAAGACAAAAAAGAAAACTGAATAATTAAAAAAAAACTAACTTATCAAATGAAGCCTTAATTTCTTGGTTGCCAAATATTAGGGCCATCCGCTATGGCTATGGCGTCACTAGAAATTATACAATAAAGGTTGTGTTTAAAGTGGTAAAAAGTAAAAAAAAATAAAAAAAAATGAAAAAAAGTTATGAGTTCGTAATGCGTGTAGTGAGATAAAAAGTAAGTAATAATTAAAAATTTATAAAATTTTTTAAAAAAAATTTATAATACCAAACACACCCAAAACATGGAATGAATACTCCACCGCTTTGAGGCGATCGAGAATAAAGAAATAGATTATCGTTTCGTATATACGCTCTACCGCCTAAAACGGTCGTTATATCCCATTAATTTCCCTTCAAAACTCTCCTCTTCCCCACTCAGTCCCTCATTCCCGTCCCCCCCTCTCTCTTACTCTCTCACTCTTCCCTGCTTAACCAATTGCTCACCATTTCCTGCAGTCCTACGTCCATTTCGGTAACCTCCATGCTGGCTAATAGGTAAAGCTCTCTCTCTCTCTCTCTCTCTCTCTTAGTGTTTCTTCCTCTCTTTATATACAATTATGACTCCATTTGCATTTTGCAGTGATACAGCACACTTCCCACTCCTCCAGGTTCTGTCAAATTTTTATTTTTGGTGTTTGGGTTAACCCATTTGCAGTAGTACATTGGTTTTTTTTTTATTATTATTATTTAATATGTTGTTAATTAATTTATTGGTATTAAGTTTGTGTTTTTGTTGTAATTTGTAATTGTTGATTTTCAGAATGTCTCAATGTTAATTTGTTGAATTTTATTCGTTAATTGTTAATTTGAGAAGTTTGAAACTAACAGATTATGTTTGATACTTTGGTTAGTTTGATCATTTGGATTTTTCAATTAGAAATTTAAGCATGCTGTATACTTTTAATCTTGTGCGCTTGGGATTTTTGTTGTTTGTTGCTATAAGAATTGGTAAATTTTGTGAATTTGGTCAATTTCTGTGGATTTAACAGTTATGTTAGACTTTAATTAATTAATTTTGACAAATCGAATAAAAGTGAAAAAAAAAATTAGAAGTATTAATTTCAACTTTATTGGGTTAAATTATATTGAAATTTACAATGAGCTCAATATTAAATTAAAAATTTGACACTTAATTTAAATTCTGTATAAAACTAGTTAGAAATAATTGTTTTTATATATTATCATCAAAATTTAAATCAAAGATAAAATTTTAATGTTATCTTTTACAAAATTAGGACTACTTCCTTTCATATAATGAAATTAAAATATTTAAGTTGATTTGTTTTATCAAAATAATATTTTAAAAATAATAAATTACTATTAAGATGATTTAATTTAATTTATGTAGCTAATATTTATTAATTACTCTACTAACACAATATTAAGTGATGATTTAATTTATTTATTTTCTCACTTGGAAAATATTTTTGACAAACAACCATTAGTTATTAAATTATGGATTCTGGTAAAATAATTTTTTTATGTATTGTGTTAATATAATTTATTAAAAGTAATTATTTATCGTACTCAAATTAGTTGTTTACTTAAATTATTTTTTTAAAATAAAAATATTTTTTAGCAAGTAATAATTATTTTTAATGAATACTAAAGTTTTAACTAAATTTTCTAATAAATAATAATTTTAATTTAAAAAGATTGATATTATTTATCCTACTCAAATTAGTTGTTCACTTAAATTATTTTTTAAAATAAAAATATTTTTGCAAGTAATAATTATTTTTAATGAATACCATAGTTTTTACTAAATTTTTTAAATAAATATTAATTTTAATTTAAAAATATTTTTTCTTTGAACATATTTTACTGCAACTAATAAATTAGTAGATTATGGATGCGATAGTCCGATGATTTATTAAAAGTTATAATTGATTTCAATAAACTAAAATTAGGCTAGATTTGATCAACTTAAATAGAGTATGAAGTAAGCTAAAATTAGTTTTTAATATCTTAGTCTAAATATAAAATTAATTTCATATTAAAAATGCTTAAAAATTGGACAATAATAAATCCTTTAGACACTTGAAGCCTAAATTTTAAAGATTAATTTATAAATCTAAAAGTAAATGTGTCCAAATAATACATGCATAATGCTAAAATCATTAAACTCCCTAATGTAAATTTATATAGAAAATAATAAAAAGTAAGACAATAATCCCATAAACACTTGATTAGGGTTAAAATGCATTAAAATCTAATATTAATTAATTTAAACTAGGGTTTAATTTAATCAAAGATAAAATTTAATTAGGATTACCATTCTTTAAGGGTTACATTTAATAAAATGGAAATTTACCTTAATAAATTTAGGAATAAAATTCAATTAGAGTTAATATGGCGAAATCTCTACAAATCTTAAACTTCATAAATCTCTATACAATCTAAATAGGCCTAAAAGATGTCTACGAACCTTGAATTACGAGTCTAGTTACAAAATCTTTATAAATAAATCCCTAGAAATGTCAATAAATTTGTAATAATTTCATTAAATCTCTACAAAGCAATTAGGATAATAGAGCCAACTATTCACCCGAGTTTCGACCTGTTTGTATATTCAAGTGTTGGAAGATATGAAAGGAGCACAAATATAGCGTGAAGAATAAGTAATTCATGCCATTCAAGGTGCATCAAACATCTTTCAGCATTATCCACTATGCATGATCCTAAAGCAATAGTCGAATCTCATCTCCTATTGGTCCAGTTATGCAGCTCAGATATAATTTAATTACTACTTTGAATTTATTAGATTTATGTTTTTTTATTTTACAAATGTTATTAATTAGTTACAATTCTTTGAACCCAAGCTAAGTCAACCACAACCTCTACGAATCAGGCCAACCTTGGCCTACTGCACACAACAGAAGAGATGCATATGCAAGATATACTTCATGAGGTATATAGTCATGTTTAAATTCATTACAAATTTTGTTTATTTCTCCGCTAAGTGTAATTGTTGCATGTTATGCTCATAATTTAATTTACCTTTGATACAAATTCAGGCAAAGAAGACCCCTATCAATTAGCTTTACATATTCGAGAGGATACACAATCATCACCAACTCGATGTGACAATTCTAATAAATCTTTACAAAGCAATTAGGATAATATGGTCGATTGTTCCGAGTTTCAACTTGTTTGTATGGCCCAAGTGTCGGAAGATGTGGAAGGAGCACAGATATAACGTGAAGAAGAAGCAATTCATGCCGTTCAAGTGTGCATTAGACATCTTTTGGCGTTGTCCACCATGCGTGGTCCCGGACCAGTGGCTAGACCTCGTCTCTTACTAGTTTAACAACACAATAGGCTATAATTTAATTACTATTTTGAATTTATTACATTTGAGTTTTTTCTTAAAATGTTATTATTAGTTATCATTCTTCGAACATAACTCAGTTAGCTACAAACTCTGTGAATCGAGCCAACTTTGGCTTCTTACACATGACAAAGAGAAGCATATCCAAGACGTACTCCATAAGGTATATAGTCATATTTAAATTTATTGCAAATTTTGTTTATTCTCTAACTAAGTGTAATTGTTGCATATTATGCTCATAATTTAATTTACCTTTGCTGCAGATACAGGGAGAGAGGACCCCGATTGGTCAGTTTTGCGTATTCAAGAGGATACACAATTATCACCACCCCGACGTGCGGGGCATCATTGAACAAGTGCAGGCATGCCTAGCTTAGCTCTCGAAGGAGGAGCAAGCGACTGGGAGGCGTAATGCCATATTCGCTGAGATTGTAGGTCGAGATAAGCATGACTACACACACAGTACTAGCAGTGGCATACCTAGGTCTATAGTTCAACAAGCCACTACAATTGTCTCATCTATCGCGTCCCAAAGGTGCACGGAAGAGGACATCAAGGCCCTTATCGCTGCTCGCCTGGACACCTTCTAGGAGGGCTTACGCAATCAACTTCAGGCTGAGGTTCGAGACAATATTCGATTTGAGCTCCTGATCAAAGTTTAAGCCGAGCTATTTGCCTCGATTTGAGCTAAAGTTCAAGCGAAGGTTCGAGTCTCGGCTCGAGTTGAGGTTCAAGTTAAGGTCCACAATGAGTTCCAAGCTAAGATGGTTTGACGTATGGTACGACGTGTAACCATATAATGGATGAGTTGTGGGTAGAGCTCCATAACTCACGACATCTCACTCTAGTAACAAATTGATTAGTAACCATACATTTATAAACTATCTTCTTATTTTGTTTTCACATGGAAAAAATAACTAAAATTTTGAACTGTTAAATGTAGGATGCCGATGACAACATTGGGCCACGCCAGCCTCTAGGACATATTGACGACCATCATGAGGTACAATTTTAATTATTTACAACTGCATACATGTATTGTAGTTCTAGCAATCCATTACTATTTATAGTTTATAATATATATATATATATATGTAAATGTTGATATATGTGATGTTCCATTCGTAGAAGTAAAATGCAAAGTAGTTGTCAAATATAGGAAATACTTTAAACTTGAAACTTAAAACGTGCCACGTAGAAGCTAACTGTTCAAACTAAGCATACACCATCAGATCCTAACAAAATTTGAAGAGTAGTGAGATAGGATCATTTAAGACTTGTAAAAACGAACCACATGCAAATTCGAGCTATGAATCGCTTGGAATAGCCCAAAGTAGGTTCTAGTTGAAACTTAAAACTTAGAACGTGCCACCTAGGAGCTAATTACTCAAACCGAGCATACACCGTTAGATCCTAATGAAACTCGACGAGCAGTGAGGTAAGATCATTTAAGACTTGCAAGAATGAACTGCATGCAACTTCGAGTTACGAATTGTTCGGAATGACCTCGAAAAGTTTATGCTTTTAATTTGGTTATTTTTAAAGTTATATAAGTTAATTTTGCTTTTAAATTTAAAGTTTTAAAGTTTTATAAGTTAATTCCTATCAATATTTAATTTAATTCTTTTTGTTAATCTATTTCAAGTTTGATGGATCCTTCCGTAATTTTGATTCCGAGCCTCACTCGAAGGCATATTTTTTTTCTTTTTTGTAAAATTAAGGATAGTGTACTAACTATTTAAGTTGTTTTATAAATATTTATTTTTTTTAGATAATTTCATGTTCTCGTGGTATGCTATATTTGAATGTACCAACTTAATCAATGGATATGTTTCGTTATATGAATATATAGATTTTCCTTGATTTAGCAAAAATAAGCAAATTTAAAAAAAAAAAATAAAAAAAAAAATACATGACTGCTTAAAGATAGTTGTCTAAAACCTTTTGCTACAACTGCCTGAAGGTAGTCGTTTAAAGGAAAAGAACACCATTTAGAGGCGGTCAGCAAAAAGAATGGCCTCAATTAAATGTCGACCGCTTTTAGTAATCGACCACTACACGATCGCCTGAAGCAGTCGTGTATTCCTTTTTTCAATCTGAGCGTCATCGACCGCCTCAAAATGGTCATTAAGAGGTCATCTAAAATGTAGACGATCGTCTTATGAACTTTAGATGACTGCCTGAGGAGGCCAACCATTCCTCTTTTCCCACTCCTGTGAGTATCCTTTCTTTGTAATGCCAATTTAGATTACTTTTATCTCTACCTCTTTTATTTATTTATTTATTACGAGGATGTGACGCGGGACTTATTAGTTTGTGTTTAATGGGTCATCAATCGATATTGCTACTCTTGAAGCATAAATTAGTGAAACACATTCAAATTTACAATGTATATAAACGAAGCAAGTGAAAATGAAACGGATCTTAATCACATTCAATTGGATCCAAACATTATTCAATAACAAAAAATACTCCAGACCCAATCCCAATAAGAGAAATTCAAACTCAATTTGGATATGTATTTATTGAATTTGTTGATAAACGAATATATAGGAATTTTAGGGGGTTGCAGTGGAAAATCCACTGTATGAGCTACACTGGTGAGATGGATGGTCAGAATTAAATCACAATGTATTAAATTAAATTAATAAATACAGGTGAGATGAATTAATAAATACAGTTTAATACAATTAATGCACTATGATTTAATCCTGACCGTCTATCTCACCACAATAGCCATCCACTATAGCCCTGTAACACCCAGTATTTTTAATTTGGTTAAATTTGTATTATTTTGAATAAATAAAATATTTAAATTAAGCGTACATTGATTATTATATTTTTCCTGGGCTGAGTTTAACTTGGATTGGTATTGGGTTGGACAAAATGGGCTAAGGGCCCCGCTATTCTTTTTATTTTCCTTTCCTTTCCTTTCCTTTCTTTTTTTTTTTTCTCCTTTTTGTTCTTTCGCTCTCAGCCGACCAGAGAAAAGAGAGAGGAGAAAGAGAGAAGAAGAGAAGAAATGAGAGAGAGAGGAGAAGGGAAGAGAGGAAAGAGAGAGATTCGAGGCCGGAGATTGGTCGATCTAAGGAGATCTCGACGCAGTGATCGTCGTGGTACAGTCCGTTTCGCGAGATTCGAAGCGAAGTGAGAGAATTGGAGTTTAAAGTTTCAAGGCCAAACCGATCCCCTTCATTTTTCTCCATTTTTCTTCAGATTCGAGGTAGGTGGGACTTAGATCTATGTTCTAAATGTCGTAGAGATCATTTTGATATATATATTGCATGATTTGGTTGAAAGTGATGCAAATTACATATATTTGTATATATATGTAACTGTGTCTATATAAATGCATATATACGTGAAATTAATGCATGTTCTTGAGTTATTTTCCAAATTAAAGTTGTAGAAACATGGGATTCATATATGTGAACATTTCTATATGAGAAATTGTTGGAGAAGGAGTTTAGATTGAATGTATTTGGAAAGAAATAGAGAGAAACAGATCAAGCTGGGGTCTGGGGCTGGCGTCCGGACGGCCGAGAGTAAATGTGAGGCTGGCGTCCGGACGGGCCAAGGGGGTGTCCAGACGGCAGAAGGCTAGCTCGGGCCATTCTACTTCTTTTTGTTCCCCGATGTTTGTTTTGATCCCTGAACTTGTTGATATGCATTTTATAAGCATGAAATGGATTCCAAATCATGGAAAAGATGAATAGGAATGTGTTTTATACTGAGTTAATGTTTAATTCCATAATTAATCATATCATGTGCATTAGGATTAGGGCAGTTTTATTCGGTGGAAAGAATGTGAACGGATTGGCCGAGAGTGCCATAGGTTTATGTGACGTGCCAAGACACGTGTGCTATATATTGATTTTGATGGAATTGAGAAAATAAACTTTGATAACGCCGAATAATCCCCAGTTAATATAAACGTGACTAGAGCTTAGTCATGCGGAGTTGGGACGTTAATAAGGGTAATGGATTTTGAGATTTCTCCGGACTGCAGCCGGATACCTGCTTGAAATAAGCAGATGCCTGCCTAAGATAAATGGATGCTCGACTAGAGATGTAACTTAGTTCTCTAGCAGAAGAGTCAGAGGGTGTAACTCGGTTCCCCACAGGAATATGAGATATATATATATATGTATATGCATTTGCCGTTAGTGCTGAAACGGTGTGTTTATTGACCGCACGTGTCTTGGCTGAAAGTCTTGGTAAGTGTCACCCATCTCAGGATAAGGTTGGGGGTAGATGGATAATTTAGAGTGCATAGCCATTGTATTTCATTTCATATCATGGCATGAGATATGCATATTTATATTATGTGTTTGTGCATATATTACGTGTTACAAATATATATACACTGGTGTATATTTGCACTGTCCTACTTACTGGACTAGTTAACTCATCCCATCCACTTTACAGGTGATCCAGCGAGGTCAGGAAGTAATCACCCAGAGTTGAGTTGACCGATGGTTTGACCTAGAGAATATTTTATATTTTATGAAACTGTTGTATTCTATTTGTGCGA
>JAVXUM010000001.1:35345088-35360540 GCA_035590655.1 Pouteria glomerata
GGACCCACACAGGGCGAGTAGGAGGGACCACCAGGAGATAACCTAGCCGGATAGAAGTGAAGATGAAAAATTTATGTGGTATATACATATTTTGAAAGAGTTTTGTAATGTAAATCATTATTTTCCATTTTGGGTTTTGTAAGGGCCATAAGGCCGGGATACGTAACAATTCATGAAACTAGTGGATAGTTTTATGCTTTCATGGAATGATGTGAGTTGGGGTTTGATTTACATATGAATGTATGATTGTATAAGATGACCACTGCGTTTGTGTATGGCAGTGAGTATATAAACTGCACAGGGACTTATTAGGTACCCCCATTTGGTCCATTTTTAGGACGTTATATAGCAGTTTTATTTTGTGGGTCCGCCGCGTAACCGGTACGTATGCTCTGATGATTAGGGTAATGTGTACATGTTATGAATGCTTCACACTCACCCCTGGGTCTCCCCGGACCCGGGGCGTGACACAGAACATACTCACAAACAGAGCTCAAGGTAACAATGTCAGAGAAAGAGGAGTGAAAAAATAGCTACTAGTAAAAACAATTAACTGAAATACAGAAATTCAATTAATTGAAATACAGAAATTCTCATCCCAGTGCAGTAAAAACATAAGCCCAAATCCTATCAATTTTATCACGAGGTAGCTAATTAATCAAAATATTAGAAATTCCCCGAACAAAAACCTGTATTTCTACTATTTTCCAAGAAGCATGGCATGCCACAATTATAAATTCAGCAAACAAAACAAGTGCAAATCATCGCCAAAAAATAAACCAGAAACGAACAAAATAAACCAGAAAAGATAAACCAAAAACGAAATAAACCAGAAATGAAACCGTGGCCAGCACATTACCTTCGCCAGAGATACGATGGCTGACCAGAATGCAAGAGCAGCCTGACTGGAATCTTCTCCCGGAATCACGGATTTCTTACCGTGCAGGGAGTACCCACGAAAAGATCGAGAGAGAGGGAGAGAGAGAAAGACCAGATAGAAAGAGAGAGAAAGGGAAGCTTGGCGTAGGATTTAGGAGGGAAAAATAGAATCACCGACCGCCTTTAAGCGGACGTCCGGCCGTCGGAAGCGATCGACTAATGTGGCTTTCTCGACCGCCTTCAAGCGGTCGACCGATACGCCCGTCGCCGATTCTCCTTTCCGGAGTAGTGCTTGCTGAACTTCGTACGCCTCCAATTAATTACTCACTCAACGGAAATGATTATAGAATGGGATATTATCTAACTAATGCACTATAACAAAGTAGTTGATTTTTAATGATTAGAATCATGAAAAATGCAATAAAAAATCGTTGAAAAAGATATTTTCACGGTTAGGCAACCGTTGATGGGCATTGAAATTGAACCTGTAAAATAAAACCAATATTTCACTGTCACCAAGCATTGAAAATAATATATGTATATTTTCTACGATTATGGTCGTTGAAAAATATATCTATTTTCTACGATTATGATTGTTACTATTAACGTTCATTTGCTAACTTTTTTTTTTCAATAGCTAGTTTTCACAGCAGATTTTGTTATTTCTTTCACGAGTAAGGCGTTGATAATTTTTTTCTACGATAGTAATTGTTGAAAAATTATTCCATTTTTTAAAAATTATTATAATTATAATATAGAAAAATCTAATTTTTTTTTAATTGACCAATTGTAATATTTCACCACACATAAATTAACTAATTTAAAGATTTCAAACTTTTGAAATGAATATTAAGCTAATAAACTTAGCTAGCTATATGAGAAAAAAAATATAACACATTCATCTTAAATCAAAGTTAAAATTATATAGTCAATCTTTGTATCATTTGCAAATTTGTTACAAAATAACATTCTACTGAACAAGTTTTCCAAAAAAAAAAAAAAAACGAAAGAGCTTCAAATTAGTCTATCTTTGTATTATCTTCAAATTTGTTCCAAAATAACATTATGCTAAGTAAGTTCACCAAAAAAAAAAAAGGAAAAAAAATGGAAAAACAAAATTGAAAGAGCTCCAAACTATCATGACTTCTCGTCTTCACTTTTGATGTACGCATTTCCTTCATCTCCATTCTACAAAACAAATAAAAACATATCAACAAAACTTAAAAATACAATTAATAAACCATATTCTAAGCTTTTCATTTTTTATTTTTAAAAATCCATGTAAAAAAAAAACCCCAAAAAAGCTATTTTATGAATACTCATCAATTTTGAGGAGTTGATAAGCACCTAATAATCTAATTTTTTATAATAAAATTTTGTTTATTCAGCTTAAAAAAATAAAAAAAAAGTTTTGGATAAACAATATATATATTCTCTGATCTATCAATCAGAGGACGAAATAATTAAAAAAAATTAAATTAAAAAATAGTATTCAGTTCTAATGTAACCTTTATATATATGAAATATACTGGGAATTGATATCGGCCAGTCACCCTTAATTTGAAATCAAACAAAAAAAATCTCCATTTCAGTACTGCAAAAATCTAAAATTTAATAAAGTGTTAATAATATTAGAGATTGACAATCCAAATTTATAATTATAATATAATACAATATTCAAATAAATATAAAGATGAGAGAAAGAAATTTATGGAGAAGTTAAGAAGAGACATAGAGAAGACCTCAGCTTAAAAAATAAATAAATAAATAAATAAGTTTCAATTAAACAATATACATATTATTTGATCTATGAATAAGAGAAATAAATAAACAAAAAAATTAAATTAAAAACAGTATCTAGTTCTATAGTATCCTCTATATATATATATATATATATGAAACATACCTAGAATCGATGCGACCGGTTGCCCTTGATTTGAAATCAAACAAAAAAAAATTTCTTTATAGTGCTGCAAAATCCTAAAATTTAAGAAAGTGTTAATAATATTATAGAGATTGACAATACAAATTTATAATTGTGATATAATATAATATTGAGATAAATATAATTTCTTGAAGATAAGAGAAAGAAATCTACAGAAAAGTTGAGAAGAGACACAGAGAAGAGGAGAAGTTGGGAAGAGGCACAGGAAAAGAAGAGATTGGAAAAATGGTGTGTACGATTTTGTAGGTTATCTGTAAGTTTTTATTTTTTTGATAGGTTTGCTATTATTCATGGGTTTTGTCCATCAATTAAATAAATATTTTATTAACTATTAATTTAGAATTGAAATATAATATTATTTTCAACGCTTAAAGTTAATCGTGAAAAAAAAGTACATGGCATTACCTCTTATAAGTTGCATTTAACTCATTTCATTGTAGTGCTCCAAGCACGTTTTGCAATAATATGTTGACCGGCACGTTTTTGGAAATGTGAAACACTTAATATCATTATGAAAGCATGCATAATCTTGCATAATATGATAATTGAGGATGAGGGGGATGCCAATGGAATTGACTTCAATTATGATTCACTTGATGAAAGTACCCTTCCGTCGGTGTCTAATGAGCATACTGATGAACTTCTTCAATTTATTCCAATACACCATCAGATGAGAGATAAAGAAACCCGATCATAGCTACAGGGACCTAGTCGAGCACTTATGGAATCTTCATGGAGACTCATGACATAATGTAATAGTTAGTTTGTTTATTTTAATTAAATTCATGTATATATTATACTGCTTTAGCCTAATTTGTTGATTATGCATATCTTCAATGAATGAATCTTGAACAGGAATGTAACGTTGTTCGCATATCGATTTAAGTTTCGTTTAGAGTACTAAAAATTGTTGAAAAATACTAAAATTTTTTAAAAATTATTTGTCTTTTATCTCACTGCACGAATTATGAACTCATAACTATTATCATTTTTGTCACTCCAGACGTCTTAATGTTAAATTTCATGAACATCTTAATGTTAAATTTCATGAACAGAGACTTCAATGTGTATGTCATCATAGAAATAGCAATTTGCTCGAGGAAGAAAAATACCCAAGCAAATATAACCCCATTTACAATTTCTTGGAGAGATTGAAACATTATTATGAAAATCAGAGCTTAAATGATAAAAATAAAATCAAAGATTCACTCTACTTGCATAACAGAAAATAACGAATCATCTCAATGACTTCAACTTAATAAGTAAATAGATATAATTTGATAAAACTTGAAACTTCAAATAATTCAAAAACTACAATAATTAAAAAAAAAAAAAAGGCTAGATCTTTTGTTCAAGAATTTCCTACCAAAAAAAAAAAAAAAAACTAGATCTTTTTTTTCTGAAAATTTCCATTTGGTGACAATGAATATATATTCCGCCATCAATGGAAGAATTCCACTGGCATTCATGAACTATCCTATCTTCTTCTTGTGCTTGTTCCAAATGAAGCTGGATCATCTCTTGTTGCATCTTTCCTTTCTCTTATTCCAGCCTTTCTTTCTATTGTTCCATCTTTTCCTTCTCTTGTTGAAGTTTTTGTTGCTCTAGAATGTAGGTTCTTTCAAACATGTCACTTTTCCTTTCATTAAATACTTTTTTTTTTTCTTTTCCTTCATATCTTCTAAGTAATTTGCAAGATTTGGATCCATACCTTCATAACCACGAATTTTACTCTTTTACTTGTTTAGTCGATCCTTCTCGGCCTTTCTACTCGGTGGCCTCCATAATCTTTCGTGTGAAGCATTATTATCCTATAGATTTATTACATCTTGTGTAGATGAACAAGAGCCACCAGAAGTAGCATTTTTTTTTAGTTTTCTGCTTCTTTGCTTGAGATTCTTCCATCCATTTTGCTTGGTCCCTTAATTCATTCCAATAATGTTCAAATGCGAATTCAGATTTATACAATTCCTTGTAAAATTCTTTCGCATCACATATCTACAACATAGATAGGAAAACATTCATTATCATGTAAAAAGATTTATATTTATTAGACATATATATTCAATGCTATTATTACCTTATCTTTCTCAGTTACCTCACTTTAGTTCAAGCTATCAATCTGAGCAAAGCACCCACAAAACTTGTTCATAGCAAGTTGAATCACAGACCCAGGATTCATTAGAGAATTTGGAGTACGGTTAGAGCTAAATGTTTTATAGTTGTGGAAGTAATCCCACACTCTTAACCAATATGCACTATTACAAAAATGCATAAAAATTACAATTTTGAAGCATGATGCTTCACTTTCTATCTCAGTCGCAAAATGTGATTGATTCAGATGAGATTGTAAGTTATCTCTTTTCTATGTCGGTCACAAAATGTGATTGATTCAGATGAGATTATAAGTTGTCTCTTTTCGATTGCAGTTTATAACCTTGCTTGAAAACTTACAATTATCACATACTAAAAGCGTGATCTTTTATGATAAAAACTGAGTTGTAAAGAAATTTTGCACAATCTTTTATGGATTTTTTTCACACTTTCTTCAAAAACCGTGATCAAAAATAGATAAATAATTACGCTATAATTTTAAAAATAATAAAAATTTATATGGCCACCTACTATCATGCCATCGTAGTATCTGTGGCCGCCTTGTTATGATGGCAATCTTGTATATTTAACATTTTTTTTTTCTATTATCATGATGGCAACCTTTGGTAACCTTATATATTTGATATTTTCTTTCTATTATCATGATAGCAATCTTATATATTTGATATTTTCTTTCTCAAACTCGTTTTATTCTTTTGGAAGTTAGTATAGTTGACAGTTGGCCTAAACTACAATTTATATATACATTTTACATATTAATATGTAAAACAAATTTTTACCACTTTTTGGCGACTTGTTGGTCGCTAAAAATAATAAATTTATATTATTTTTATTTAATTATTTTAAGTTTTTTTAAATAATTTATTATCACTTTTACTAACCAATTAGTAGCTAAAAGTGACACTTTTCCTAATCAATTGATCAAAAAATGATAAAAAAATTATTTTTATTTAATTATTTTAATTTTTTACAATAATTTGAAATCATAACTAATACATAGAACTATACGAATATTTAATAAATAATTTATGAATATTTATCATATTTAATTAAAAATGATCTTAATTTTTTTCTTATTTTTTTAATTTTTATGTATATTACGTATTTAATCATGGCTCACTATTTATAATATATTTTTCTTCATTTTTTATTTAAATTTGATTCAATAAATTTAGTTTTTAGAATTAATTTAAAAATATTGTTATTTATTGATTTATGATTGTTGTTTTTGTAGCATATTAAATTAATTAAAATTAATAAATAAATGTTACAATAAAATTTATGAAATCTAATTTAAATTGTATAAAATGATAAATAAAGTTTTTTGAGTGAGATATTGAAAAAAAATAGCAATATTTTCTCTCATTCTTTTATATAATTTTATATCACTTTTTTTAATATATGATTTTTCTCACTTTTTTATTTCAGTTTTTTTTAGAGATAGTTTCTACTGATCTTTTATTTCATTTTTTTTCTAAAAATGATTTTTACTGATCTTTTATCTCTCTTTTTTTTTTTTTTAATTATGGTTTTAACAAAACTGAGATAATAAGTATTAAAAGTAATTTTTTATCTCAGTTTTTTAATTAGATTGAGATAAAAAGTTTAACTTATAAATTTTTATTACACTTTTTTCTTAAATCGTTATCTTTTTTAAATTTTTAGTGTGATTTTTATCAATTATTGTAGCAGTGATGTCTTATGCTTTTGCTCATTACCTTGTACTACATCTAAGCTAATGTTAAGCCACACTGATATGATCATCATTCTTCATCTATAGTAAAGTTGCCACCGCGTTGTTTTTTGTCATTGACTTGTATTTCAGGAGATATTGGGGAGGAGTTATCAAAAGATTCAGTTGTAAAATCATGGCCTAAATTTCTTCTCTCAGTGAGAAGATTGGTGTAATACCCATCTTAGGTTGGATCCATCTTGCATTTGCTTTGACTGCTTAACAACCGCGAATTACAATAAATAATATACTTCACTATTTTGTCAAGCAATAGTTCATTCATAATGTTGGCGCAAAAATTACCAGAGCACATGGTAGCTCCCCAGGCACGGTTTGCCAAGCAGAAGTAAAATAAATTTAACGCGCCTCCAACCATAAGGGCTGGGTCCCATGAGTGAATAAGATATGAAGGAGTAAATCTAGTTCATTAATGACACTCTGGTTCATTTATGACTAAATATTCTTGTTAGGTTAGTTCCTTATCATTTGACAATAGATTGATGTGACATATCTAATGTCCAAATAATTTAACTAAAATTGAATTTTACCTTACTTGCATTAAATGCTATGTGAGAGGCACTAAATGAAAAGGAAATTACTAAACGAGTTAAGTAGCCAAATTGGGAAGTTAATGATTTCTTTAAGCTAAAGTAACATTATTTTGATGGCATTCTCTGTGCTATAGATACAATACTTAGCCACGAATTCAGATACTCTCACTATTATCCAAAAACCTATCATCACTTTTTCTTTGTAATTCATTGGAGCTCGTACTGACTCAAGTGTCGGAGAGATTGTGGTTGGGAACTTTCTCCGACTTGTTCTTCTAACTTGCATTGTTTTACAAGCTCACTTTCATTCGCTTTCCGTGGACTTAACGAACACGCTCGGTGGTATTTTTTTTATTGCCGAACACATAATAAGAACAGATGTGAAATGTACACCAAATGTGCCGCAAATGCACATATCCATTGAAATGTACACTAAATGTGCCGCAAATGCACATATCCATTCTAAGTCTCAACTCAAAAAGAGATCAAATATCCAGACATAACCTGAATGAAAAACCTTGAAGCATGAAAGCCATACTCTTAATTTTATTTGAACTTATATTAAAACACGAAAAACCAAAACACCACCTCTAAACAGTAATGGCTTTTAAGTCTGACATCTTTGCTGGAGAATTCAGACGCATAGGGAATATCAAAAAAAAAGGAGAGAGAGAGAGAGGGGGGGGGGGGGAGGAGGAATACAGATAACTAAAAAATCACAAACATCCAAGTAATTTTTACAATTTCAAACAGTGAAAAAACTAAAGTTTTTAAAACATTGAGGTTGGGCAATAGAAAAACAAGAAACTCAAATGGAATATACATTTAACATTGCACAATCCATCAATGCATACACATATTAGAACAATGTAAAGGAAAATGGAAGAGAAAAGAGGGACATAGACAACGAACGAGAGAGAGAGGGAGAGGGTAAAAAAGAGAAGGGGAAAGAAGATCGAGCTCACCTAATTTTGCCCTAGTCTTGCTAAACCTAATGAGTTATTTTATCAAATTAACATTAGAGGACAATATAACTCTTACTCAAATCGTTAAACAAATCCAAAATCAAGATGTAAAAGAGAAAAGTAAAACATAAAGAATCACAGTGCCAGGGGTGAGGGGAAAGGAAGGGAAGAAGAATATTTACAAAAAACATACCTATATAGCAGAGCTCTCATAGGAAAGACAAAGCAAAACAATTGATAAGGGGACGTTCTTATTCAAGGGAGGTGAAGATCTTAAGGACAAATAGAGTGAGAAAGATAGAAATCTGTTGAGGGAGGAGGGAGGGAGAAAAATACTGGTTCTCTAGTCTCTTAACGATAAAGAAGGAAAAAAAGGATGAGTATGACAGCTACAGTTTCTGTTTGATATAGTGAGCATTCTTTCTCTCATTACATTTGACGAGTGAAAAATGTGAATGTTAAAATAAAGAGTCTAGTATCGAGTCCGTTAGAGGCAAATTTGAGAGTAAGCCTCTTTAAAATAGCTAAGAATTGGATATTAATTAGTGGGTTGAAGATGCTCTCTTAACCCATATTTGCTGGTTCTAGTGATATTATTCCAGTTAATATCTAAATAAAAGCTTGACTAATATTCTATTAATTTCTTTTTTTACTCTCATAACGTCACCACTAAATTCCATTTTCAACATACAAGCATAGCCTAATTCCTGGGGATATAATTAAATTATTGATATATATATATTTATGGTAACTACAAAATTTATTGTATTTTAGTTAAAAAGTTTTAAGGCTGCATTTGGAACTCCAAATATAGTCCAAATATGAAAAATTTTGAGATTTGAAATATAAAAAGTTGTTTTAAAATGATGATTAAATGATTATGTTTGAAATGTAAAAAGTTATTAATAATTATATAAAGTGAAAGGTGGCAAAATATTATTGGATAATTTTGAAAATTTTGGAGTTTTGTGAAACTTTTTGGTACAAAAGTCAGTACAATTTTTTTAAAAATTCTGCCAAAACCCGTTGGAACGCGGTGCGTTCCAACGGGTTTTGGCAGAATTTTTAAAAAATGTATTACTTTTGAACTTTTTTTGGAGTTTGAAAAAGGTGTTACTTTTGAACTTTTTTGAACATATTTGGAGCTCCAAAAGCAGCCTAAATATAAATATTTATGAAAGTTAATATTTTTGGTTGTGCTGTGGACCTTACTACAATTTTTCAAAATAATTAAGAAATGTTTACTGAGTTAAAATAATTAATGTGCAGTGGAAGTTGTTCTAGTTTTATTGGTCCAATTTTGATTTTATGATTCTTACTCAGGTTTTTTCTAAATACGTTAATGACACTGTACAAATTAAAAAAATATATATATTAACACGCTAGGATTAGTTTGGATACTTTAGTAAACCCAATAAAAGTTGGTTTATTTTTATTTTTTGTCTTATATATTTTTATTAACAAAAATTTTGATATATATATACATATATAGTTTCTTTTAGTACTATTTAGTATGTATGTCAGTTGAGTTTTTAAAAAATATCTAGAAATAAAAAAATCTACATATAAGTGAAATAAGTCAATTTTTTCTTCAAATAAGTTATTTTTTTTATCCTACGTGGGTTCTTTTATTTTTAAGTATTTTCGTAATTATTTTGAGAATATATATATCCAAAAGCTACCAAAAAAAGGAAAAAAAATCAATTTAATAAAAAAAAATCAAATAAGAGGAAGAAATAGAAAAAAATAAGCCAGAATTCTTTGGACATACCATAACAAGATTAGGTTAGCTATTGTTCAAACTTCAAATTAATACATCACTCCCCTCTCTTAAAAAAATAAATAAATAAATAAAATATTTGATATGGATAATGCTATTATTAAGAGAGTCCAATAATTGTGAGCTCTACACAACGGTTTCTCACCTTAATTTCTCTTCTTCTATCCGAAACTATTGGCCGCAAATTCTGATCTTCTAATCGTTTTCATAAATGAAATTGAAAAAAAGAACCAAAAAAAAAAAAAAAAAAGATTAAAAAAGAAATAAGACAAATTACAGAGGACAAGCCTGCATGAACAGATCATCAAATGTTTGACTTTCTTTAGTATCTCACATTTCTAGCAAATACGAACGGACGTGGGAATTTTGAGTTCAGATTATTAATACACAGAAAAAAGTCCCAACCCGTGGGTTGCTGACCCCAGCAACTGGTTGAATCATTAACCATTAATGAATGATTCTTGTTCTTCCGGTTCGTTAGTGTTCAAAATCAGATGATAAACCGGAAATGACTAAGCCGGCTGTCATCTCTAAACCGGTTCTAATCTCCTCCGCCACCGCTACCGCTACGGCCACCACCGCCGTCACATCACCAACCTCTCCTGACGACTCCGTCAAGGGCGAAAGGAAAAAGAAGGTATCTTTTCTTATTTATTAACATTTGTTTTGTTCAATGTAAATCAAGGAAAATGTTGAAGATCCATTTTAAGTTGAATATTAATATTTAATTATTTGTTCTGTTAATGTTTGTGGGATGACAGTCTATCATTCCAAGGCTTTTTAAGCGAAATGGTGGAGACGAGGACGGATTGCAATCAGATGGATCTGCTAATGGTTCTCTCCCTCTCTCTCTCTCTCTCTATATATATATATAGGTTAATGCATTAATTTGAGTATCCTAAATACATTTTATCGTGATGCAATGTTTTGTTTTGATTGGTTTGGGTAACAGATTCGGAGAGGGGTATTAGATCAAGAAGGAAAATTTTCTTGGAAGCATCCCCTGCAATGAAGAAAAGTTTTTCAGGTAAGGAAAAGGGTTCACGTTCATATTTTAATTGTATTTAGAGGGTATTTGGTGTAATAATATTTATTGAAGAACTCTTAAAATTTTTAAAAATTTTTAAAAGTTTATCCTGTATACATTATGTTAATCGTATTTAAGAAGTGTTCGACGTGATAATATTTGCTGAAGAATTCTTAAAATTTTTAAAAATTTTTAAAAATTTATCTTGCATGCATTACAAATTTCATAATTTATTTCATTTTATCTCACTTTTATCATATCAAACACTCAACACTCCCTTGCAATCGCATTAACATTTTTGTGCATGTCCATAATGTCACTATATCTCATTGTCTATTTCTTATCTGCCAATTAGTCTAGCAAGAAATGTAGTGAGTCAACTCTAATTAAATTGAAGTTTAGTGGGTTCCAAATGTTACTAATTAATCATTGTATAATTATTAGCTGATTTCTCCCTTCACCTTACTCACAAGTCTAAATCCTCTTTTTCAAATCTCTATCCCATTATAAATATGCATTAATTAATAATTTAAATAAGCCCACTTAAATTTATAATTCAATACACAGTTGTGTTTGTTTGGTGCAATTAGATGATAGGGAATAAGTAATATCATGGGATAATACGTGAAATTAGATATAATATGAAATTATTTTTTTATAAGGAATTATTTTTTTGGTGTTTGGTTGGTGAGATATAAAGTGAGATAAAAGATGTGATTTGATATATGAAGTAAAAGAAAATAATTTTAAACCTTTAAATTTTGACGGGAAGCAAATCCAAAGATAAGGTATTAATAATACCCCATCTCCTCTGGGATTACTTATCCCGTGTTTCGGAGAAAACAAAGCCAATCCATGGGGTCCATCGATTCACCCAACAATTAAACAAACGGTTCATTGTAGTAATAATCCAATCTTGCGTTTATGTCCATGAAACAAACGAGCCAATGTGATAAGAATATGGGACAAAATTTAGGTAGCATTTGGAGTGATAAAAAATAAGAAAAAATATAGTTTGAGTTGATTTTAGGCGTTTGGCATCTAACAGAGTTTTTTGGAGAAGAATAGTGATATTTTTGTACCGCTAAAACCAAACTGTGGGAATGGTCTCCCAAATTCATTCCCAAAATTTGATCTCACGGATTCAAAAAAATTAGTATAAAATAGCGACAATGGTACTTATTTAAAAGTTTTCAACTCGAAAAATATGATTGTCAAAAAAATTTACCCATTCGGTTAATTTTTTTCTAGATTTTTTAATTGTTTTTAGTGAAATATTGAAATTTTTTTTAGATAAGTTACAAGTTTGTAATGCATGCAATGAAATAAATTTTAGAAAATTTTAGAGATTTTTAAAATTTTTTTTTTTTTATTTTCTTGCAAACCAAATACTCCCTTAGTACATAGAATCCTTTCTCCTTACTCATAGTTCCAAATAGGTTTGATCAATTTTTTTTCCCATTGTCTTGTCTTTTTTATTTCACTATATAATATTGTACAATTTTATAACAAAATATGAATAAATTTATAATTTATATATTTACATAAATCTATTAATTAAACCAATCGAGTTGAATTAAGTAATAGATTATTCAATTTTAATTTAAAAATTTTATCAAAATTGAAAATATGTTCAAACTTAACTTTTTGAACTTTCAAATTAAATTCAAAACTATGAGTTACAAATTATATTCAAACTTAACTTGATTAGTAACGAACTAATCTTAAATGAGCATTTAACAACCTAAGTACAAACCTAGCTCAAATTGTTTAGTTTATTTAAGAACAATACATATGTTCAATGATGAAGAAAGCCAAGACTCGAGAGGCTATATCCTGAGTTCTGAAAAATGTCACTTTGCACATATATTTTTTAGCTTAAAATATTTTTATATTGTTGTTCGCCTTGGCCCCTACCCTATAACCCCTACCCTATAATATATATTTTTTTTTTCTAAAGACAAGCCTTAATTTCAGGAAACGCTACTAGTACGTATAAATTTTTAGGTCATAAACTTTTTATGCTATTGATTACATCTCAAATTAGATGTACCTTTTAGTTAAAAAAAAAAAAAAAAAACATTACTACTATACATAATTTTTTAGGTAAAAAAAAAAAAGATTTAAGTTATGACCAATTTTTTTAAAATGTAATTTTTTTAATTGTTTTATATATTTCAAAATTTGACTATTCAACTAATTTAACTATTTACACACGACTCAGTCCACCGCCAACTACTCAAAAACTTAAAAAAAAAAAAAAAAAGCAAATAGTCTAAATTTTATACCGTCTTAAAAATTTAAGTATATAAAATATTGGTAGTCTAACATATATATTTTAAAATTTTAAACTCATAATGAACATCCTAATATTAAATAATACTTGTGAAACTTGTAAAAAACAATCAAATAAGAAAGGAAAATAAAACATATAAGATTAGTTCGTGCAAAATAAAAGAAAAAAAGGAAGTCAGTTTCAAAATCACATAGTTTGCATTTTTAGCTATAAATATTCTTAAAATAAAGTTTCAGAACAAAATGAAAAGAAATTATCAAGAAATTTATTATAAATTTAATTATTGATAAATTTTGTGAAAAAAAAAATCATCAAAATGTTAGTTTGATTGATAAAATTCGTTGATTATACATATGAAACTGAATTTTGTTTGTTAATATGTAAATATAGAATTTACTTTTAGTGATGCATTACTACTATTATAGATTGAATATGGTTTATCTATTATTTTGTTGATATTTATTAAATATAATTGAGAGTATGAATTATAATTTTTTTCCAGGTCTAAATTAGGACAAAAAATTAAATTAATTTCCTTTTATGTATATATCTACTCTCAGAAAGTCAGAACATTGGGATCGAAGGCCTTAACCTGTCAAACTATGAGCATTCAAGGGCACCGGAAACTGTAATTCAAGATTTCCGGTATAATTTGTTCTTGAGATTTTTTTTTCTTGTAGCTCTTGATTAGGTTAACGGTCGTCTCAGGTTAATTAATAATTAAGGATTTGCTTGCAGGATATTTGTTGGAACATGGAACGTGGGAGGAAATGCTCCCCATCAAGGACTCAATCTTGAGGATTTCTTGCAGGTGGAGAGCTCTCCAGACATCTATGTTTTGGGGTATGATCAACTTTCCGCTCTTTCCTTTTTATATATGCTTTTTTTGGAGTTCTAAAAAAAATTTTTTAATCTTTGTAAATGTTCATAAAACTTAAAATTTTCACTAAGTATGAAATACAAGATTGTAACTTTTACGATATTTATACTAATTGTTTTAACTCCAAACACCAAGACTACTGGAATTTATTTTTTTTCTAATCTGACCATTCGCGAGTTCTAGTTCACGAACTCTTCCAAATTTACCTGCCAAACAAAACCTTAGTTTCACTACCCCTTATTGCCAATCAAAACTGGAAAGCTCATAAATATACACATAATAAATTAGCAAGTAATATCTGTTGAAAATAAAAATAAAAGATGAAAAATAATAAAATTGGAAAGAAAAAATATAAAATTTATATCTTGTCATATATATCATAAAGGTCAAAAAAAAAAAAAAAAACTTTTAAATAGGCTTACAATGAGAGGTATGTATAAAAATGATCAACATATTAAAATAAAAGTAACTACTTACTAAACACTTAAACATGGAATATTCTAATATAAATAATATATATAAATAATATATCATAATCTAATATAAAATATTTTAACACTTCCCACAAACTCAAGATGGTAAACCACCTTGAGTTTGGAAATAAGAGTATTCCGAAAATAGCTAAATCGGATAATAAAAGTCGTGAGCATAAAATCTAAAATTATTTAGCTGCTGACAGTGACGAAGTTTTGACAGTAAGCTCCTGAAAAAATTTCGCTACCATTGATACAATTATTTTTTTAAATTGAAGAAAAAAAAAATAATCAATTAGAATATATGGTTTGCAAAGATAGAACAAGAAAGATAAAAACGAAAAAATGTCGAAGAAAAAAAACAGCATCTTACTCTCCAGAGCTTATGATTAGGAAAAAAAATCAACATTTGTTTGTATATAATAATCAATTCTATCAAGAACAGTACTGTGAATAGGATAAAAATATACTGTTGAGATTTCATACCAAATAAAAAATGTCCTAAGATAATGAAATACGAAAAAAAGATATCAAAATAGAAATAACAAGGGTCAAAAGATCTTAAGAAGCAGTTTAGAATACAGAAGAAAAAGATATTATGGTAGTAAAAATAGTGTAACAGAATAGTACTTCATCAGAGAAATAAAAAACATAGAACATGGCTTTGATACCATGTTGAAAATAAAAATAAAAGATAAAAAATAATAGAATTAGAGAAAAAAAATATAAAATCTACATCTTCTCATATGTATTATAAAGATAAAAAAAAAAAAAAACTGTTAGGGTGAACCCGACCGAATAGTTATATT
>JAVXUM010000001.1:35404264-35419073 GCA_035590655.1 Pouteria glomerata
TGTCTTGGATTAACGAGGGAAATATCACATGGATTCAAGGGGCATACCCCGATATACATTAGAATAACTATAATATATTTACAATCATTAGAATCCTCAAGTTAAAACGTAGAGTATTATCTTTAAAAATACATTTTACTTTCTTTTCTTGCATAGCTCTAATTAAGATCTCATGTCTTACTGTTGCAATTATGCTGCTAACAGAAGATGGAACACCTCTAAAAACTCCGACATTCCTCTTAATTCATATGTTATAGACAGCGGCCGACCAAGCTAATTTGTATATGCAGTTTTCAAAGGTCTTCTTGCTAAACTTACCTATAGCCTATTGAACTTCTACCTCCCAATTCTATCTTTGTTTTTAAATATTACATAAGCTACATAATGCATTTTATATTTCATTGGAGAAGCTACAATTGAAGAATAAGTGATTTAGGGCCCGTTTGGCGCACTAATCAATCTCAAAAAATTTCAAACAACTTTAAAAGTCTCAATTTTTTCAACCTATAAAAAATTCTAACTTTGTTAAAAATTCTATCAAAATCCGTTGAAATGCACTAGTAGAATTTTTCAAAAAGTTGCACTGACGTTTGTACTAGAAAGTTCTACAAAACTCTAAAATTTTTAAAATTCTCCACGAATATTTTGTCACGTGTTACTTTATATAATTTTTAACAACTTTATATCAAATCAAATATAATCATTTAATCATCATTTCAAAACAACTTTTTACATTCTAAATCCTCAAAAACTATTCTTTTGGTTTTTTTTAAATTTTGTTGTGACTCAAAACAAGGCCATAGAGTTTCATTTTCATTGTTGCAGAAAACTTATGTGGTGTTGTTTGCCATTCGTCATTTTGTAATGCAATCAAGAGTGTTTAGTCCCCATTGAATTGTGAAACAGGATGGGAAACTTTGTCTTGGAATGTAGTTCGGAAATCATACGAGCTTGTGCACAAGATAGGAAACTATGTCTTGGAGTGTAGTTCGGAAATCATATGAGCTTGTGCCAATGAATAGTAGGATGGAACTACCTTATGGCTAACCAAGTTGAAGCAGCGAAGTAAGAGTTATTACAAGAAATGCTCCAAATGAATTTGTCAGCTCTCATGTGTTTGGCAAGTAAGCAGGAGGATCTAAATTGATTTCGATAAGCTCTCGTGTAGTTGAGTAAGGCCAAATCCACAATCTATTAGTAATAATGGCTAATACTTTTTCATTGAGAGGAAGTTCTATATCATAAGCAAACTTCTCACCATATTTAGGAACTAAGGGGCCAAGGGGGTGCCAGTTATTGTACCATAAAGAAGCAAAACTACCATCACTTATGGAGTATTTGGATATCCGAATCATAATCTCCTTAGGTTTGACTAGTTTTCTCCAAGTTCAGAAACAATCTTGAGGAATCTGCATCTGTCAAAAATATTTTCCTTTTAATAGCTGCTTTTTGCACTGTAAGGACTATAAGAATTGATTTCCCGAACAGAGATTCTAAATGTGCCTAAGCATAACATCTTTATTCCATTCACCCAGTTTTTTTGTACCCAAGCCACCCTCTTTCTTCGGCCAACATATTATATCCCATGAAACTTTGCTTCCATGTTTCTTCAATTCAACTCCAAATCACAAGAATCTTTTGATAATTTGTTTTAGTTTAGTGTAGACTTTCTTAGGAAGAATAAAAAGAAGGCATCAATAAATCTAAATGTCAAATAAGACAGCTTTGATAAGTTGAATTCTTCCAGCATAGGATAGAACTCTATTCTCGCAGTTTTTAATTTTTTGAAGCATTCTATCAATAAGAGTAAAACAATCTATAAACGTAAGCTTAGGGGAGATTAAAGGAACTCTCAAATACCTAACTAGGAAAGTGCCCAGCTAAAACCTAAGAATGGAGCAAAAACTTTGCTTTCTTTCATCATTTACACTAGCTATAAATACTTTGCTCTTTGAGTTGTTAGGGTGTGTTGAAATGTTTTAAAGTATGGGTTTTTGAATATTTAGATGGTATGAGTTAGTATGGGTTCTAAGTGTTTGGAAACATAAATTTAAAAATAATGAACTCATACTTGGGAGTTTATTTTCAAATGGGTTTCGATGTATTTATTAATATATATTATGATATATATTTTTTTATTTATTCGTTAAACAATAAGTACTGCATTGTACATATAAAATAATATATTATGATATATACTAAAATAACATAAAAAAGTATTACAAAAATAACATCCAAAAATAGTAATTTAAATAAGTCATATCCATAATAAAGATCATCCAAAATGTATAACATTTAAAAACTTTGTCCAAATAGACCAAATCCAAATTATAGACTATCCAATATTTATAATAGCCAGTTGCTGCAATGTGAAATTAAAAATATCAAGTCTTGTTTGATAACCTTTGTGATTACAATTTTTCTATTTATGTTTATAGAATTCTGAAAACGGATAACAAAAATATATTTGTTAAACTTGCTTTTATTTTATTGTTTCCAAAAAAATAAAAATTTAAATAGAAAAAATAAAGAAAATTATTTTCACTCTTATTTTTTTATGTTATAAACATTTTATCAATTTTAGCACAATGTCCATTTTTGTTACATCATATTAAAATGAATTATTTTATTTAACTATTTTATTAAATAAAAATTATTTTCAATAAATAATGTAATATAATATAATTAATTCAATTTAATTTAATTTATTTAATATGAAATACATTTTTAATAAATAATATAATTATATTAGTTAAATTAAATTCATAATCAATTAAATTAATTTTAATAAATAATATAATTAAATTAATTGATATATTTTATTTACTGAATTAAGTTATGTTTAATAAATAATATAATTAAAATAATATAAATAATTAATTAACAATTAAATAAAATTAATTTAGTTTAATTAATTATATTTATTTAATAAAATTAATTTAAATATAAAATATATTTTATTAACAGAATTTTATTAAGAAAGGTTATGTTAAGATTTTAATATTTGAATGAGCTATTATTGTCCAAAATTTTATAAAATCATGAAAACCTCCCAAATTGGAGTATTCAAAAAATAGCAACAAAATACTTGCTCATGGTTTTTAAGATATTCTTATGGTTCTGCACCGGGCAAAATCTATTACTTAACAACTTTCATGGTTTATATCAACACCTCAAAATCTATACTTTAAAAATATCTCAAAGCCAATGAAATTTTGAAATTTTGACATACAAGTTCAACCTTAGAACCTTCTTAGACTACATTTGGAATACAAATTTGTGGAGAGAAAAAAATAAAATAGAATAATAGAAATATAAAATAAAGTAAAAAGATTAAATTTATTTTATTATTTTATTAAATTAAAAATAAGACTAAATCAAAATAATATTTTTTTAATAAATTTTAAATTTTACTTGATTAAGTGTATAAAAATTATACAAATTATAAAATTTATTTTGTCTTTATTTTTTTCCCTCCACAAATCTATCTTTCAATTAAAAAATAAGACACATCATTTGGCCTTTCAAACTTAATTTTCTCTCTCTCTCTCTCTCGTTTTTTTTTTCTTCAAAAAATTAAAAATTTAAGGCTTTTTTTGACATATTTTAACGTTATTTTTTTTGGATAAAATACACTTGAGCACTTTTACAGTTTACTACCAATTTCATTTTAAGACATATACTACCTCTAATTTCTCATCTTACCAATGTAAATTTGATCTAATTTCAACATCACCCTTTATTCGTTAGAATTAGATAAAAAAAAATTTACAAGAACAAAGTGATGACAATTGAAAGTGTAAGTTTTGAAATAAAATTTGTAATAAAATATAAAACTATCGTAGTATATTTTATTTTTATTATTTTTATATAAGTATTATAAATACAAGACTGCTTAGTATATTTTATTTTTGTGTGAGTATTATAAATTTAAAATACCTTTACCATGTGATTTATCAAAAACTCACTACAAAATCCTAAGAGATTCTTCAAATTTTTGTAATCGAATTGATTCTAATTTTTTTGGCTGACATTAACTGTGAGTTTTTATTAATTCTCTCTAGCTTTTTTACCGAATACAAAATTAATTTTTATCAATTTTTCTATTTTTTTAAATTTTACCATTTTTTCTAATTTTCTTCCATTTTTATTAATTTTTTTCAATTTTTTTTTTAATTTTTATAAATTTTTATCAAACATCGAACTAATTATGTATTATAAGTGAATAGGGGAGAAAATGAAAAAAAAAATAAAGTTGGCAAGAGTAAAAAAAATAAAAGAGTCAAATTAAAATTTTTTGATAAATGAAAGTAAAAGGAATAGTTTCTCTGATGGAAGAGCCAATGCCGCCGTTTCGTCTACGCTCTGGTCAAATAGGTTGAAACAAACGGGTCAGAGCTCTAGAAAGAAAGTTGGAAACCATCGTACGAAGGACCAAAAAAATTCGGAAAAGTCTGCGAATAATGTTTAAAAGTAATTTGACCACCCCGTGGAAGAAAATGCCCCGCCCACGAGGGATGAGATTATACAATGACTCTATGGCGCTTGGCACCGCTAAAAATTTCAAAAATAATGCGACTTTTGTTAGAAAAGTAGAATAACAACGGGAGAGAAAATAAAATAATATATATTAATATTTTTATCAATATGATTTACAAAAAAAGAGTACAAGGTTATATATAGATTAAAATAATCTAAATAAGGAAAGTAAAATATCTTAAAATATGCTAATTATTTATTGCTAATTATTTATAGTAATGGAATATATTTTAATATTGGTAAGATAATATAATAATATAATTTATTCTAATATTCTCAGTAAATTCAAAGAGGTATAGCAGATACCAATTTAAGTTTAGAGAATAAAAATTCAGACTGAACAAGCTAAAAGTGACATTGAATGAGAGGTAATTGCACGAAAGACGAGTGGTTTAAGTGGTGGTGTGTAGAAGCACGTTGAAGAAAATACTTAAAAACTTATTAAAAGATGCGCATAGAAATGAGTTGAAAAGTTAAAGACGTGTGGAAGCGTGTCGGAAGAGGCGTGTGGAAGTGCGTTAAAAGGTTAGAAGTATGTTGAAGCGTTTTAAACAGTCTTACTTACATAAAAGTGCTTTTAAAGAGCCAGAAGTGTAAAAAAGTGCGTTAAAAGGTTAGAAGTATGTTGAAGCGTTTTGAACAGTTTTACGCACATAAAAGTGCTTTTAAAGAGCCAGAAGTGTAAAAAAGTACGTCGAAAGATCGGAGTGTTAGTTGAGTACAATTAGGTCCTCAACATAAAGACTAAGAAAGTCTAAAATTTTGGGAAAGAAAAGTACAATTGGTATGATAAGAAAAAATTGGAAAAGAAAAATCCAAGTGCTAACGAATAAATATTTCTTTTTTCCATTCGATACCAGCTCAAGAGGACTGCAAATGCCTGAGTGAATCAATTCCAATGACCTATTTGCCCTCCATGCATGCCTTGCCTTTCGGAAGTGAACCTTCCTCTGATTCTTCCTTGACCACGACCTAGACTCTTCGAAAATTGATTGCCTCTTCCTCAATGACCACAACCAGGACTCTGAAAATTTGAGTATTGGTGGAGATCAACCTTCAATGCTTGCTCTTCTGTAGCCCCTCGATTGAATCTTTGCTCGCAGCAATGAACTTTGCAATTCATACCCGAATCTTGTTGTCATCGATCAAAGAATCTTTTCCACAATGGCAACATCTTTCCAACTTTGTCTCCATGTATTCGCACCATATTTGCAATTGCCATTGTTCTTGAGAAATACCATGTCACCAACTCTCCCATTTTCATCTGAAGAGTCTCAAAATCCGCACGTAAAGTTATCCACACTTAACTCCGGTTGTTCCTTGATACTTCTTCATTGAATCCGATATTTACTTGGATGTGTCCTTTTGGAGAATAGTCTCCAAAATTGAGTGATCGATTGCTAGAAATAAGTAGTTTTCGCCTTGAGGTCCTTTAACTTGTTTTCATCCAACGTCCTTCTTTGTGGTGCTGCCAACACTTCTTTGTTGGATAACGTTCACACCCATGGAAGCCATTAGAAGGGTCGAGAGAAGTGGATTATCAAACCGACGCCAGAATCCCACTGTCTTTGTCAACACTAGTTTTGAAAATGCTAGGTTGTGCATTTAATGTATCAAAATTGTTCGTTGTTTGCTTTTATTTTTGCTTGTCTATAAGTAAGGAGCAAATGTGAGAGAGTATGAGATGTGGAGTGAAGTGAAAAGCCAAAGACAGAAAGAAAGAGAGCTCTCTGTGTGAGAATTTGTTCTCTAAAATTCTTCTTTTTCGCAATAAAATTATTTTGATTTCCTCCGCCATTTTATTTTGTTCTTCAATTTGGCCCAACATTCTTCATCACCAGGTTCTGCAAGCCCGGTTTCAATGGGACTCCAATATTCTTTGGATCTCAAACAATTTTACATCAAATGCTTCAATGATCATAGTGACCATCAAAACGAGGGATTGAGGGCTGAACCTAGTTGCTGTTGTTGTTGTCAGTTGCCATTGACTACTGTTACTGCGATTGATAGAAGAAGCAGCGACCTTCGTTGATACCAAATGTTGAAAATGAAAGAAAAGAAGTCAAATACAAGAGAAATGTTCTGAAACTGGAATTCAACTCATTCAACAAAATAATTCAATTTGAAGAACTTATTATTACAATTTAGATATAAAGACATAAACAGACTGATCAAAGAAATAGCTAGTAGGAGCCAACTAGTTCCATGACTCAACACACTTCTCCACCATCGGAGCAATCTTAAAGAAATGGGATATCCTAACCCATCTCTAAACTTTGTTTAGGAAGAGGATCGCAAAAGACTTATTCAAACCAATAAAACGAACTAAATTCTCTTAATGAGCTTTTCAAAATTTTTAACGAGTTAAATCGAACTTTAAAATTTGTGAGTTTAGGAGATAGAAGGAAAAAAAAAATCAATTAAGTGAAAAGAGAAAATCAAATAATAATAATTTTCTTTATATTTATTTGAAAACTTTGGAAAAAAAAAAGTAATGATTTACTTTTTTATCAATTGTATGAATGGAGAAGAAATATAAAAAATAAAATAAAATAAAATGTATATCATTTTATCAACAACTCTTTCAATAAATTAAAAATTAATAAAATAATATACATTTTATTTTATTTTTAAAATATCACTCTTTGGTCGTCAAATTTCTTTTCATTTAGGGGGTGTTTGAGACTCTAAAAAATACTAAAAAACTCTCAAAAACTTTAAAATTCTCTACTACTTTTTACACATTCACACCTATTACAACTCTAGAAAAAATTACATAACTCAAGTTCGATTAATAGAATAACTGTAATTTTTTTTTTAATGTGACCACCGTCATCTAAGTTACCAAACAAGACCCATTGTCAATATTTTTTGAAGAGATTTCAAAACCGTTCCGACAGATTTCTTTGCAGAAGTCAAAAAGTTTCGCTATTCATTCTTGAAAAATGTAATTTCACATTAAATATTTAAAAATCACTTAAACTACGTTTTTCGTTATTTTTCGTTACACTAAACACAGTAAGTGAGTCAAAGCTTGAATTTGTTTATGATTGCAGCACTATTCAATTAAATGATACTAGACACGTTTGATTTGGTTCCTAGATTCGTCCAAATTAGTTAATTATTTTAGAGTGACAAGTCAACTCAATTGGCTTTCTAAGATTAGAACGACAAATTAACCGAGCTTGGCTTTACTAATTCGACGGTCGGTAATCTTATAATATTTATTGAAAATGTCAAATTTTGTTAAAAAATAGAAAGTTAATAAATTTTAAATTAGTAGATATTTAATGTGTTCTTCAGAAAGAAAGTTCTAAAAAAAATAGAGAATGTTGAAAAAAAATTGATAAAATTAATTAAGATGAGAACCTAAAAATGAAATTAAAAAGCAAATTAAGCATCCAAGCTACTTATGGCGTCCAGATTACTTTATACTGATGACAAAATCAAGAGAAAAAGAAATAACAATAACAAATACTCATCATGACCATCCTCATCATCGGCATCAAATGGGCTGCGAACAGACTGGGCGAATTAGCAGGTGTCAATTGTTCCAAATTCTTTATGGTTGTGGGCTTAAGTTGCCAATGTCGTGCTGTGTTTGGTCACTTGGAGTTAACGTGCCAACGAGCGCGAGTTGTACGTAAATCATTCGGGGGAAAGTGAACTAAGAGCATTCCCAGCAACTTTTCAATCTCACTTTCTATATTTAAATATAAAAATTATCGACAAAAACTTTTACCCAATAGTATTTCTACTCCTATTTTCCTTTTCAATTTCATTTCCAATAACATATTTACTTCTCAATATCCGAAAAATAAAAAACATCCTTCCTATACATTTTTTTTTGCCACAGCACTCCAAATTTTAAAAAAATGACCTTTTAAAAAATTATCAATTGTAATTTAAAATTTAAAAATATTTATTAAAATTTCAAAATTAAAAGTATTTATTAAAATTTATATTTTCAAAAAATATTTATTAAATTTTAAAAATTCAAAAAGTGCTTATTAAAATTCATGAAAATATTTAAAAATTCTAAAAATATTTATTAAATTTTAAAAATTCAATAAACATTTATTAAAATTTAGTAAAATATTTATGTCACACTCCTAACTTAAATTATCCGGAACAGACGGCATGGGAATATAGGAACTAATTAAAACAAATAAAACCTGTACCAAAGTCAAATCATAAAATGACAGCATTAATCAGAGCAACTAACATACGTTCCTCATTCCCATATTTAAATAAATATCATACAACATCAAAATATTTCATGCTTTCATAATTATTGGGACCCGCACACCGGGTCGCACAAATAAAATACAACAGTTCATAAAATATAAAATATTCTCTAAATCAAATAATCGGTCAACTCAATTCTGGGTGATCACTTCCTGATATCGCTAGATCACCTGCAAAGTGGATGGGGTGAGCTAACTAGCCCAGCAAGTAGAACAGTGTAAGTGTGCCCCAGTGTACATATATATAACACACAATATATGTACAATCACATAGTATAAATATGCATATCTCATGCCATGATATGAAATGAAATGCAATGGCCATGCACTCTAAATTCTCCATCTACCCCCAACCTTATCCTGAAATGGGTGACACTTAGCAAGGCTTTCAGCCAAAACACGCGAGGTCACCAAACACATCGTTTCAGCGCTGACAGCAAATGCATATACATGTATATATATATAACTCATAGTCCTGTGGGGAACCAAGTTACACCCCCACAGGTGTAAGACTTAAGGGCTCCGAATTATGTCCCCTGACCCTTCCGCTAGAGACCCGAGTTACATCTCTAGTCAGGCATCTACTTATTTTAGGCAAGCATCTGCTTATCTCAAGTAGGTATCTGGCTGCAGTCCGGAGAGATCGCAAAATTCATATCTCTTATTTATGTCCCAACTCCACATGACCAAACTCTAGTCAAGATAATATTAAATGGGGATCATCTGGTATTATCAAAATCACAATTTTCTCAGTTTTATCAACATTTATATGTACCATACGTGCCCCGGCACGTCACATAAGCATATGGCACACTCAACCGATCCATACAAATCATTTCCATCGGATGAAACCACCCCAATCCCAATGCATGTGATATGCTCAATCATGGAATCAAACATTTATCTCAATGTAAAAATATATTTACATCTATCCCTTGGATGTTTTGAAATCCATTTTACACATTAAAAACAAGAATAACCGAGTTCGGGACCCAAAATAAGCATCCGCAGGACAAAAGAAGCAAAACGGCACAAAACAGCCCATGGTGGTCCGGACCACCCCTCCAGCTAGTCCAGACCACCGAGACCAGGAACCCTTTTGGATTCATTCCAAGCATGGTTCAACCCCGAATTCACCCAATCCAAGCTTTAACTCAACCAAAACTTGAATAGAAACGTTCCTATACTTAAATATCATATTTTTATGACTTCCATTCAAGAAATAACTCAAAAACATGCAAGATCCATCAACATTTATGCATATATATACACACAAACATATATATATGCACACACATATATATATATAACTTTCTTTACATTTAACCAAATCATGCATATATATATACAAAAATAATCTTTACGACGTCTAGAACACAAATTTAAGTTCGACTTACCTCGAATCTGAAGAAAAATAGAGAAAATTGAAGAAAATCGTTTTGAACTCTGAACTTCAAACTCCGATTTCTTCCACCTCGCTTCAAATCTCGTGAAACGGATTGCACCATGTTGCTCACGGCGTCAAGTTCTCCCTAGATCGACCAACTTCCGGCTCTGAATCTCTCTCTTTCCCCAATTCTTTTCTCTCTTCTCTCTCATTTCTCTCTTTCTTCTCCCTGTTTTTCCTCTGCAGCCGAACCCAACAAAGGAAGAAGAAAAGAAAAAAGAAAGGGAAAAAGAGAAGCATAGCCGGGCCCTTGACCTACGCTGTCCAACCTAATACCAATCCGAGCTAAACTCAGCTCAGGAAAAATGTAATAATTAATGTACGCTCAATATGAATATTTATTTATCCAAAATAATACAAATTTAACCAAATTAAAAATACCAGGTGTTACAATTTATTAATTTAAAATTTAAAAATATTTATTGAAATTTATTATTCTAAAAAATATTTATTAAAATTTATATTTTCAAAAAATGTATGTTTAACTTTAAATTGCAAAAAATGTTCGTTTGACATTAAATTTTAACAAAGAAAACCACTAACTTTGTTAATTTACAAAATCTACTGACTTAGAAAATTTGAATAGGGAATATAATCGGTATATAAGGCTGAAAAGTAACTTCCTATACCACTGAATGACATTGTAACACTGTAAAATAGGGATTGAGATGAAAAAAGGAAAAGTATTCACATCTCGCAGTTGGGATCCCGCACCTTCTACCCCGCTCTCACATACAGTGGGGCCCACATGACCAAAAAAAAAAACAAAAAATAAATGTATTTGTGTGCGGGATGTTGCTAATGGAAAAATTGCTGGTAATGCTCTAAAACTTTAACTCAATTCAATTTTTTTAATAAATGAATCGAACTTTAATATATTTTTTAAACAAATTTAGTTTGAGTTTAAAAACACTTAACCTGCTTGACTCAAGAACTTACTTATAGAATTTATAATATTATCATACGAATGTATAATATATTAGTATAAATAAATTTTATTAATTTCATTTATTTAGAAATTCTGTTATTATGTAGTGCTGGTTTTGTTTTTTGATAGTCATCATTTTGTTTTTTCGGAAACCTTTAATATTAGATAAATTATTATACTTTTTAAATATTAATATCAGATAAATTGTTTTATTTTTTTAAAAAATTCAATATAAACAAGTCTTTATGAGCCGAGCATGAGACTTAATACTTGTGCTTAGATTTTTCTTGGACTCGATTAAGTTCAAACCTAACTTGGATTGACAAATATGTGACAAATAGAATCTAAATATAATAAAATTTGACTCATTTCAATTAATTTACACACAAAAGAGTCCAATAAGATTAGAAAGTTACAAAAACATATATATATATTTCTTTTTCTATTATAACACCACATTCTTATTTTGTTTTTTTGAATTTTTTTTAAAGAATGATAACGCTACATTCAACCGATTTTAACAACATTTTTCTTTGGAAATTTGGGGAATTAACATAGTTTTTTCATTCACTTTTTATCATGTAGGGACTCTTTGATACGTTGTCGTTTTTTTTTTTATATTTATCTGTTTATATTTTCTATTTTTTATTTTCTATTGTTTTTGTTTCTTGAAATAAAAATTAAAATTGCTTTTAAAAATGCAATTTTGTTTACAATTGTTAATTTTCTATTTGCATAAAATATTTAATTTTATTAATTTTTAAAAAACTAATTCAATTTTATAAAGTATATTTTATATTAATTCAATTTGTTTTAATTAAATTATTTGTTAAAAATCATTTAATTCAATAAATAGTAAACATATTAAATTATATTATTTATTAAAAATAATTGAATAAAATATATTTAATTAAATCATATAATCTAATAATTAATTTAATTATGAAGTTTATTTAAAATAATTTATTAATTTAATTATATTTTATTATTTATTAAAAATAATTTTAATTTAATAAAATATTTGAATAAAGTCATTTATTTTAATATTATGTAACAAAAAAGACAATTTTAAAATTGATAAAATATTTGTAACAAAAAAAACAGAGCAAAAATAATTTTTTTGTTTATGTTTTTCGTTTAAATTATTATTTTTCTTATAAAACAAATAGTGTGTGTGTATATATATATATGTGGAAGTGGATCTCGGGTTGCCTCTTATTCTACAATAAAATACCCGAAATATCTGTAGATGTAACAGCTCGAGACCAACACCGCTAGAAGATATTGTCTGCTTTCGGGATCCACGCACACGTGGACGGCTGTACGCACACAACACCTGGACGCCGCAGCCACCCGACCCGTCACAATTTTATTTTTGGTGAGGGCTACTCCAGTGCCCTCCAAAACGCATCCTTAAGGGAGAGGTTTCCACCCTCTACTTATTAGGTAGGCTTCGTTCTCCTCCCTAACCGATGTGGGATTTCACAATCCACCCCCACTTGGAGACCTAGTGTCCTCGCTGGCACATCGATCCGGTACCGGTGGCCCCAAAGCGGACAATATTGTCAATCGGTGTTGATCCCGGGCTGCTACAGTGATATCAAAGCTGGTGCCAAATCGGTGTACCAGCGACAATGTTGGTCTCTAAAGGGGATGGATTGTAACAATCGCACATCGGTTGAGGAGGAAAACGAACTATGCCTAATAAATGGTGGGGATACCTCTCCTTAGTACGACGCGTTCTTGGGGAGGTGGAGAGAGCCTACCGAGGAACAAAACCTTGAGGGGTCGTGAGGGGCTTACCGGGAACAATATCGCCGCTGCGTACTCTAATACCAGGAAGACGCGTTTTGGGGGGTACTAGGGTAACCCTCGCCAAGAACAAAACCGTGAGAGCTTGTCGGGGAAAGACCCGAGGGGCCAAAGCGGACAATATCTTACTAGCGGTGGTGGTCCCGAGCTGCTACAGTGGTATCTGCCCCCTACTTATTAGACATGTTTCGTTCTCCCCCCAACCGATGTGGGATCTCAAAGCAGATGTTTACCAAATTGTCTACACCTCCAGATATCTGCCTTGCACTCACAGTAAGTGTGATTAAGTCAAAGAGACTAACCACACTACTCTTTTTACTACTCAAAAACCTTCTCACGCACTAGTGCTTTTGAAGAAAAAAAAAATTGATTGATTTACTCTAGATTGTTAATCGCACCATTATATAGTCAATTTTAAGTGGTTATAAATGACCACAACATGCTGTGTTTGTTTATAGGATGAGAAGGCGGGATTCAGATGGGTAATACCGCGGGACTCACAATCCTCTGTTTGATACCAAAAATTGGTCACAGGATGAGAAATACCGTCAAACTCATGCTCCTCTAAAATGCCAGATGAGTAATTCGGGAGTGGGTGTGAGATTATTAATTCCTTACTTTCAGATTTGTTTCCCGTAAAGATTTAAAGGTTCAAAATTATTTTCTATCACATCACATATCAAATCACATCTTTTATCTCACTTTATATCTCACAACCAAACACTAAAATAATAATCACACATAAAAAATTAATCATATCTTTTATCCAATCTCATATATTATCCCATTGTATTACTTATCCCTCATCATTCAATCCCATCAAACAAACATAGCCAGTGTCAAGTGGTCTATCTAAATCACCTTACGTTTGAAAAATTAACTAATTGAATGTTTAAATATTCAAACGGCTTATCTGATTAGATTATTATGATAAGGGTTATGGGAATAGTTATTGGGTATTTCATGGACGACCCAAACCCGATACTCAAACTCAAATGCCAACATTTTTAAAAATAAAAAAATATAAATAAATTTAACAAATATACTTTTATAAAATTTTAAAAACATAAAAAAAAAACAAAAAATAAAATCGTAAGAACTTAGGGGGTGTTTAGTGGGATAAAAAATGAGATAAAATAAGATAATTTGTGAGTTCGTAATTTGTACAATAAAATAAAAAATAAATAATTTTTAAAAATTTTCAGTAAAATAAACACCCTGTAAAGTGCGTTTGGAGTTACAAAAAACTCAAAAAAACTCTATAAAATTTTAATCATTACTTACTTTTTATCTCACTGCATGCATTATGAACTTTTCACTTTTTTTTTTTTTTTTTTTTTTTTTTTTTTTTTACCACTTCAAATAATTTAAAGTCTTTTCCAAACTTTCATAATTATTGTTTATTGATTGACACAACTACCCTAGAACTGCCAATCCGTATGCGCTTTAGAGGCAGCCTTACCAATTAATGATGCGGAAGAGCAGCACGGTAACCAGTCATCTCTTCTCTTTCGTCACACTGACACCAATTACCATTCATCATCACGGCCATTATAGAGTTAGGATTAAGGTAATGCGTCCCCCTGAGACCTTACACAACACATCTCGCTTCGGATTAGCTCTCCTACCGTCCGAATTACCGTAAGTCTAATACAATTTTCTGTCGATATATATATACACAGAGAGAGAGACTGTGGATTTTAGTGTGAGAGAGAGGGGGGAATGGGGAGTACTTACAGGATGTGTTTGTGCTTCACGAGGATATTCAAGCTCACGGAGGCGGAGCCTCCGCCGGACGTCAAGGAAGCGTTCAAGAAGTACTCAGGGGGCGCGGTC
>JAVXUM010000001.1:35421397-35433157 GCA_035590655.1 Pouteria glomerata
AGAGAGGAAGACCCAAAACCTGTTGGAAATGAATTATTAAACATGACATTGCCTACATGGATTTAACGGAGGATATGACCCTCAATAGATTTGATTGACGGCGTCAAATCCATATAGCTGACCCCACCTAGTGGGAAAAAGGCTTGATTTGGTTTGGTTGAAATAATATGTGCAGGAAGTTGTAGAATGTTTGGTTTAATTTTTTGCAACCAGTTTTATAATGAAGTATTTGGGGATATTTGATGTCTGACCCATTATTTTATCTTATTGTTTTGGTAATTTTTTTTTTTTTAGAATTTTATGTTACTATTTTGATACAAATTTTCTATCATCAATCGTGTGTTTTCGAGTAAAATAATTGATTTTATTGTTTGGATATAGTATTATTGGACTAACCTATTTGAAAATTTTCAAAAATTATGATTTATGAGTAAAGTTTAATTATGTATAAAAGATTTTATTGTAATAAAAATATAATTTTTAAAAAATTTTCTCTCATTAAGGCTTTGTTTGAGAAGAAAAAAGTTAGTTTTTTTTTGTGTTTGGGAAGGGAAAAAAGTTAAACTTTTTAGTAGTTAGCTTTTTTTTTGAAGGGTAATTTGACAGTTTTGCCTTTTATAGTTTAAAAAAAATTTAAAATATAAGAGGGTAAGATTAGTAATTATAAAAAAAAATAACAAAAAAAATAAATAATTAATTAAAAAAAATTCAACTTCCCAAACAAAGCCTAAATATTGTTGTGTCCTGCATATGAAAAGGTTATCTTGGCATTCAAAATGCACTGACCACCGTGTCATTGAATGTCTTAAAAAAATGGTTATGACAATGTTGTTGAAGATATTGAAGGTCCCGGGAGGATTAAGTGAAAGGATCTACGGTAGGAGTTGCCGTGAAGAAATCAACGATTCTGATTTACTTATATTTAATTCAAGAGTTTTAATTTAATTTAATTAAAATTATTTTTAAAATAAAAATAAAATTTCAAAAAAATTAATTGAAACACAATAAATACAGAATATTAAAAATCATAAGTAATTAAAGTGTAAATAAATCAGAACCGTTAATTTTTTCACTACAGCCCCTGCAGTGGATCCCTTCACTGCAGTCCTCTGGAACCCAATTTTGAATGTCTTTTGAATTTAAATACTACTATCAGATATAATAATAATTATTTTAGTTTAAAAATTTATGTTAAATATTTAAAATTAATAATTACCGTATTAGTGTGCAATCATTTTATTTAAATATCATCACTATTTTGATAATTGAATTGAATTTTATTAAATTAGATCTTTAAAATAGACTATTGTCATATTAAAGTAAATCATTCTATTTAAATATCAATGTTATATTTAATAACAAGACATTCAAAATTCAAAATATAAGATTCAACGAATTACTAACAAGCTGTTTGATTTTGAAAGCTTAAATTAGAACTTTGTGTCATTGAATTTCAATATTTTAAATTAGATCTCAATCATGTGAAATTTTTAACATAAAAAGTCAAAAAATTAGATTAAACTTTTAAACTTTAAAGTAACGAAAATCAATGATTACGAAAATCAGTGATTATAATATACCAAAAATCTTTTTAACATAAAAAATCAAAAAATTAGATTAAACTTTTAAACTTTAAAGTAACGGAAACCAATGATTACGAAAATAAGTGATTATAATATACCAAAAGTCTATTTTCATCGTGCAAAAGTCCCATATCTGCTCTCGCAATGTTTATTTGACCGTGGGTTCCATGTTAAAAAAAAAAAAAAAAAAAAGACGTAGATAGTGCGAGAGTCATGCGAATTTTTAGATCAATATGATATCTAAAAATCTGAAATGTTTGAAAATTATTTTAAATATTCGTCATAATTTATTCATTTAAAAATTAATTTATTTTTATATCAATTTTTTAGTAGAGAATTAGAAAGTTAATCAGCGTAGAAGATTGTACTTCTTTTTTTTTTTTTTGATTTGTGTCACGATATTAATGGTGCGTTTGTATTAGTGATAAAAAAAGAAAAATATTTAAAATTACTTATATTTTGTTTGTGTAAAAAAAATAAAAAATTACATAAAATTTGAAAATTAAAAATGAATATATTAATGAATTTTTATATTTCATATATTTCTAATTCACACAAATAATATGCATTTAAAATTTTCATGTTTTTCTTTTTCTTTTTTCCTCTTCATTTCTTCCTTTTTTCCTTTACTTTCTTTGGTCCTTTTTTTTTTTTTTTGTTTTTCTTTGCTAAATTTTCAATTCAAACACAGTTCAAAGTGGTCAAATTTGTATTTCAAAAACTTAAACGAGGGCTGCGTTTGCGTGACCTAAATCAGTTTCCCGCCCGAATAATTGAAAGCCCTTTCTCTCTAGTCTCTACTTCCTGTCGAAGGATTTCCTTATAGAAAGATCAACCTAAAGACTCATCTCTCTGTGATTTAGGACCAATCCCCCAAAGCCACAGTTCATATTCCACCATTGTAATTTCACTTTCTCTCCTAACAAACATCTTCAAAGATACCTCACATCTCTTGATTCGCTCTTCAAGGTTTGAATCTCAGCAAGCCCATTAATTTTCACGCTATTAACATCACGATTTCTCTATTTCTATCACCCATTTCTATTTTTTTTCCCCTTTCCTTCTTCTTTAGATAATTTTCTCTGTTTGCTACTTCTCTAGGGTTTTATCTTCCTGTGCCTTTTTCTTTTTTATTCATATATTATTATTTTTTTTGTTGGGTATAGTTGGGGAAGTTTGTGGTGTCTTTGTACCATCTTTTATTTATAATTTGATTATAGACTGTTTGGTGTTTAATTTTTCTTGTATTCTAAACAGTGTTTTTTTTTTCCCCTTTGTGGATCAGAATTTTTGTGAATTTATTGTCTTTTGACGAATCTATGAAATGGGGTTTGAATTTTATACATTGAATTGATGCTTTGACCTTCACGCTACTGAATCCATGACGAGTGGGGATAATTCTGATGATGGGTTTCAGAAAAGTCGCTCTGTTTTGGGTGATGTAACCAATCGAGGAGGGAAAAGGGGGTTGTTGATTATACATGGCAATGCGGGTAATAGATCTGGTCATGGGCGTCATAAACTTGTCAATGAGAAAGAAGGGGATTCGCAGTTTATGCAGAAGGTGTGTAAAGGAGTTGAGAATATAGTGAAAGAGAAGTGTGGAATCAAACGTGTGGTGAATGACAATGACAAAGGCAAGAGGACCTGCGTTTCACCGCGGCCTTGCAGCGAGATTAATTCACTGCAGGGAAATATTGTATCCAGTATCTCAAAAGTACCCGGTGAATTTAAGGAGCCCAATCCATTTCCTGGCAGCCTTCATCTTGGTAGAAGCAATGCTCTCGTTGACAATGTTGGGGAAGTTGGTGATGCCTCAAGAGACAGCTGTGCTTCCAGCATTTCGATGCCGGTGGCCTCTGAATCATGTTTTGGTGTTGAAGAAATTTGTAGGAATGATGGACAAGTCACTTCAGCAGTTCCACAAAATGACCCCCAAGGTGAGGAAATAGTTGGTCGTGTTTGCAGGAAGGATTGCCAAGATATTGACACTGATGATTTCTACTTAGGCAAACATGGCTCTGGTGAGCACACAAGATTGCCCGAGTCACGGGGTTCTGGATCTTTTAAGCTAGAGAAATGCATAGGACTGAGGGGTGATGTGAGCTCTAACTCGAGTGCTAGTGGTGACTTGATCAAAGATTGCTCTTGCTCTTTTTGCATGAAAGGTAATTTATTCTTCCAAGTTGCATCTATCATTAGTTGATTTGTCTTTGTGCTTATCACTCGAATAAGAATTCTATTATTAGTGTTGCTGCTGCTGCTGTTTTTTATTTTTTTTTGGTAATTGCATTTTGCATCCTTACAATTTACGTCAAAACTCGTGGCATTTTTTATTAATAAATTTGACAGAAGGTCCAAATTGAAATGTGATTGTAAATAAAGGGGGCTAACTTTTATAATTGGAATTGTAGGGACTAAAGTGAGATTCACTGTAAATATAGGAGGCCAACTGTTTCAATTTAACCCTTTTTTTTTAACTGATAAAAATAATTATTGTGCTCATGATCTGAAAAGGAAGTTTTGGTTCCGCTTTGTGATATTCAGCTGCATATATTTGGTCAGACCTCCACTATCAGGATATCAAGGGTCGAATAGCTGGTATGTTCTTGCAAAAATAATGATGACAGGTTCACATCATTAATACTGGTTCTACATATGATCTTTTTTCTTTTTTAACTTTACATAAAACAATTATTTCATACTTCCTAGCATTAAAGAAGAGTCAGAAAGAAGCATGCATCATGGTTCAAAAAAGTTGCAGGGATAATGGAATTGATAAGCATAGTCAAGGAAATTCTCAGAGATTATCAAATTTAGAATCTGAACTCATGGGCCAGTGGAGGTCATTGTTTCTTCGCATGGAGGATGTGCTTGTCTGTGAAGGCAACCAACTTGTAAGTGTAACACTTTTTCCTAACTTTCTCCAAAGCATTATGTAATTTTGAGTGATAACCTATTTAAGTTAAAATAATTCAAAGGGCTTATTTGGTTGTAGATAAATGTGGCATGCTTCGTCCAAATTGCTTGTTCATTTAAATAAATTTGCATTTTCATTTCTCAAGTGCTTCTGCATTTATTAATGCCATAATAATTAGTACTAAAAATTATATGACAGTTTGATCGTCATGAAATATGTATTCCATTTGTTTATTATCTTGGAATGCACAATAGTATGCTTAGGTGCTTTTGATGTGTATGCTGTTGTTCTCAACTCAACTCAAAAATTGTTCTATGCTTTAAAAATTTTCAAGTTTTCCCCTCATTTTGATGAATGGAGAGTTCTGTCCAGATACGTGTGATCGCATTGTTAAATAAATGGTGCCAAGAGGCTTTATAATTGTTCTATTTTGGTCCTAAGTGATACTTTCCGTGGTGTGATTGATGCTGAATTTGACGTATTCAAGGAGTATGTATTTGATGCAGATATCTCACCAATTTTGGCATATCCATGCTGCATGGTTATATATCACACAATAGACTTAATCTACTAGTGGGCAAACCTGAGAGGCAAAATAAGAAAAAAATATTTTACTAAGTTGTAAAATGCCTTTAAGATTTCTTTAAGACCTTTTTTTGTTATGTGTTTAATTGTTATTGGTGATAAGCTGGTCATCAGACATGAAGATCCTGATATTGATTTAATGAGAGGCCCAAGTTCAACAAGGCTGCCTATTCTTTAGAACATGCAGGAGTGTAAGGTTCTAATATTGGTATTAACCTCACGAGATCAGATCAGAAAGACTATTTGAGATCCTAAACACGTAATTTTGGTTTTAATGGTTAATTGAAAGCCAATAGGTAGGAAAACGGGTTAAAGGTTAATTTGGATATTATTGGGTAGGGTTTTGGTATTGAAAATGGAAATTTTTAGGATATAAACTTCCTTGGCAATTATCCCCTACAGATAAGAGTATCACACCAAATTTGCAAAGGCACACAATCTCAAAATCTTCATTTTAATGTGTAGACGAATCACACACACACACACACACACACACACACACATATATATTAAGTTTAGCTGAAATTGTGCTATCTCAAAAATTTAGTCCAAATCCCCAAACTTATAATATCCGAAAGCCATCCACATTGGTTTGTTCTAGGGTTAGTCTAATGTGCGGGTCTTGCAGGGGTGGTGCACTCAGTTCATGTATATTTGTATATTGTTGGTTCTAATTCTTTTAAAACCACTCTAAAATTGAAATTTAAGAAAATTTGAACAACTAGGATATTTATATATTGTTGGTTCTACTTCTTTTAAAACCAGTTCTCTAAAATTGAAATTTAAGAAAATTTGACCAACTAGAATATTTTAGGCCAAGCAAAGACTCCTCATGACTCAATAAATAATTTAACCTATAGATGATTCCTGTAGCCGATTGGGAGCTATGGTGCTCCTTCAAAGTTCTTTTTGGTTGGATGTTTCTTGCATGACAAGATTCTTATCATTGATAGTCTCACCAAAGGAGGGAAATTAATGTTCAATTGGTGTAATTTATGCCAGAATGATAATAAGACATTTACTAATCTTTTTACTCATTGCCTGTGGAAGGAGTTGTGAGTTATGGTCCTATTGAGTTTGAGAGTGGAGTGGGGGTTTCCCTCTAGAGGTAAATAAATCTTCTGAATCATGGTAAGGAGCTTGTGGTTTGAAGAGGAGAGAGAAAAGCTTAGCAATTAATTTCTTTTTGTCTTGGGTTGTTAATTTGATAGGAGAGAAATCGAAGATCTTGTTGTGAGATTGAATTCTCCTTACATAAATTGAAAAGTTTTCTTTGGTTTAATTTGTAAAATTGATTATTCATGGTAACAATTTTGATTTAGATATTATTTTGCATTTTACAGAAGAATGTGGTTGAACAGGATTTGTTATTTACCTATTTTAAGTTACGTATCCAAACAGGAATATAATTGGTAATTTCATTTTTTTTTTTTGGTTGCAGGAAGCCAATTTGCTTGCATTGAAAGATTTGAGGGAGAATTACAAGACGGCCGGAGATGATTGATGGGATGCCTTTGGAGAAACCATACTTTGTTTCTGATGCTTGTAGTTGTAAGATTGCTCAATCAATCTAGTTTTAGTGGCTTGTCTTTGTGCATGTTATACCAATATTAATGTTGCAAATTTCGAGAAGTTTATTCCATACAGAAAGATGCAAAATATGTGAACCTGATTTTGCATTTGCTATTACCACCAGTGCTGATGCCCGCCAAAACAATATTTCTGCATGTATTTCTTACCCCATACTTGAATTGTTGATGAGCTATCCTGTTTGCTTCGTTTATTCACTTGGATTAAAATCCATGTTTGACTGATTCCCTGTAGTAAAATTTGAGGATTTTAGTTAAACCAATGCTTTTAATTCCTATTCTATAGTGCTATGGTGTCATTCAATAGTATAAGGAATTATTTTTTAGTTTTGTGTACTCAGCATATTACTTGTTTAGGCCTCATTTGGTTTTTTTTTTTTTTTTTTAATTTTTTGTTCAGTTTTTTTTTTTTAATTTTCTATTTTGAACTCATTTTTCATTTTTAACTTTTAAAAATAAAAAAAATAGTTTAAAGCGTATTTGATCATTTATGTTTTTAAATTTTGTTTTAAAAAATAAAAAATGAGTTTACACAAAATTAAAAATGAGAAAAAAATTATTTTTAGTATTTTTAACTTAAAATAAGAAAAAAATAATATTTTTTATTTTCATGTTTTAAAATTTTTAGAACATAAAACACATAAATTAAAAAACAGAAAATAAAAAATAAAAAATCAAATCAAATGTTACCTTAGATTCTCTATATCAGTAGATTTTATAAATCAACGAAGTTAGTGATTTCTTTTGGTTAAAAATATTTTTTGCAATTTGAATTCAAATGCACATTTTTTAAAAATATAAATTTTAATAGATATTTTTTGAATTTTTTTAAATATTTTAATGTATTTTAATAATTTTTTTGAATTTTAAAATTTTAATAAATATTTTTAAATTTTGAATTACAATAGATATTTTTTTAAAATTTAAATTCAACGGTCATATTTTTTAAATTGAAAGTGATGTGGCAGAGAGGATGTTACACGAATCATGTTTTTTATTTCTTAAATATTGAAAATTAAATATACTGTTGGAAATGAAACAAGGAAGAAGTATAGGAATAAAGATATTGTTGGGTGGTGTTTTTTTATCGATAATTCTTATATTTTAGGATAGAGATTGAAATAAGAAAGTTGCTCGTAATGTTCTTACATTTTGTTTGAAAATATTTGTCTATTAGAATTGATTTTATTTTAAAGTAAAGAATTTTGTAAATAAAATTTTGATTTAGTAAATAAAATTTTGTATTTGGAACATATTTTACATTTAAGAATTGAATTAATTTGGTTTAAGTGAAATATCAAATTTGACCATGAAAATAAGAAATGAAAAAACATAGTAAGTATGATATAAGATGATAAATTTGTCTACTTATTTAGATTGTTTAAAAAAATAATGAATTCTCATTAAATTTTATTGATTTGGATTGTATTTTAAATTTTATAGAAATTTCAAAATTTAAGCTATGAAATAAAATTAAATTTAACTTATAAAATTTTATTTTAATTTTAAATATAACAATTGATGAGAATTTTCTTCAAATAAAATCAAATCTTATGAAATCTACCATTATGAAAGAGTAGAAATCATATGTGAAGGAAGGTCTAGTTTGAATTTGTTAATTGTTTCTAACTGTAGCACACCACACTAAAAATGTTTGATAGGTTAATTCTATTGTTAATTTCATCACTTCTCTCTCTCTTCTATTTTTTAAAGCTTTAATTTTTTTATTTTTTTATTTTTTTAAGAATCAACAAGTATCTCACTTTTTTTGGGTATTTTTTTGAATAAGTTTTTAATAAGTCATTTTGTTATTGTTGAGAGTGGTTAAGTCATTTCTTAAACAAATTAATTGATGTATATATTTTTTCGTTGACAAGTTGAAAGTTCTTTTTATTTATTTATTTATTTAATATTTGAATATAAATTATTGACTTTGCTTGATATTAATAGTCTAACAACAACAAACTTGAATATTATTAGTTTAACAACAATAATTTTGAATAAATAATTTTAAAATTTTTTCCACCTACTCAAAAGTTTATGGACTTCGATTATTAGTACTTTTTTTTTTTTTTGGCCAAGTCTTCTTCCTTATTGCCATAAACTTAAATACATCGTAGACACTCGCAGCCATGTGCTGCAGATGCAACTAGTATATATATATATATATATAAGATCATAATTAAATTTCTATTGTTTGAAATCTATCCTTTGCTCCATCATGGCAATCGTGGAGCACTTGTAGCAGTCATCGTTGTTAGAAGTCTATTCTTATCTTTATTCGCTGACTAGAAGAAAAACATATATATATATATATGTGCATTTAATATAGTTTCAGTTGCAAGTCTTCAGTTGGTGGTTTGATTAACTGCATATTATTATCAGTTTTTTATTTTTTTATAAGTATAATTAACATCATTACATTTATATGAGAGAGGGAGTGGGAGTGGAACTCATGAGTATAAATTATAGTTGGTTATCTTCTATTTTAGGCTTTCCACCTTTTCTGACTTTTGACATCTTTTCTAATTTAAACTTCAGTGTTGTCAAACCTTCTTTAAATTGGGTTGGTTGACTTTTTGAGTTCATGTCAACGGAGAGAGAAAAAAAGTTAATTGCAAATTGAGTTGAGTACTTAAAAAAACACAATTTAACACAATTTAAAAAAAAACACAATTTATTACATATAATAGGTTAAATAATTATTGACATCCAAAAATAATTTTTCCTTGTCCAGGCACAGTGCATATGATCTTAGAACACGCAAGGATGATAGAAAGAAGACAAGACTTTGATTCTAAGAAGAGGGTTTTTCTGGATAAATGAAACCAAAATGGCACCCATTGCAACTGCAATGGAAATGGCAATGGCCAATGGCTTGAACATTGTAACAAAGGGGGGAGGTTAGGTATCCGGGCGGATGCAAGTTCAGTTTCCAACTGCCTATAATGGAAACGGGGCATCGATTAATGATGTTAGCCCGCTGCCAGCATATGCTAGCTATGAGTTTTCATATATATATATATATATATATATATTTTTTTTTTCTATTTGAGTGTGTTTTAAATCGGCAGACAAATTAACCTTTTAGTAAAGTTTTTTTTTTCTCAAAACTCAGGCAGATTAACTGGCAGACAAATTAACTTTCTAGTATAAAGACGAGCATAATTTGACAATTCATTTGATGGAACCCGCACCGGCACTTTTGTCATCGCACAGTAGCAATGGTCGTGCTTGGACGCTCCGCTCTTCAATTACTTGCCGAGTAGAGCATAGGTACTAATGGTATATTAGGTTTAATGTTCCAATCATTAGGGTTTGGTTCAATAGCACCACCTAAAATTGCAGCCACGAGTGTTACACACAATACGAGGGTGTTTGAAAGATAAAACTTTTAGTAAATTTTGGTAATTTTTTATTAAAAATTGTTAGTGATAATTTTTGGTGCATTTGATGAATCAAAAAGAAATTTTTGACAATTTTTGATAACTTATAAGTGTTTGATAAAATTGTTACTGTAACAGAGTAAAAAAGTGACAACTTTTGTGTGTTTGGTAAATTTTTTACTGTAGCAGAACAAAAAAATAATAAAAATTATTCCACCAAATAATAAAATATTGTAGTAGAACTAACTTTTGGGTGTATTTTACTATTTTTTGAGTGTCCAAACACACTATGTAAAAAAAGATAAATTGATGCCATAAGAAAAATGAAAGGCCAAATTGAATTGAGTACGTGCATGAGTACAAGCTTCAAGAAATAATTACCAAAAAAAAAAAAAAAATCAAGCTTCAAGAATTAGAAAGAACGAGAATACAACTCGAAAAGGATGGCAAGCTTCACACAGCTGCCCTCCACCCCCACCTAAAAAAAGGGGAGTTGATGCATTACGTGGTTGCCACCACACAAGTGACATAGACAACTGGCATTGCCCAAAGCCATTGTAGGCAGCATACGTGGTAAAGTAGTGGCAGGTAGTTTATTTTAATTCAATGAAGGCCCAGTCCTCTGTTTTGGCCCTGACGCCTAATTTAGCTATAATAGAAACCCACAAGTTTTCAGCCTCTCACCGAAACTCGGGTGAATTGGAACTCTCTTCCAATGTATTTTGGAATCTCTCCAACAAGAAAATTGGAATCTCAAAACTCTCTCTGCATTGAATTACAAAGCTTGGGCTGTTAAATAGCCAATTATAAATAACTGAACAAATAAAAATAAATAAATAAATAAAAATAGAAAAACAGAAATGCAGAAATCTATGCAACGAACGTGTCATGTCTTTAACACGATGCCTCCACGTTCTTCCTTCTTCAACACTTAGTTGCCTATGGTTGTGCAGGAGTGCCATCTAATTTTAAGGGAGCTCAACTGCTTGGACTTAGTAAACCCAGAGAAATAAGGAAGAACAGAGATGTGTTTGCTGAGAACAGGGAACCACATCTGCTTTGCCATGTCTTCATTCCACCCGTGCAAGCAGGGTCTGGCTAGTCTCATGTTTGCATCAGGCCCCATGTTTTTCCCAAACTCGGTAGTGTACAACATGAGGAGTTCATGGTGGTTGAGTGGCATTAAAGAAGGACCGCGAACTCTTTCAAACGTGGGCATCCTTTTTGTTTAGCTTTTATTTGCTGTAGTTGGGAGAATTTCTGAATAGTTTTTTGGTTTCCTTACAATTTCAGTCGTTGTTAACTTGCTATTAAAACCGTCAGGCCGTTTGAAGCCCTAACAGATTTCGAAAAAAATTAAAAGTGGCAATTTGGAAATTTTAAATGTAAAAAATTATTTTAAAATGATGGTTGAATGATTATGATTAATTTGATATAAAATTGTTAAAAATTATATAAAATGACATGAAATATTAATAGAGAACCTTAAAAATTTTTGAGTTTTATAAAACTTTTCGGCACAAATATCAATACAACTTTTTTGAAAATTTTGCGAAAATCTGTTAGAAAGCACTATTATAGAGCATTCCAACGGATTTTGGTACTGTTTGAGACCAAAGATTGTGCGTTAGGTAGCCGACAGCCAGCACAATATTCAGTCGGAATTTTTATGGATTTGAGACTTGATGAAAATTCGT
>JAVXUM010000001.1:35501206-35513061 GCA_035590655.1 Pouteria glomerata
AGTTTTATACTATCAAAACACATACATGCGTACATATATATAAGTTTCCGTATATTTTATCTTTCAGGATAGTCAAGCTGTTCTCTTCCAACCCGCCAGTGAATTCGTTCCGATGGTCGACGGGGTTAGTATTTATTTATTTATAATTAAATTAAACTTTTTAATTATTTCATAGCGGGAGTGGTGACTGAGTTCGAGAAGTTTCAACGATCTGCTTGATTGTTGATTTTCCAGGTTTACAAAGCATTGCTTGAGAAAACTAAATCTACTCCAGGTGCTAAGGTGGAGCATAACAAGTTTTGTGTTTCTGTGCATTTTCGTTGTGTTGATGAAAAGGTACAATTTATTATTATATTCTTATATGCACTAAGAGAGTTTACTTTAGTAATAGTTAATAGTAGTCAATATATATATATATATAATGAATTTTTTTTTTTTTTAAATATTCTTTGCCGTCACCGCCCATGGCTAAGGGACCTTGTTCGATTATTTTGTGTATTGGAATAAAATAAAGATATTTATTATGTTTTTGTGTATGTTTTATTGAAAAAGTTGAAAAGCAACTGATTAGATGCATGCAAATTGATCAGAAATGGAGTGAACTGGCAGGGCAGGTGAAATCAGTGCTGAAGGAGTACCCAAAACTTCAATTGACTCAAGGAAGAAAGGTCTGACATGGCATCAATTTATTGGTCAAAAATAATCCTTTTATTCTTATTTATCGTATTTTTGTATGCTTAATTTTTTTTTTAAGTGACTTTTATAGTTAAATTGATGCGATAGTTATAATGATAGTGTCAAAGAAAGGTGCATGCAAAAACTTTGACTTCATTACTTTAAATAAAAAATTTTAAATTTATCATTCGCCTATTATTTTCATAAATTTGTTGATAAAATATGTTGCCAACATAATAGTATTCAAAAAAACATATAACTATTCGATCTTTCAGTACACAAATGCCATCAGGTCATTCAGATAAAAAAATTCTAGAAAGTACAGTAATCTCATTTTCGTTGGTATTTGCACATAATTTTGAGTGAGATGTGTAATTTAATTGTTATTTTTCACTATACAGGTATTAGAAATCCGCCCTACGATTAAATGGGACAAAGGGAAAGCCCTTGAATTTTTGTTAGAATCTCTAGGTGAGTTTCGATTGTTGATTTCTTTTCTAAAGAAACCATTAATTCTACTAAGCTGCTTTGGCTGTGGGACTTTCATTTATGTAATTAATCCAAACATTTCAACAAGAAAAAAAAAAAAAAGGTAAAAAATTAGCTATGATAGTTGATTAATTAATTTAATTACTAGTTCTTGAAAACAATAATAATAAATAATACTTACATCAATGTTTAATCGCTAATTATTTATAATTAATACCTCTAGGATTTGCTGATCGTACCGACGTATTTCCTGTTTACATTGGAGATGATCGAACAGACGAAGATGCATTTAAGGTATTTAATATTCTAAATACAATTATAGATTTGTAGATAATTATGATATTATTCCAAATTAAGTTGATCCAAAGTTAATCACCTTCTGTATGTTTATTGAATAAGGTTTTGAGAGATAGAGGACAAGGTCTTGGCATTCTTGTTTCCAAGATTCGAAAGGACACCAATGCATCTTATTACCTACAGGAGCCATCCGAGGCAAGAATCTTAATACATAAGTACACGCTGTTTGTGGACAGTATGGTTTATTTCAGATACTCTTTATGTATATATATTCAGATAGCTGACCTCAATCTCTATATGTTTTGATAGGTTATGGACTTCTTGCAACGCTTGGTGCGGTGGAAAAGACTCTCATTTCGAGGACAGCTCAGGGGCGTCGGAGCGTTGAAGAAATGAAATTATCACTGTCCAACTTATAAGTATATATATATATATATATATCCTAGGGTGTGGGGTGAAAGTATATGTGATTTCTTTCTCAAAGTAAAACAATGATAGAACCGAAAAAAGAAAAAAAAAGGCTCGACTATCTACATCTTGTAATTACCTATCTATTTATAATGAAAAAATACTTAACTTTGCAAGTATGATGCCATGAGCATTGAGGAATTTGGAAAAGTGGAATGTAAAAAAGAGGTAAAATATTTTTTCACATAAGTAAGTGAGATTAATTATGTGTTTGGAATTGCATCAAATTTGATACTACTCGTCGATCAATATTGATAACCTTCGCCATAATTCAACTTTTAGAAAAAATTTTATCATTAGGGTTATCAAATCATCAATTTTGTTTTCTGTAAAAAAATTTTTGACACTTCATAAATTTTAATAAGAAGTTCGTATTGCTTTTTTTTTTTGTTTATTTTAGTAATCTTAGGTTTTTTTTTTTTTTTTCTAATTTTAAATTATGTGCTTACTTGAATTTTTCATTTTTTGTGATTTTTCAATTAGTTGTCAATTAGAATCCAATTAGGGTTAATTGAGATTTATTTTGAGTATTTCAATAATTAAATTGTGGAGCTTGCACTATTGATGGAGAGCTTTTAATTGCTATTGTTTTGAGTGGATTTTGATCCATGGCAATAATTGTCTATCTCTCAACCCATAGCAATAATTGTCTATCTCTCAACAATTAAGATGTTGAAAAATGCAATCGAAACATATATAAATTTATAATGAAAAGTAAAGTCAGAATAATATGTTGACCCTAGTATTGTAAGTGCATGATGAGTGCACAATTACTCTCTTTTTTTAGTTCGTTTTGCCTGATTGCATTGCGCTTTTTTCGTAATGTCAAGTTCATGTTAGTTTGATAAGACAACTGAAGCTTTTGAAGATCATTACAAAACTATCTCACCATTGGCAAGAAGTTAAGCAAGCCTGATGGTCCATTGGCATCTCCATAGCTGACATATATTCAGGATTGAAAGCCACAGAGAAATAGGTGTAAAAAGGATACATCATATATGTGATCATAGAAAGTGCTATTGTGACTATAACTAATCTTAATGGTTAATGTGGGTTTTAAAATTTGTTAACTCACACCAAAACGAGAAGGTTTTTCTTTAGGATGGACAGAAGTACATTTCTCCACTATCTTCCTCACTTGGCAATAACTTTTATAAAAATGAATAATGTAAAGTAAGAGCAATTAATAAAAGAATGTATTTATTATTATATATTTTTTTTAATTCTACATTAATGTAAGAATTATTTTTTTTCTTTTCTTTTTCTCTTTACTAGAATTATTGGTGTCATGACATTCAGCATTCTAAGAGATAATTGCGATATTTGTGTGTGTGTTTAAGAGAGAGAAAGAGAGATCTTTCATATCAGAGTACTCTCTTTCATATCAGAGCTGGTACGACTTCACTAATTCAATGCTATATTTAGTGTGATGCTCCAAAGATTCACATTGAAAATTGCTTTAAATACTTTCATGTAGGGGTGTTGCAAAAAGTTGATAAGAATCGCAAAGTTGATAATATATTCCCTCAAGTGCTGGACATGGCCTTCACAGCCTTTAATTAATGTACTGTAATCAATTCAATTGATACCATAACTACAATAACATCATTAATTAGTATCATCTCACAAGAAGCACTCTTGTAAAACAGTGGCCGAAACCTTGTTAAATCCATTTATCTTTGTCAATTATCATCATCATAAGCGAAATGAATCTACGATGAACACGGATTTATAAGTAATAGATATATAACAATCATGATGTGTTTGTTAAATGATATACATCCTTGTTAGCAGCAAATCCGGTCAAACAAGTTTGAGACAAGATAGGCAACCGAGTACACTAGACAGTCTTTCCTCTGACGAAGAGAGAGAGAGAGAGAGACATCGAGTACACTGACAGTCTTTCCTCTGAAGAAGAGAGAGAGAGAGAGAGAGAGATTTCAGGGTTTAAACCAACTTTTGACCGTTGCCGCCGGAGATAAGACAATAACCAAAAATGAATTATCACCCCTTTAATTTCCTTTAACTGCGTGTCGTGCCCTGCTTAGTCAAAAAGGTTAATTTGTGACACAGATTTGCAAAGTTTGTCAAGATCCAAGGCCTGTTTAATTTTGTCTTTGTTGTAAAATAGTTTTTTTTTTTTTTTGGTCTACTTTTTGTTATTCCTTCAAAAGCGAATCCTTTTTTTTTTTTTAATGATGAACAAAAAAAAAATTAATTTGTCTTAGAAATTCATAAATATATATATTGTTAATAAGTGCAAATAATATATACTTTTTGTGCCTTTTTTATTTTAATTTCATCTATTTTTATATATTTACAATCTGAATTAAGCTCTGAGACACAACTAATAAATACCTAGTAATATTATAATAAATAAATATACTATTCTATTAGCTTTTCTCACTCTAATAATTTCAATGAATGAAAATAATGTAGAGTGAGAAAATTTAGTAAAAAAAGCGCATTTATCAAATTTCTATTACTATTAATATCATACAATTGTTTCCTTAAATGACGAAAAGAGTCATGGACCAATTCTCCAACTAGATGTAATGAGAAATATATATGTACACTAGATGTTAGACCTAGACTGCGAGTTAAGCGGGTTATCTACAATATTTTTTAGTTTCTCACTGTTTTCCTGGACAATAATTGGCACAACATCGTGTTATATATTCTAAACGATACAACTATACTATATTTATATTTATATTTATATATATATAATTGTCTTCAGGTTTCAAGCATAACTGCCAACCTACCTATACGAACTAAAGCTGTCTTTGGTTGCATTCCAAGAAACAACTACATATTCAAATTTACTGATGACTTATAATACATAAGACTTTATTCATAAACAAACTTGCCTTTTAGCTGTCCTTCTAATTAATTAAATAACTGAAGTTACTATAATTGCCCTAGGTGGTGCAGTGACAGAGCTTCTAGATCAAGAAAGGTGGAAATAATTGGACTGCCCCTCCAAATAATTAATTTTCATGGTCTAGCAAATTGAGGAACATCAATGCTATGCTAAAATAAATTTTTTTAATCATGTACAATCTTGGGATAATCTATTATAAAAATGACTATAGTTAGGGAGAATCAATAATTTACAATCAATGGAGACAAAAGTAAAAGAACAGTTAGGCGCAAAAGTGTAGAAATGATAGAAGAAGTGAAAAAGTTTCAAATAAATAAAAGTAAAGATATATAAGTCCTAGAATAAGTTTTCAAATTAGTATGTGCAATTGCTGGGACTCTTCTCATCTTTATATGTGGCTGCCTTCTGTCTTCCATGCCATGCATGGAATCACATTAAATTTGCACCCTTTTCTCAGACAAGAAAAAAGAAGAGATTCCTTGATTTATAATAAGCTCTCCAAGGAGACACTTTTTGAAATACAAATATGATTTGGCACCACTTTGGGACATGCCTGAGATTAATATATCATTTTGATGGGCAAATTACATGAATTGAATAAATATTTTATGCACCCCATTAAATATGAGCTCATGTTTTATGTTTTCATAAAAGAAGGGCAATACTTTTCAAGATTTTATTAATAACTCTCATCGGAATATGTCTATTTTAGCTGAAATAAAATCTTAAATGCATCCGGGAAAAAAAAAAGGAAAAGAAAAAAAGCTTACACAAGTACTAGGACAGGCTATTTCAGTCAAAACATTGTAAAAGCTATTTCAACCTTCTTCTTCTTCTTCTTCTTCTTCTTCTTCTTCTTCTTCTTCTTCTTCTTCTTCTTCTTCTTCTTCTTCTTCTTCTTATTATTATTATTATTATATCCAAGAGCACTCCAAAGCCAAGCAATGCCATTTTTTTTTTTTTTGGTTATTATTATCATACAGCATTCAATAATCCGAGTGCATATCAACAAAATCAATTAGTTGAACCATGCAATATGCAAACATCAGTCCTAGTAGGTACGAGGGAGGGAGGGAGGGAGAGAGACAGAGAGAGAGAGAGGTTTCTAGTAGTAAAGTCATTACTCACAAACATATTAACAGACCTACCCATTAGGTACTTTCTTTTGAAGAAACACAAAACAAACCTCACCATATGTATATAGAGAGAGAAATCTCCTTCACTTTTAGGATTTTGTTTACATTGATTCACACACACGAACACAATTTCCATGCGAGGAGACCTTTTTTGTTTTGTTTTTTTGAGTAGGTTGTGAAAGTGAAAGGCACCACTAATAATAGAATGAGTTGTTGGAATCCACTTAATTGGAGTATTTTTGATGTGAAGAAAACACATGAATTTCAGAGTAGAGACCCTAACGTGGCTTCAAGTTTTTGACAACCTTGCTCTTTAGTACGTGGAAACGTGAAGTCCACTAGATTACAGATGCATCATTGGTCCCTTAACTGAAATAAACAAAAATCTTTTGTATCCTTCAATTATTGATGGGAACGAAGAGTGACTAGTCCTCTTTCTCCAATGAAACCAACTCTCACTGAAATAAAGTTCTAGAAAAAACAAAAGCAAAAACCTTTACCCCTTTTACTCTTTTAGAGGTACATTTTATGGGTATGTAGTTGTTTTTTTGTGGCTATGCTGTTGCGGAACAATTTTAAAAGGTTTCCGTGTTATTATAATTCACCTGTTATAATAAATTTTAATTATTCTATATCGTCACACTTCGTGTTCATGGGCACAGAAGTATGCAGAGGCAAGATGGACTACAGCCCATATAAAATTTTACTCCGAGTTACTTTTAGTAGTAATTAAATATATAGCATCCCAACCTATTCGTCTATAATTTAGTTTTATATTTAATTATAACCTAATTTATAGTTTTGGGTAAAAAATTTCCTACCCTAATTAATTTAATATCCAATTATAACCTAATTTGGCACCCAATCTATAATCTAGGATGAGAAAAATTCCTAATCTAATTTATTATCCAGGTATAGCCTAGTTTAATAACCAACTCAGGGCCTATTTGAAGTATAACAAAAAATCAAAAGTTAACAAAGTGAAATTTTTTGAAATTTGAAGTATAAAATATTATTTTTAAATAATAGTTGGATATTTGTATTTGAATTAATATAAAAATTATATAAAGTCACATGTAACAAAATTTTAGTAGAAAATCTTGAAAACTTTTTAAATTTTGTGAAAATTCTTAATACAAACATCAATATAACTTTTTTAAAAATCTATTAAAATCTATTGAAATGCACTATGATGGTTTATTGTAATTAACGGAGTGTGACAAATTTTTTGAAAAATTTAAAATTTGAAAAAATTAAAGTTTCAAATGACCCCTCAATATCCAGACCAAAAAAACTTCTAGCAGGCTTGTATGTGTAATTCGTTCAGTATACTAAATTTTAATTATTCAACATATGTTACAATTGTGTCTGTTAGGTTATATTTGTGATCAGTAGGTTAATTATTACTTCTATTTAAAACCATGCTGATACAGCAATGGAGGAACCTTTCTGGCATTTGCCATGTTAGAGCTCATGCGGGGTTGCAGGTGGTCCTTAACCAAGTGTCGACTGTACAGGAGATGTACCAAAGATACCCTGGACACGCGGGTCACCCTCGAGAATGGGACTGGCCTTCAATGGAGCCATGAATGGTGGGGTTTTTCTTTAGACTGCAGTAACTATATATATACATGTGTATGTATATGTATATATACCCGTATATATTAATGTTATGGGTGCCTCCATGTGACCCGTGCCATCCTTGTGAAGAACAAATGTATAGTGCCTGTAAAATTAGGTCATTGCGGTCTAGTGATGGGGATGGATGAGAGGAACTAGATGAATAATTGTGATGCGCAAAGACTCACTTTGACAGATCAATCCTTATTGTATAGGTACATGAGAAATTGTATGATGATTCGAACAATGTATTATTAGGACCACTGGGCTTTTAAGGTTTGGTGGCTTTCTACAGTTTCAAATAGACAAAAGGTGAATTAAATATTCAAAGGAAAAGAAAAAGATTTGGAAAAAGGCTGTGGATGGGTTCAATTGATTCATCTCCTCTCGACACCTGAAAGGGGGAAGACAGGAAAAGGAAAATTAAAGTAAGAACTTTGAAGGCATAAAAATGAAGAAATTTAGGTTGATTCATGTGCATGTTTACGTGTGTCAATGCGAGAGGAGGAGAGAGAGAATTTTTTTTGACAATAATGGTGACATTAATGTATTTTATAATTAATTATTTTTTTGTAAATAGTAATTAATATATTAATTAAGAACTTGGGTATATTTTAATATGTAATGAATCAAATTATTTATATACTAGGGAACTGATTATTTCTATTCAACGGAATATGTTGTTAAACTTTTTTTAGTTATTCGCTGGAACAGATAAATAAACTTGTGGGGGGATATGCCACCGATTTTGGTGGTGACCAACAATATTTTAACTACCGATTTGAATTGGTATTAGTTTGATATGAATCTTGATTATGATAAGAGGATAAAAAATTAAAGAATTCATATGGTATTAAACTATGTGAAACCATGCATTCTGATGATTTTAGGACTCCATTTCTTATTAGTCATATGAATTCAATTTGTTATAATTGAATTCAATTTCGTCTAATCACCAAACGTTTTGACTTGATTGGTTATCTCTACCTATTATATATAATGTTCAGATTAAATGTAGGGATGATGTTTCGAAATTAAGCCTATTTATTATTAAAATTAATTAATGCTTTGATTAGATGTTAGAATGATGTTTTCAAATTGTGTTTTGGTAACACGGTTGTTGAAGTTTAATATTTTCAATTAAATATTTTGGAAAACAAGTCATAAGAGTCTCTCTCTGGGTTTTTCTCTCATTAAGTTTTTGATCTATTTACATGGCTCCCTCTAGGATTTTCTAATGGGGGACTCGGTGGTATCCATAATGATGGGATTGCTAAGGCTTTGTCTAGTGGGGTCATCGAGATTACAATACAGTACATTCTTAGCAACCAAATAATTTAGACGCTAAAGACCTTTATTTGATCATTAAAAGATTTTGTGATCAAACAAAAATTGATCGCCATTTGATCGTGGAACATTGGTGGAGGAAAGTATTAGCGACCAAATCATGACTTGATCGCTAAAAATGATCTTTTTCGCGACCAAAAATTTGATCATCGATAACATACTTTTAACGACCAATTAGTCCCTAAAGATCATATATTCAGCGACTAGTTGATTACTAAAGATCATATATAAAGTAAAAAAAAAAATTGTCACGAAATATAAACTTTTAGCGACCAACCAGTGGCTAAAAGTTTATATTTTTAGCGATCAACCGGTCGCAAAAAGTTAACTTTTAGTGACCAATTGGTCGCCAAATCTAAAATATTTTATCAAATTTTCACGTCTTTTTCTGACTAATATAAGAGTTTTAGCGACCAATTGATCATCAAATATTAGATCTTTAGTGACCAATTAGTCGCCAATTCTATTCAAAAATTTAATTTATTGATGCCATTTAGCGACCAAATGGTCGTGAATTCTTCACTTTTACTGACCACTTGATCGCCAATAAGGTTATAAAAAAATATATACAACTACTATTATTTTCATTTTCTGTTTTACTTTCCTGTGACATTATATACAAAATATGTCCACCTGTAATAACCATATATATTGATCCCAAAACAAAAATGTCAATTAAAGATCAATTATATCTTTCCAACCACAAACATAAACTTCTAACAAAAGTATACCATACATATGGTCTCAAAAAATTACATACTACTACAATATTCTATACATATTTACACTAGTTCTTGCATACAGAGTAAATCATTAATTCTTCAAATAAAATCAAGTTCTTGATGAAACTTTCTTGCCTCACTAGCAACCATGAAACAAAAATAACCTTTGGATATTGCAATCCAAGCATAATGCGCACTTAGCATTCAAAAACAACAAGTGGTTAGTCATGCTCCTGAAGATATAAATAAGTTCTATTACACATAAGTATTCACCTTAATAGAGAAAGTTATAAAATCAAAAATAATCATAGGAAAGAAAATTATAGCGAAGAGAAGTTTCAAACTAGGCAAAATATTGGCATTTCATCTATCAATCTTAAAGATTTACTTTCTTTGAGAGATAAAAAGAAAAATTTGCTTAAAGCCTATATATTTGAGAGTTCAATGTACTAATGCTTACAATAAGAAAGTTCTTGGGTTTCTTTTTTCAAAACTCATTTTCTTTTTTGTTTCATTTCTTTGTTCTTTTATTAAATCTAAAGGTGACCATATAAGAGACATGAAATAGTTAGAATTATTCAACTATTGCATGCTTACTATTCCTTGAAGAGAAAAAAAGATTACATTACAGAAGAATTATAGTCATAGTGAAAATGTCACCTAGTAAAGTTTACACATTTGATAAAGAGTTAAGATGTGTAAATATACAACCGTAATAAGTAGTTTTTCTTTGTACTTTAAGGATAGATTGATCTTATAAATGCGTGTTGTTTTCTTGTTTCATATTAAACAGACAGTCAACTTGGTTTATCTATAACATTCTCGTATTACAATTATTTAAATTTTCTTTATAACATTTGACATGCCATAGCAAAAAAATGAGTATAGTTGTTTCAATGCAAATATAACTTAAAAAGTATATGAAACTAAATAAGTATAACTACTAAAAATTCTATCTAAAATTCCGTGACTCAAAATGGTATATGTTAGCAATGCCTCAACCTTACTACCAAACAAATCAAGCATAGATATAAAATTTCAGTAGCAATTTCTTACTTTACTTCTAAAATCAACCAAAGTAATAGATAAAAAATCCTAGTTGAAAAACTTTTTCACAGTAACCTTCTACATCAAGAGCACAGTTTGGTTTGAATTAGATATTATAATATTTATTTTAGGGGTAGTAAACATAAAAAAAAAAAAAGAATAAATTCATATCCTACCTGCTAGGTCAATGTCCCTTTTGAACTATCTCCAAATTTATTCCGCATCATTGTAAATAATTGATCAAATTGTCTTTGGTACTGCTCTTCTCATGCCTTCCTATCTTCCTCATTTTTTATTATACGCTCATTTTGTTCGATAATGATGGCATTTTGTTCATTAATTTGTGCCTTGAACTTTTCAATCTCCTCATAACATGCTTTGGAATATGTATTAGATCTTGTCAAGGAGGATGGCTTTGGACCCTTTCCAAATCCGAGTAAATAGCCAAATCTTTCTCTGAGCACCATCTGGGAGAGTTGCTCTGGTATATAAAGTGGGTCACCTGACTCCAAAGTCTCATTCTCACACCTGACAATCTCCTCCTGTATATATTTAAAATATATAAGATACCATTATAAATAGTCTTAATGGAAACAAAATAAAAAAGAGAGTTATAAAAAATTGTAACTAACAAATACATAATTTTCCTGGCATTTTGGATGAACATAGTCATTCTTCTTCTTACTCCAATGAGTGTCTTTATAAATCATAGAAAATAGAAGACCCTTATCTCTAAGCTTATCAGTCTACTTAATAAGTAACAGTTCAAGTTAGTTAACAATTAGACTTATCCCAATTGATAGCAAATTAAAAGGCTATAAGAAAATGTGTAAATAAATGTACCTCCCATTAAAAAAACATAACATGTGAGTCACTTTATTATGATAAAAATTAAGGATATTTTCATAATTTAGTGAAATTATATATAAAGTTAATAATTTAAAAGATATTTTGGAGGCAACAATTAATGAAAATTACCAAGGTTCCTTAAGACTGGCATATACAATATTAAAATTACATAAAGTGTCACGCCCCGGAGCCGAGGACCCGAGGGGTGAGTGATAAAAATACACAACAGGAATAACCTGGTCATCATATCAGAGCATACACAACAAATACGCAATGGGACCCACCAAACACATCAATGTACAATTATACAATTGGTAATAA
>JAVXUM010000001.1:35559399-35575010 GCA_035590655.1 Pouteria glomerata
TGAGATAAATTGTGGGTTCGTAAGGCGTGCAGTGAGATAAGTTAAAAAAATTTTTCAGAGATTTTCAGAGTTTTTCAGAATAAAATACACACCCAAACACCCCCCTAATTAATCTTTTCCCATTTTGATCTAACCTAACCTTGTCTAACCAAGTGCGTTTGGCCCCCCAGATAAAACATCGCAAGGAATTAGATTATAGACGAGGAAATTTTTTGCGAGAAAGTGTCATTCCAAACCAAACTAGTGTTGTTATATGGATCAGAATGTTGGGTAGTAAAGTATAATCATATTCAGAATATGATAATTGGAGAGATGAGAATACCAAGATAGATGTACGGGATTATAAGAAAAGATAGGATTAGGAACGAGTAGATTAAAAGGAAAGTAAGAATAATACTAATTAAAGATAAAATAAGAGAAAATTAATTAAGATGGTTTGGTCGTATTGGACGGCATCTAACGGAGGCACTTGTTAAAGGTGTGAAAGTACAGATATTTTCAAGAGTAGGGGAGGGAGAGGAAGACCCAAGAGTAGTTGGAAAGAAACTATTAAATATGATATTACCTATACGGATCTAACAGAGGACATGACACTTCACAGATTTGATTGGCGTCGTCAAATCCATATAACCGACACCACCTAGTATGGAAATGCTTAGTTTGGTTTGGAATAGCACTTTTTAGCGAGAAAAATTTGAGTTCCTTGCTAAATATTCTAAGAATTTTAGCGAGGAACATTTTTTCGCTAAAAGTATTATTTGGCGACAAAAATTTAACTTCCTCGCCTATAATAAATAAAATATGGCATCATTCGATTTGGAGGGAGAAAGAAAATGGTACATAGCTTTAGGCGAGGAAATTATTTCCTCGCTAAATGTTTGGAATAGGCAAGGAGATATTTTCCTCGCTAAAAGTATTATTTAGTATCCTCGCTAAAAGTCTTATTTAGCGACGAAAAAAAACTTCCTCACCTATAATAAATAAAATCTCGTGCCATTCAATTTTTGGGGTGGAGAGAAAATGTACATAGCTTCAGGCGAGGAAATAATTTCCTCGCTAATGATCTCGCGATAGAGTTATTTTTTTTTTTTTTTTTTTTTTTTTTCATTTTTCTTTCCTCATGAGGCATTTGTTATATAGAGTGAATACACAATATCATCAAAATTACAAATTTGTTTATTCACTCTTCCTTGTCTTCAATTAACCGATTCCTTCTCACATTTTCTTTTTCTGCCTTTCTTCTTGGTTATTTGTATTCAAAGGTTGGCAATTAAATAATATCCCAATAGCCAAAAACCCAAGTCCATCCATACCACTTGCAGTAAATGAGTTTTACCGAATGAAGTTTGGAGATTACTCACTGATGTTATCGGCGGGAGTACGAATTTCTTTTACAAGAAACGATCCCCCTTAAAAAAGCTTCCACACTTAAATCTGATATATCATAGGTTCCTCAGGATTAAGCCTCCAATTTACCTAATAAAAATAATAAGAATAGATTTCCACAAATCACAGTTGATCTAGTTTATGTGCCAAACTATTTCAACACTGTTCCTATCCAAGGTATAATATTGGGACAACAATAATGTTAAAAATGTGAAATTTCAAAAATCGAAATGGTTTGTGCCATCTGCAGGATCACAAGTAGGACATTCTTCTACACAGTCTCATCACCTGAACCAATCCCATAGTGCCCCGGTGTTCCTGTCTTACAAGAGAAAAAAACTAAAAACAAACATGTAATTCATGTTTTAGAAAATGGGAATTTGGGGCATTCTAGCAATTTAAGTACATGATTCAGAAAATGGAGGTGCCATCGTTTCATTTTTATGAAAATATTATACTCTTTTCTCATCACCCTAGTATGAAATAAATGATTCTGATAAATCATGTTCATCATGAAATCCCAGCATAAGCAGTTCTAAGGTATAATGAGAGAGGTTCTGAGTTCATATTCCAGGTGGTATGAGAGTAAAACCCCAATGTATACAAGTGCTTGCCTGGACAGATTGTGAAATCTATTGGTGGTGAAGAGAAGGAACAAATATTGTTTCTTCCACGTATTGATTGAAAAGTTTCTATTCTTTAAGAAACTAAAAAGGCCACACCAATGGAATATTAATTCTAATGTTTCCACCAAAATGGAGTATAATGCACCAAAATAATAAGTTGATTAACTAATTTATCACTAGCTTTTCATGCATGTTGATATTGTCAATTTATATTTTCAAACATTTCTATACACTTACATATTTTTGTCTTGCTTTCTACATGTTATCAAAATATTACATAATGTTTTTTTTTTAAACAGAGGATATGACTCTTAACAGATTTGATTAGCGTTGTAAAATTCATATAGTCAACCCCACCTAGTGAGAAAAAAGCTTAGTTTAATTTGATTTGATTATATGTTTCTATTTTTGCGCTAGAAGCAAAGTCTTAGTCCTGGGTGCGGTGACACAACTCTTTTATCAGGAAGAAGGAAGATTCAAACCAGGTTTTTTTTTTTTTTTCAAAGAGTTTGACCTCCAAGCCTGATTCTACTCCTCTAGAATGTGAAGAGGAACTCGTATTTATCCGTAGTAAAGTTCCCGAAAACGAAGAAACTTGCCTGAATGGTAGTGAGCAAAAAATCTTTGTTTTCTTCCACCAAAGTCCACGTCAACCCTTTCCCACCTCACTTTTGTGAGACCCCTGATCATTGCCTCTGAAATTGTACACAATGGCGAAAAAGAGAATTCAAGACACTACATGATAAAAGTGCAAACGTGTTATTTACATCTGGAGCTCAGACTAGAACAAGTAAAAATCATGAGATAATAGGATTGAAAATCATATGTCTGGAATTTCAAATCCTCAAGTACTAAGCAACTCCAAAGTTTGATATCCTCAGTCACATTAGGCATTGTAAGAAGAGCATAACGGCAATTCATCCACTTGTTAATTGTTGTTCGAAGGACTACATTGAACAACAATTCTGGCATTAGTTCCTTATTTTCTCTCTTCCATTTTCGACCTTATTTCGCACATTCTGGACCCAACAAATACTACAAATTGCAAGACCTGAACTATTACATAATGAACTTATCAGAGGCATCCTACAATAAATCTACATCCACTAATTGGGCACTCGTATTTTACGTGGAATGTGCACAGGGTTATTTATGTTTGGTTTTATTAATATAATAGGTTTTTTTTTGGAAAGTTAAATATTTAAAAAAAAAATTATTTTTTTATCCAATACTTTTAGCGAGAAGCGAGAAAATATGTTCCTCGCTGAAGTTTCGCTTGGTCGATAAAATTTTCTCGCAAAATGTCAACATTATTTTCCTGCTAACAGTTAGGTTGCGTTTGAGAAGTGATCAGCTAATTCCTAACTAATTACTCAACTTTTTTTTGTCTTTTTTTAAAATAACTAAATTTACCCTCCTATATTTTAAATTTCTTTTAAACTATGAAGGGTAAAGCTGTCAAATTAACAAAAAATTAAAAAACTAGCTACTAAAAATCTAACTTTTTTTTCCTTCCCAAACACAAAAAAATCAATTTTTTTGTAATTAGCTAGTAGTTAGTTACAAAAAAGCTAATTACTACACTTCCCAAACTAAGCCTTGCAACAGGCGAGGAATTTTTCTCGCTAAATGTCATAATTGGCGACAAAACTATTTTCTCGCTGAAGTTGCTATAGGTGAAGAAATAAAATTTCCTTACTAAAAGAGATAGACATATGTGGCATTATTTTTTTCTCGCTAAATATTACTATAGGCGACAAAATATTTTTCTTCGCTAAAATGTATTATAGGCGAGAAAATTATAATTTTCTCATTAAAAAGTATAAGCAACTAAGCGTAAGCGAGGAAATACGTAAGAAATATTTTTTCTCATTCATATTTTTTAGTGACAAAAATTAACACTTCAGTGAGGAAAAATTGTTTCGCTTGTATTTATATTTTTTTTGTAATAAGAGAGTGTCTGGTTTATTAAGCTTAATTAAAATTTATTAATTTTTATTAATTTTTTATGCTTTGTTTTAATTAAATTTTATCGCATGATACTTTTATATCAAATTTTTATATTTTTTTAACATCTAAACACAACCTCCGAGGTAGCACCACCATAAACTACGCAATGCCCCGGATCGATCGGTAGTGGTTGGTAGAGGGGTTGGCGAAATTTGTCAAACTTGTAACGGGGATGGAGGTACATGAAAGAAAATCATGGGAGAGAGAGAGCTTTGGATCCAGTGCCTTTGAAAGTTTGAAGAATGACGATCCATACATTCGGACCAGTCAACCTTCAAACCCGAAGCTCAGTGTCATTTCGCTGTCCTGCATATATAATACATTTGACTAGCAGAAACAAGACACTTTTATTAATTATATATGGGTGTCAATATTGGTTGGCTGACTCCCTCAATCCACGATATTTATATCTTTAAAAAGTTAAAACTAAAAAATTGGCTAACAATTATGGCAGTACTTGGAGTTTTTAAAAAAATTAAAAAAAAAATTAAAAATAAGTATTGAAATAACATAAAGTAGTATGTAAAAAAAAATTAATTAAAAGAATTCAAAAATTTTTTAAATTTTTTAAAAAATTTTAAAAGTCCAAACAAAGGTCTATATATATAAAACATAAACTGAATTATGGAAACAATTGTGCATTTTTTTTAGTTGAAAAAATGGTGCAAGTGTGGCTTCTTAGGAAAGAGTGAAGGTTTGGAAACTATATCTGTTGAAAAAATAAATAAATAAAAGGGAAAAAGTGTTGGCTGATATTGGTATTAGTTTGCTCGATCGAGGGAGAACAAGATATATATACACATAAGCAAGAAGAACATCAAATGTAGAAATGGATAGGAAAGTACTTCAACACTTGATCGATTGATATTAGGCTAAGGTCATGTAGGGATGTTAATTGACAACTAAGTTAGCCACTAAATGTATAATACAAGAGGATAGCTGATTTTATTGAGCTACACCAGATAAGTCTTGGCAAGAATTTTCAAAAAGTTAATGTCATCAATGAAATTAATTTGATAAATAATAAGAGAGCGTGAGTATATATATATATATGACTAAATGATTTTGACTGAAAACATAACAGGACCAAATGCTTCGCCAAATACGTGCTTGTAATCAAAACCTAGCTTGTAAGGGTGAATTTTCCCTATATTAGGGTTATCAACACCTTCCAAAACTATTAAGAATATTATTACGTTGACAAAACTATTCATGCGGCATGTGTAACACATCAATGTATAAGAAATATAGATGGTGTTTAGATGGTAAAAATTTATAAAAAAAAAAAATATATAAAAAATTAATATAAAAATAATATATGATGAAATTTAATTAAAATAATTTTAAAAAGTTAATAGAAGTTAATAAATTTTAATAAATCAAACAGTTCTATAATATGTATTATATGAGTAAAGTTTTCTACCGCGATTATCATTGTTTTTTTAATATTTTTAGTGAAACTAGATAAACAACTGAATTAATAGATGTCCTTAAAATGGAAACCATTATTTTTTCAAACATTGGTTGCATACATACATTTATATATATAAATATATACATATACGATTGCAGGTGTTGAACAAAACAGAAGGTTCTAATGGTGGAAACAGGACTTCTGTTATTCTATGATCTTATGTTCTTTTCATACAACATAAATCAAAAAATTCCAAACGAAACAAGCAAACGGCCATGTTCCAGCTTTGAACATTCAACTATGTTACGTATGCAAATGATATTTTTGAATATATAGGGACCTCCATTAATCCAACCTTATGATAATTGTTGACTGACACAGACTCGGTCATTTTTTTGATTAATCAACCTTGACTTAGAAATCTGCCAACTCTAATAATTCATTGACCATGCCCTCGAAAAATAGCATATATGTAAGTATTTAGAGGCAAACTTTTCTCCTTTCAGTCGAAAAAGAAAAGATGAATATATATAATTAATTAAGTGGTGTCTAATCACGTGTATGAGCAGCAAAGAAAGGTTTGGTTTAGGTAAGCCATGATTAAGAAATTCTGCTTCATACATATATATATATATTATATATCACAGAATTGGTCCAATACTAAACTAACTATGGGTAATTAATTGCTTAATTAAATCACCAGAATACACGAGAAAGAAACCAGAAGCTTTGATCATCGTCTCAATTATATGTTGGTTAATATAATAATGGTTGCGTGTAATTTAATCCCAAACTGATGGTTTTTCAGCTCACCATATATATATATTATATTATGTAGTAGCTAGCTAGCTAGGTTGGTTAGGTTAGATTAGATTAGATTAGATTAGATTGCAGGTTAGTGATAAGATAGTACTTAGCATGTGGCTCTTCTTCACCACTCAAATTTGAATGATTCAATTCGTGACAAGTCATGCAAGATAAGGAGCCGAAATCCCCACCCCCCCAGAAAAAATAAAATGGTGTACAACTGTATTTATTCGCGTATATATCTTTTCCACAACGTACTTGTTGGCGTATATCTCTTTTTCCCTTCCACTTTCTTGCTGAAGAGAAAGTTTAAAATTATTGTGTATTTTTAAATTAAACGTTTTGGCTGTTTGACGATCAGTCCTAAGTGGTGGGGAAGGAATAAAACAGTAGGGCAACCACCTAAAAAAAAAAAAATGTTTAAGGAAAAAAAAAAGAAGAAAAAGAAAATAATATTCCTATAAGTGGGGAATATATTTTGAAGATGGGAATTTTATTTGGATGATTATAATCATACAGTACATGATTCTAATGGAATAGCAAAAATTTACTATATACTTGTATATGTATTGTGGATATTAGCTCCCAATCTTTGAGAAATATCCTCAAGAGTCTACCCAGTATAAACTTAACAAATGGACGGGTTAGAACAAAAATTAATCAAAATTTATGGGATTTGAGTTACGGCATTTGTTATCAATTAGTGTCCCGTCTCACCTATTAAGAACAAATGAGAATTTGTTATATAATAATATTTTAAATTCTTTTTCATGTACAATTTTATTAATTAAGATATGACATGTTGATACTGATTTTTTGAAGGCCCCACAATCCAGCGACCACGACCCGAAGATCCACCAAGTTTATCCAAACGAAATACGCTTGTTCAACTGGGACACCGGTGTAGTGTCTGCTAAAGATACTCCGATACTTAAGTCAGATAATGAGAATCTGAAAAGAGAATGGACAGAGTAACAGCCTGATAAAACGATTGTGTACCTCGCAGGGTTTTTGTGTCCCTTCCTTTATAGTGATTTGCTTGGGGTGTGAAGATTAATGTCAGTTGAGATATTTGCCGAATCCTACGGTGATTTCTATATTTTACCTGATATGATATTGATGTATCGTAACCGTTTTGGGAACATGTTCCTTGATGATATGTTTTCCTTCTACGAACGAAGCGTAGATCACGGACTAAATAAACTCATGCGCCTTTTGGATCTTAGCTCGAGTTCTGACTATCTGGAGACCAAGACCACGATACGGCTGAGCTTAGACCTGGGCTCAGGGGTATTTTTGTGATTTTAATGGGGTTCAAGAAAACTCTCCCATCATGATGTATAATTACGTGTCATGTATTTATTAGTTTTTAATAAGTTTCCTAAGATACCCAACATTTAAATTAATTATATTTAATAAATTTTTAATTGTGTCCTTAATTAATTTGGTTTGTACAATAGGAAGTCACACAATTAAGACTTAAAATTGTCCGTGGCTTGTAATAATACGAGTTTATGTGTAATGAAACTTTTTGAATAGGACGAGGAGGTTTTCAAGCTGAAATACAATTTAGGCAAGGTGTTGAAAAATAATTTCAGGACCATTATTAAGTCATTTTACCATTAAATTATTTTGAAAATTAAGTTAAATCATGACCATTAAATTATTTGAAAAAAATCAAGACAATTAATCTTTTATACTTGATCTGAAGTGGTTACAGCGTGTAATTAATCTCCAATTGATTAGAGAAATGAGATAGAATGAAATATAATGAGTGTGTTCATAGTCAAAAAAATTTATAAAAATTAATGTCTCGTATTTTATGCAATGAGTAGGAATTTTAAATTTTATAATCTCATAATTTATATTTTTAGAAATCTATAAAATTTTGTATTTTTTTTTAAGATCAAACGGTGTCAATATCCAAACATATAGTATTGTAAAAAATTAATATTTTAAGATGTGGTGTGATATAGAAAAAATCGATATATTTCCTATCTTCATAATACGACAAAAAAAAATTGAAATATAATATTACATATATGGTACATTAAATGATTAAATTAGTTAATTAAAAATTTGTATAAATTTTTAATTTATAATTAGTTAATTAAATTTCATATAATTGCTTTATAAAAACTTTATTAATTAATGAATTTTAAATGTATAAATATTTGCTTAAAATGAATTAACTAAATGAAAGTTTTATATGGCATGAAAAATGAATTTAATTATTTTATTCTGAATTTATTTACAAAAAAGTATTAGTTAATTCAAAACTTATATAGGTCCCTAATAAATAGCTTTTTAATTTGTTATTTAATTTTAAAAATTTTTATTTATGAATAATTTCAAAAGTATATATATTTATAAATCAGATCGGTTGAATTGACAGTTATATACGTGACGGGCGGGTATGGCTTCACTGGGCGAAGAGAGAGAGAGAGAGAAATGGTGGATAGTGAGGGGAGAGACAGTGAGCGAGTGAGTGTTTGTCGCTTAGAGTTATGTACCCACATTAGAAAGAGAAGGGTCTTTGAATTGAATTTGAATTTTGGGGATTTGTTATTGTTTTTTATTTCGAAAAGTGGGTTGCAGGAGATGTGTCAGATATTAGGCGAGAGATAGAAAGAACGCACGTGAATTTGGAGGAGAAATCAATTCTCTTTCCTTTTTTCTCTCTCTTTTACTAATCGGTTTTTTCTTTGCTCTTTCTTCTTTTACCGGTGCAGTCATTAAGTCAATGGCAGAGTAGCAGGTGCAAAACGTGCAGTCATTTTTTGAGGTAGTGTTTTTTAATTTTTCGAAAATGCCCTACGAGCTAAATAATAAACCATTTGAGTCTAAAATAAAATTCTGTAAATTTTTACAAATATCTACAAAAAAAAATGAGATATTAACTTTTTATTTTACCACTTTTTGCGAATGAAAAAATGAGACACTAAAAATGCATCACTTTCTGCGAAGGAAAATTTTTTTAAAAATAAATTTTTACCATGATTGCGTGGGCGGATAAATTTAAACTTTATCAGGAGTTTTAAAATTTAAAAATATTATAATTTTTATTAAAATTTAAAAATATTATAACTTTCATTAAAATTTTTAAAAAATATTATAACTTTTATTAAAATACTAGGTTTTGTCCGTGCCTAAAGGCACGGAAACAAATAACTTATAGAACTAAAATTGATTAGACAATTTAGTTTAATAGAGCAATAAAAAATAAATAAATAAACTACAAAATTTATGTAAGTTTACTTTATAAATTGAAAATCAAGCTATTTTCATAAATTAAACTACAAAATTGTAAATAACTAGCAGCTGAGTTACTTTTATTTATTGAACTTACCAAACACTATTTAAGTTTTGTTAAGGGTGCTGCGTGATAACATCAAGAGAGTGCTTGGATCGAAAAATTTAGTATAAACTTAGAAAAATTCAAATTTCATAATTTGTGGAGTGCATGAAAAAATTAAATTTTTAGTCATTTTTATTTCTAACTTTTAGAATTATAAACTATTTTTGTGGTAAAAATTCAAAAAGGTTTGAAGTTTTTTCAAGTTGCATTTTGAATGTAAAAAGTTAATGAAAGTTATAAATTTGTAAATTGTGTCAAAAGATAAAAAAATTAATAATTTTTAAGCTAATTTGACATTTATATAATAAATCAATGGCTGAAATTTTGTTTTACTTAACTAACTGTTAAGATTCATTTGCCTCTGCATGCCATTGACACGGCAAATACTAATCTATATCATAAATCAGATTGATTGAATTAACAGTTATATACGTGACGGCAGAGAGGGAGAGAAAGAAATGGTGGCTGGCGAGGAGAGAGACAGTGAGCGAGTTTTTGTCGCTTAGAGATCTGTACCCGCATTGGAAAGAGAATGGTCTTTGAAGTGGATTTGAATTTTGGAGATTTGTTATTGTTTTTGGTTTCGAAAAGTGGGTTGCTGCAGATGTGTCAGATATTAGGCGAAAGATAGAAAGAATGCATGTCAATTTGGAGGAGAAATCAATTCTCTTTCCTTTTCTTTTCTCTCTTTCACTGATCAGTTTTTTCTTTACTCTTTCTTTTTTTACCGGTGCAAAACGTGCAGTCATTTTTCAAAGTAGTGTTTTTCAATTGTTCAAAAATGCCCTACCAGCTAAATAATAACCTATTTGAGTCTACAATAAAATTTTATAAATTTTTACAAATCTCTACAAAAAATGAGATATTAACTTTTTATTTTATAACTTTCTGCGAAGGAAAAAATGAGACACTAAAAATGTATCACTTTCTGCGAAGGAAAATTTTTCTAAAAATAAAATTTTACCATGATTGCGTGGGCGGATAAATTTAAACTCCGTTAGGAGTTTTAAAATTTAAAAATATTATAACTTTTATTAAAATTTAAAAATATTATAACTTTCATTAAAATTTTTAAAAAATATTATAACTTTCATTAAAATATTATTTAAAAATTATTAACTTTTTATCTCTTGGCACAATTTACAAATTTATAACTTCCATTAACTTTTTACAATCAAAATGCAAGTTAAAAAAACTTCAAACCTTTTTGAATTTTTACCATGAAAATAGTTTATAACTCTAAAAATCAGAAATAAAAATGAATACAAAATTTAATTTTTTTATACACTCTACAAATTATGAAATTTGAATTTTTCTAAGTTTATACTAAATTTTTCAATCCAAGCACTCTCTTGATGTTATCACGCAGCACCCTTAACGAAACTTAATTAGTGTTTGGTAAGTTCAATAAATAAAAGTAACTCAGCTGCCAGTTATTTACAATTTTGTGGTTTAATTTATGAAAATAGCTTAATTTTCAATTTATAAAATAAACTTACATAAATTTTGTAGTTTATTTTTTTTTTTATTGCTCTATTAAACTAAATTTTCTAATCAATTTTAATTCTATAAGTTATTTATTTTCGTGCCTTTAGGCACGGACAAAACTTAGTATTTTATATAACTTGGGAATAATTATACTAGCATTATTAATTTATTAAACTAAAATTTTATTTTACTTTTCACTAAATATACCAAAATTTGATTTTATTTAAAAATAATTGATTCAAAGGTATTAATTCATAATTAGATAATTAGAATTTTGTTTGTGAAAACTAAATTATATTAATTTAAAATATTATTTCATTCTATAAATATCATTGACATAAACTTGTAATTGATTATAGATAGTTATTTTGATTAAGGTTGTTTAGAAACATATATAATTTTTTTTCATGCATCCTATTTCAACCATATCATTGGTATCAAGCAAGGCTCTTAGAAAATATTTAAGCTCCTGTTGGAGTTTTAAAATTTTTGAAAACTTTTTAATTTTTTAATTAAATTTCATTATTTATCACTTTTTACATTAATTTTTAATTTTTTATTTAAACTTTTTCAAAACTTTAAACATCCCTCTAACAAGACCGTGATACCATGTCATTTGACTAACATGGTATAACAATTCAATAATATCAAGTCGTCCGTCTTTTTTATCCAGTTCATGCAGTTAATGTAAAACCAATTTTTTTTAGTGGAAAAAAACTTCAGTTATAGTCGATGCAAGGGAGAAAAGGCTTGGGAGGAGCCAAATGCTTGCCTTTTCCAATTCAGATTTCAATTCTAGGTATTCTTAAATTGAATGTATTTAATTATGTATATTGTTGGTGATAGAGTGCTCCCGACCAAGCAATGTTATGGCCCAACCTACATTCCGTTGAAGTATTAAGCGGATTCCCTTGGGTCTACATACTCGACCGAAGGAATTGGGGCACTTAATAGGGTGCCCCCGACTGAACTATGTTACCCAACCGATCTAGGGTTTGACAGGAGGATCGGTGATTATTGGTCTGACTCGACCGATCGATCTTAAACTTGGGTCAACGACCAAACGATTGAACTTAAACAAAATTGTTTACGTCATAATCACACGTATAACCACCTTCTGACACATTTCGTGATATCCACTTTTAGGGATACTGCCTATCCACTAACGGTCTTTATAATTAACCAAAGAATATCCACATTGAGATTTACAATACACGTGGCATAATAAGATTGAGCAAGAAGCTTAATCCCACACGGGTCCCATACATCATGCAGGTACAACATACCTCTATAAATATCATCACTCCCCGATGCCCAGATACACACATAATACTCTACTTAACCGTTACTCTGCAAAATTGTATTCTGAAACCCTCTTACTAAATTAAACATCGAAGTCTCTTTGGCAGGTACCACACTAGTGTCGAGATAATAATACTTAGCAACTCGGATTTGACTCGGATCATCATTAGCATTTCTAAATTACTATGTTATTAGTTAATATAAAAATAATATGAAAAACATGGTACTCATTCTGAACACTCCCAACTAACTTACAAACTTTAATGTTCAGTCTTGAACATAAAAGTATATTATTGACATCAAATACATATACCCATAATAAAAAAATTAAGGTTATGATATTAGTTTCAACTATAAAATAATATTATAACTTAATTAGTTTGTTATTGTGACAATGAGATATGATGTAATAATTATTTTTCTTAAACTTGTTACATTTTACTTGTTATTTTTGCCTATCACTCTATAAATAATCTCACACGCATTAAATATATTACAAACAATCACTATAGTTATTAATAAAACAAACATGTTAGTGGCATCAATAGAGTATTATAATCAAATCTGTGTCACTAACCCTCATTTTATTCTAGTTTGTATACAGTTTAAGATGATCACCAATGAAAATACATTCACTATTGTTTATAAAACTCTCTCTGCATATACTCTCTGATTTCTTAAGTGACCAAATCGTCCATAAATTCTTAGTTGGAAACACCTTCCCTGACACGCCCCTAAAATAAATTGTCCGGGATGGACAACATAGGAAAATAGGGACTAATAAAAATAAAATAACTTGTATCAAGGTTAAATCATAACATAATACTCACCATCAGTGTATATCCTATCGTCCCTCATTCCCATATTAAAGAAATATAACACATCACAAACTTTGACACAGCCACACCTCGGTGACGTTATCCAAAATTTACATAATCGGAACCAACAATAATCACGGGTCTTCACCCTGACCACATAAGTATAAACCCACTAAACAAATTCTCATTTAAGAGAACAACTATAATTATTACCATTCATAGTATAGACCGGACTTAGGCTACTCACGCCTAAGCTGCCTACATATCCCACCCTGGGAATCAGGTCTCCGTAGTTCCTAAATCATTATTTAGATTATGTATCTCATACATTAACAATAAATTAAACATTAACATCATTCATAACATTTATATCTATTTCTCAAGATATATAAAAACTATTCATGCAATCTCATATAATGGGTATGATGGAATGTAATGACCCATGCATCCTATATCCTCCATCTACCCAACCTTATCCTGGGACGGGTGACACTTAGCAAGGCTTTTAGCCAAGATACGCGCGGCCACCAAACACACCGTTTTAGCGCTTACGACAAACGCATATACATATATATATATATCTCATATTCTTGTGGGGAACCGTGTTACACCCCCATCAGGTGTAAAGACTCAGGGGCTCCGTGTTACACCCCTTGGCCTATCCGCTAGAGAATTCTGTTACACCTCTAGTCAGGCATCCACTTATCTCAGGTAGGCATCCGCTATCTCAAGCAAGCAACCAGCTGTAGTCCGGGAAAATATCACATCCATAAACCCATATTAACATCCCAACTCCACATGACTAAGCTCTAGTCACGTTTATAAAATCTGGAGATCATCCGGTGTTACCACAATCTATCATCTCAACCTTAAAAATACATATTACAATCGTGCCTCGACACGTCACAATTTATGACTCTCTTGGCCAATTTAAATATTAATTCCACCAGATGAAACCACCCCAAATCTCAATGCACATGATATGCTTAATCATGGAATTAAACATTAACTCAATGCAAAACATATTCACATTCATCTAATCCATGGTTTAGAATTTATTTAACGCTTGTTAATTGTATATAAACAAGTTCGGGGGTCAAAACCAACATCAGGAAGCAAAAAGAAGCAAAATGGTCTTCTGCCGTCCGGACGGCCCAGAGCCCCGTCTGGATGCTAGCACCTAGCCAACTCTCGGCGGTCCGGACACCCCCACGGGCCGTCCGGACACCAGCTCCCCTAACCAGTTTTCTCTGTTTTTCCTCTCTATTTCTTTCCAAATTCATCTAATCCAACTTCTACACTAACAATCTCTTATATAAGAATGTTCATAGATATCAATCTCACGTTTTTACAACTTTAATTTGAAAAATAACTCAAAAACGAACATTAATTTCATATATATATGCATGTATATACACCCGTGACATATATATACATATATGCAAATTTGTATTACTTTCATCTAAATCTTGCAATATATATATCAAAATGATCCCTACGACGTCTAGAGCACAGATCTAAGTCTCACCTACCTCGAATCTGAAGAGAAATGGAGAAAATGAAGAAAAAAAATTTTGAACTCCAAACTTTAACTTCTGATTTCTTCATTCTCGCTTCGAATCTCGTGAAACTGACCGCACCACGACAATCACTGCGTCGAGATATCCCCGGATTGACTATTTGTTTGCCTCCTAGCACTCTCTCTCGTATTTTCTCTCTCTTCTATCTCTCTTCTTCTTCTTCCTCTCTCTCTCTCTCTATCTCTCTTCTGGTTTCAGCTGAAACAAACGAAGGAAAAAAAAAAAAAAAAAAACGGGAAAGAAAGGAACCCGGGCCCTTGGCCTATTTTGTCCAACCCAATCTCATTCCGAGCTAACTCAGCCCAGGGAAAATGTAATAATCAATTGCACGCTCCATTTAAATATTTTATTTACGCAAAATAATACAAAAATATGCCAAATAAAAATACCAGGCTTAAGAATAATCTTAATACATAACCATATAATCCAACATTAATACAATAGTTTAAAATAGATAACATTAATAATGAATACATATAACTAATATTAACACCATAGTTAGAAATATGGTCATAATTTATTATCAATAATCCATAATCTACTTATGAATAAAACTCTAACTTCATTCACCTTCTTGGATTGATATCTGTATCATTTAATTTTTCCAAGGTTGCTGTATTTAGAAATTGAAAATTGGGATCAAAACTTAAGTTAGGATCTGTATCATCTAGTTGAGAAAAACCACCACTATATCCAACTTGAGATGCACCACCTTCAGCTTAAGAGGAACCTCCACCTCCATTTTTATTATCATCAACATCATCCAAGTTCAATACATCTATGAATTCATATAATTAAAAATAATTAATAAATAAAGAAAGC
>JAVXUM010000001.1:35575110-35589044 GCA_035590655.1 Pouteria glomerata
ATTACTAGTTTATAAAATTTTGAAAACATAAATAAAAAATTAAAACGTTACCAAATAAGGCCTAAAATTTTTAATCTTACTAATTTTTTTTCTGATTTTTGTACATATATAACATATATATTTTGAATAAAATATATTTTTTATTTTAAGAAATAATAATTTTAAAAATATTATTTTTTAAAATGGATCGATTCGTGGGTATATAGATCTTGATTAAATTTTATAAATTAGATCCGATTATTTTTAAATCTGAATCAGATCTATTATAATTAGATGTAAATTTAATAAATGTAATCCAAATCTAATCCATATCCGACACATTCACAGGCCTAGTCATGACAGCCCTTTTCCTTCCTTTGTGCAGTGTAAATAATTCCAAAGCAGAGAGGACATGCAAAAGGCTTTTAAGTTAAAATGTACTTTTAGCATCCTAGGCTCCCAGTCAAATGTATATCAAAAGCTCCACGTTTTTTTATCAAAAGTTGGTATGGGATTAGTTTGGTTTAAAAAAAGAAAAGATTTTTTATTTTTTCTTGTTATATAATTTTTTCATTAAGATTTAATTTTTTTTTTTAAAATTTAACTTTTAAACATGTTAATATCATTTGTAAAAAAATAAAAAAAATTTCTTTTTTTAAATAAAAATTATCCGTTTGATTAAAAAAAAGAAAAAAATTAATTTTTTTAATTATTTTTCTAATCTCTACTCAAATAAATGTGAATTTTTCAATATTACTTTTTTTTTATAAATATAATTAACACGTTTAAAAGTTAGAGTTTTTTAAAATAAAATTTAATTTTAATAAAAAATCATATTAAATGAAAAAAATTACCAAAAATGTTTGTAATTTTTTTAAAATATCAAGGTCACTGGAAACTTATCCAACCATTAATTTCCAGACCTATAAAGATTAGTTAAAATATGTGCATAATGACACACACCTTGAATTTAAAAAAATAAATAAATAAATAAATTCAAACAAAGCCATAGGGTCAACTACATTCAAAAATATCAAGAGAGGTGGAAGTGAAAAAAGAAAAATACAGCTCATCGTCATCCTGTTAGCTCAAAATTAACAGGCAACCAAAGTACAAATTAGTGGCATGGCCGAACCTTTCATAAGAAAAGAAAGAAAGAAAGGAAGGAAAAAAAAAAAAAAAGTGACATGACCGAATCGATTAAATCGATTTTAAAAAGAAAAAAAGTCGCATGACTAAATTGATTAAATCAGGTTAAAATTTGTTTAAAGTAATAAAAAGTAAAATAAAAAAATAAATTATAAATTTTTAATTATGTAATAAAATAAAAAATAAATAATTTCTAAAAATTCATGACAAATCAAACAGAACTTTTGTTGATCAAAAACGGATTAGTTGGCCGGTCGATTCAAACTCGGAAATTATCACCGACGAGTTGGGAGGCTGGAAGTAATAATTTTCCACAACAATTCCACTGGTTATATTTTGTCTTTAACTGTGAATTAAAAATAAAGGTAAGTAATAAAAAAAAATAAAGTTAAATTCGTGGCACGTGGAATTAAACTAATGGATTGTGAATTGTTACATACTAGACAAAAATTGATATACAATAATGAACAATAACCGCTATTAAAAATTATTAAATCATTAATGTAATATGTTCATATGATTGTTTTAGGATTAACGTAACAGTAATCAGTTTAATTTATTTTTAATTACTATATACAAAAGTAAGGTGGAATTGAAATTAATTAACATTTCCGAATATCATTTGATTACATTTAAAATGTATAATTGCAAACTTTACAATTTAGGTTAAAATCATGCATTGTTCTAATAAATTTTTTAAGTTTTGCTATTTTCTATTGTTTATTTGGTTTATTTTCTAAAATGCAAAGAAGAGAATGAAATAATCGTGATTAGTAGTAAAGAAAGCGATGCAAATAATGAAAACGAGCCTTCGATCTAGACACCAAGATGTTCAATTCGAACCAGATCAAGAGTAAGGCTGGAGAAACAAACCAAAAATTGAAAAACTATACACAGTGGTCCGGACACCCCCCTTGGGTGATTTGGACCACTGCAAGCCAATTTATGCGATTTTATTAATTTTTAGGGTTTTCCATTTTGAATATAAATATGAAATTTGTACAACCGTTTTGGCACATCCATATAAACGTTCTATAGAATTATTTTAGGGTTTTATTTTGAGTTTAGTGAGTGCTCTGAAGAATGTTTTTGAAGATTTTCAAATTGTTCATTGGTACTTTGTCTGCCTTCGTCGTTTATCATTTTGTGTCTGATTCATCTTTGAAGTATAATACCTTATTTTTCTAATTTAATAAAAGTTTATATTGATTTGTTTGCTATTTTTCTTTTCTATTCTTGATAGATCTTAAATTAATGCTAGGCTAGATTTTTATATCTTAATTTAACAGTTCCAAGAGAAGGTGGAAGATTTGAACGGAGATATGCTAGGATTATATATGTAACATGTAAACGTATACATATATAAATTCTTTTTTAAATCTAATTTATTTTTGTTAAAAGACCCTCGAAAACGAGAACTTTTAATCAAATTCCTGTAATTACTAATTGTTGGTGCAAAAAATAATATGACATGTGGAACGCATATAAGAAGACACATGGCAGATCCTTAAGCTGGGTTTGCAAGATGGTTGGCCGACCAAACAAGAATGAATCCAGTTTATACTGGACCAGATTGATTTGTCTATTACATTCTAGTCTATTTATGGTTAAAGTCTTGGCTTTATTTGCCTTTTTCCTGTACACGTGGCAACGTGAAATGACATTTGGACTCTCTTTCATCTGAATGAGCCCCCAAAATTAATTCCCTTTTTACCCTTATTTAATGCTACAAGATGGGCATTAAATGAAAGAAGAAGAAACACTCGTGCCAAGCAGCCAAATAAGGAAATAATGATTATCATCGGACGAAGATAATGATATTTTATTACATCTTTCTTACTATAAATACAACACTCGAACAGAAATCCAGGTATGTTCACTATTGCCCACTGAAATTCCTTAAGCTTTCTTGAACTTTCCTTCACCACGGACTAATTGAGTCATCGGAGGGGATTTGGTCGGGAGCCCCCCTGACCAACTCTTCTGACGAATTTTGTCTTGCAGAATCAAGTTGCGTTGCTTTTCAGTGGACGTGGTGATCACGCTCGGTAGTATTTTTTGCTGCCGAACACTAATAAAGGTTTTTGGATCCTTTAATTTCTTTTGAAAACTTCAAAGCAAATAGATTGGGTTTGATTCCACAATTAATATAAAAAGAATATCTTTCAATTACATAATCCTCAAATGTGAATATGAAATTGTATTTGTGAAAATTTTAAGAGCTTTTATGAAAATATTTACTAATTTATTTTTCATTCTACGTAAAATTTAAATTGTTGTTCAAAGTACATTAAGTTTTTAAAAATCATTCCACTCGAACTTGAGCGTTAAATCAAGATTTTTTAATTATTTAAATTTAATTATCTATTTATTATTACTTTATTGCTTTAGGAAGTTAATTGATAGGTTATTGCATTTACTTGTTACGTGATTTAATTTCTGTCATTTAGAAATTTTATTAGAAAAAACTTAAAAAATTCATATCTTACAATCTCTGAATCATACTGAAATTAGGATTAGAAAAATCTTTAAAACCTATAAACTAATATGTAGGTTCCCTAAGAATACGATTTTAGATTCACTAGATAAAATTACACTGTATACCTTTGCAGTTGGAAGTAATTTTAGACGCCATATTTAGAGGTGGTCATCATTTTTTTTTGTAAGTATAATTCTAATGAGATTGGCTAAGCTAATTATATGCTTGATTGCACAAATTAATTTTGAAATATGCTAGTAACTTACAAAAAAAAAGTCAACCATATTAAATTCGCATAATTTACAAAATATTGCTTAATTGTAATTAGTAGAGATCAAGTTCATTAGAATGACTTTACATTTTACCAATAAGTGATAATATAATATCAAAAATAAAGAATAAAGAATATATAAGTAATTAATTTATTCATATATATGTTAATATATTTAGTCGATATAATTAATTTTATAAATGTTAGTCAAAAATTAATATAAATATATATATCATCTACACTAAATAAAATTCAAAATTCATATGAATTTTCTTGACTTGAATAATAAGATAATATTTATCAATGTGCATTATTTTATCCCAATAAAATTAGGAATTTCATTAGCATATCTTACATTTATAGAAATGGATTTATAATTTTTGGTAAAGTTTGTGTGTCAATAGCAACGACTTTAATATTCTATTAACATATGTTACAACTTACAGTGACATTACAAGGTGTTGTTAATGCATATTTTATATTATACCAACACAAATTTTGAATCGCAATTGCAATAATACAACTTTTACTTGTGGCAATATTTTTATAACTACTAACAAAAGTTAACAGATTAAGTATTTTATTTATGTATTTTATGACATATAGAGACGAAAGAATATCATCTATCACTATAAATTAAAGTAATCGTTGTAATTTATATTTTCTATTAGTATAAACTTGTTTTATAATGAGAATTTTTTAATTATTAATTTAGTTATGTTAACTATAACGGGAAAAATAATATTTATGTTCGGCAACAAAAATTACCGCCGAGCGTGATCACCACGTCTACTGAAAAGTTGAGAATTTAGATCTGCAAGACAAAGCAAGTTAGAAGAATCGGTCAGGGAGAGTCCCGACCAAATCCTCTCCGAAACTTAAGTCAATACTTGTTTGAGAGAATGAAAGAAAGAACTGAGTAATTCAATGGGCAATAGTAAACCTACCTGAATTTGTGGTTAAGTGTTCTATTTATAGTAAAAGAGATGTATTTGAATAATATTATATTTTAGAAAAGATAATCATTATTTCCCCATTTGGTTGCTTGACACAAGTATTCATTTACTTTTTATTTAATGCCAATCATATAGTATTGAATAAGGGTAAATTAGGAATAAACTTTGAAGGCTTATTCAGACGGTGGAACGTCCAAATGTCATTTCATAGTGCCACGTGTACAAGAAAAGGGCAATGAAGCAAAGATTTCTTGTTGTAAATGAACTAAGACATTATAAATGAACCAAATTTATTACTATACGAAATCATTACTTGTGGGGGCCAGTATTATAGTTGATTGGGTGTTAGGTTTCTTTTTCCTTTGGTCGGCGTACCATTTTACTCGGTAATCTCACCTTGAGAATCTACCACATGTTTTTTTATATGATCTTCACATGTTATAATATTTTTTGTACCAAGAGGCCCATTCCCGTTGATGATGATTAATGAGTTAGAAGTTGACTCTGAATTAAGAGTTGTTTTGAGTTATAAGAGAGAACCCAAAATAAGTATAGACAACAACAATTTATTTCTATAGCGATGGTCACACCGTGGGGCCAAATCATCCAATAAAAATAATATTTTTTCCTTCTTTCTTTAATAAAAAATATCATTACTATAATATTTTGGTTCAAATTTTATTTAAAAAATGGAAAAGCATTTCCATAAACTGTTAGTTCAGGTTTTACATGGAGCTACATTTAACCAAAAAAAATTAATACAAAATAACCTTAAGCTTAGGTTTGTTTTGACAACAAAAAAAAAGTTAACTTCTTTTTTTTTCTTTTTAGTTGATTACTCGCTAGTGACGAAAAAATGAAATTTTTTTTTATATTTGAAAAAAGAAAAAAGTTAATTTTTTAATAGTTAGTTTTTTACCTTTTTGTTAATTTAACAGTTTTTCCTTTTATAATTCAAAAAAAAAATTAAAATGTGAAAAGATAATTTTAGTCATTTAAAAAAAAAAGATAAAAAAATTGAATAACTGGTAGCTACTAACTACCAGCTTTCCAAACACAATCTTAACTTACTAATAATAAAAACTAATTTTTTTCATGGTTGGTGCAATAACTATTAAAAAATTAATATTTTCTTTCTTTCTTAATTACACAAAAAAATTAAATTTTTAGTATTTAAATTTTTAATTTTAATTAATTTTATATTTCTAATTCTTTGTAATTTAAAAAAATTGTAATTTAATAGAATAAAATTAATCATTAAAAAAAATTTTCAGTACTCGCGAGTTGGAAAGTTAAAATGCGACTCATCTCGTGTATTAGAATAAAAAAAAAAAATAGTATTACGTCCACTCGGAGAATTTTTGAGAGAGAGAGAGAGAGAGAAGCATTTTTCATGCTTCGTTGGTCGTACTTTTTTAGCAGCAACGGCTATCCAACGCATAATTGTCTCGTATTCGTTGTTTATGTTTTTACATTTAATTATTTTTTTAGGTAGAAGGTAATATTTTATGATTATGACTTTGTTTAGTTAGTAAAGATTAATTGAAAATTATTAATATTTAATTATTTTTATATTTTTTATTAAATTTTATTACATATTATTTTTATATCAAATTTTTATATTTTTATTGTACTTTTTTTTATCAAATTTTAATCAATTAAACATTCTTGTGATAATTTAAATAAAATATATTAATTATTATAAGAATTATTAATGTAAATAAATTAAATAATAATTTATACGAAATAAAAATACGATAAAGATAATTTGTTTTTCTAAACTTGAGAAGCATTATTCGAGATAAAATTATAACGCAACAAACCAATGAAAAGAGAATCCCATCAATCCTATACGATTCCAGATAAATGAAGTACACAGTTTGATTGAAAATGATAGGGGTCAAATCTATCCGCATTAATACGTATACCATCTGGTGCCCACATACAGTTAAGACTGAGGAGTTCAAGGTGGGCAAGCAGAGCAATGCAATGTATACGTGTGTGGGTGTACATGTATCTGTGTATAGGTAAAGACGTGTCCATATGCACATACATCCACATCTATGCGCCGGATGTCTTGATCTACATATCTTAAGTGTGGGTTTGAAGTGATAAAAAATAAAAAAAAAATGTGATTTAAATTAATTTTAGGCGTTTAGTATTTGATGTTTTAAATAGAATTTTTTTGAAAAAAGATAGTGAAATTTTTGTATCACTAGAACAAAATCGTGAAAACGGTTTCTCCAATCCGTTTCCACGTATTTAAAAATTTACCCATTTTTGTATAGTTATGGTAAAACTGTGGAAATAATTTTTCAAATCTGTTTTCATGGATTTCAAAAAATTAGTATAAAATAGTAATAATAGTACTTGTTTGAAAATTTTCGACTTGAAAAATATGATTGTCAAAAAATTTACCCATTCAAGTATACTTTTCTCAAATTTTTTGTTTTTCTAGTAAAATATTAATTTTTTTTAAATATAGTAAAAGTGAAAATGTGTAGAGAATTTTAGTAATTTATAAAAGTTGTTGGAGATTTATTTTATTTTTTTGTAGTTTGTGAATACTCCAAACAGACCCTAAGGGTGAGTTTGAAGTAATAAAAAATGAGATAAAATGAGATAAGTTAAGAATTCGTAACTCATATAGTGAAATAACAACTAAATAATTTTCAAATTTTTTTAAAAATTTTCACCTGCTCTTAGAAATTTTGTTACTTCATAACGAAGCCTAAGTTCGTTTGGAGTGTTAAAAAATAAAAAAATTAAAAGTAATTTTTTTTAAATAAAGTAATTTTTTTTTAAATTTAAAGTATAAAAATTTGTTTTAAAATGATAATTAAATATTTATATTTGATTTGATACAATATAATTAAAAAATTAAATTTTTTTAAAATTTGAAAATATATGAAGTTTTATAGCTTTATAAAATTTTTTTTTGAGTTTGATTAGTCTTCAATCGGCCTCTACGTGTGAGTGTCAAGTGCAACGTGGCTACATTTAAATGGACTGATGATTGCTAGGAGGTTCACAGAAGCTGTTACTATCAAGGACTGTGCAATGAGAAGTGAAAGAGTTGAAGGTTAGGAATCCAGAGTCAAGCCACTTACCACCTAACTCTTTGTAACGTTTCTTGTGGAGTTGGAAGAAACAGATCGAGAACTCGAATTTGGGTTTGAAGTTGGTATTTGTCTGGACAAACACAGACCGGAGGAATAATATATATATATATATAAATATTTGTAATATGTACTGGTAAATTACATTAAGTATTTATTAGATTTGATAAAAATAGCTAAAAGTATCTCTATATTTTTTAAAATTATATTTATTATTCTTACTTTTTAGACTATGTCATAAATATTTTTATTAATTTGATTTCATTCTTCCAACTAGTGCATACTTATGATTGAACTAGTATTTACCCGTGTCAAAGGCACAGAAATAAAAAAAGAGTAGCAGCAATTGATCTAATTTCTATAATAACAGCCGTTAATCTAACGTATAAATGTCAAATCAATGACTTGATTTATTATATAGATGATTATTAGATTTTAGCTATTTTTTTTTTATAATTCTAAACTATTCACCATTAAATCGTTAATTTAAATTTTTAAGTATCTGACTACCATTTGAAACTCACAAATCGTAATTTTTTAAATGTACAATGACAACGTCTCTATGGTAAAATTAATTGGGGAACCTGAAAGCAGCCTTATGGCGGAGCCATGTCAATGGTTCGAGACTGCTTACCTCCAATTCATAAACTTAATATGACATGATTATATAATTGAGCTCATAAATATTCAATTAGGGTTCACCAAAAAATACCAAAATGACTAAATTTACGTATGTTATCTTTAAGATATCTCGGTATTAAATCGATATTAACAAGATTATTTGATATAACTTTTAACGGTAAGATCTAAGGGTCTTTATTTAATACATTTTGAGCATTCAATTGCCAATTCTTTATTTAATACATTTTGAGCATTCAATTGCCAATATACTAATGTTAAGTGAAAATTTATAACATAATTAAAAATGTAAACATAATATAATTTTAAGAATTAATAAAGTATTTTATGTATTTTTATCAAATTATAAGATTATTCAATGTAATCCACCTTCTAGAGATATAAGGTTGGTAATTTTAAGCATTGGAAAGTCAAGAAAAATTACAGTAGTTTACTTTGAATTCTGACGGTTGCAGCCAATTTAAGTTGTTTTAGGATTGAGCTATACATCCAATGGCTTTCATAAATGGCCTTGAAAAGAAGTCTTTGGTGTAACACCATAACATTTACGTAATAATTTATATTGTTATTATATATTCTCGTTATGTTTTGCACTCACACCACCACAACTGTTTGCATTACGTGCGTTCTTAAATTGATTGTGTGCGCGCGACATGATTGTCCTACCTACAATTCAGTGGAGGAACGCTGATGGTGGATTCTCTGAAGGTTCTCAATAATAACCCCTGGATTTTCAAGATTTTCCATCTCTCCAATTTTTTTCTTTTTCTTTTTCTTTTCAAGATGCGTCATGGTGATCCAAAAGCTGGGAAAAAAGAAAGAGAATTTTTCAAATTAGGATAAAAATGAAACACAAGATATGTTTGAAATTGTATAAAATAAAATAAAATTATAAAAATTAATGTCTCGAATTTTATACAGTTAATAAAAAATTTAAATCTTACAGTTTTATAATTCGTATTTGTAGAATTTTCTATTACTTTATGGAGCACTAAAAGGTGCCATATCGTTTTCCCACTACTAAATTAAGGGGGCATTTGGTGCAACGAAAAATAATGAAAAATAAGGTTTGAGTGATTTTTGAGTATTTGGTATACAAATCACATTTTTCAGAGATGAATAGTAATTTTTTTTGAATTTCTGTTAATTTTTGTGCAGAGAAATCTGTCAGAACGGATTTTCAGGTCCATCAAAATGGTTTTATTATCAATACAACTTTTGTGCAGAGAAATCTATCGGAACGCAATAAGAAATCTGTTAGAACGGTTTTGAAATCTCGTCAAAAAATATTAACAATAGGTCATATTTGGTAGTTGGGATGATGATGATTACATTAAAAAAAAATTACAACTATTCCATTAATCAAACTCGAGTTATACAATTTTTTTTTAAAGATATTGATTTTTTTTTTTTTTAAGTTAGAATAGATGTAAATGTGTAAAAAGGTAAAAGAGAATTTTAGAAGTTTTGAGAGATTTTCAAAGTTTTTGGCACACCAAACAGACCCTATTTTAATAGTGAAATGTGAGGTTTGGTCACTCAAAGTATACTTTGGGGGCGAAGGGCGGAAGGAATGTGACTTTTTTTTTTCTTTCACTATTTTTTATTTTTGTTTTCTTTATAAAATCTTAATAGATTCATTACTAAAAATTATCTCCAGAAAAAATAATTAACACCTTGTCTACAATGATGAATTTGATAGAGTTTAATGATAAATTTGATAGAGTTTGATTTCAAGGGATAAAAATTTCCTACAATTCTTATATTTAAAATCAAAATAAATTTTATGAATTAGTTTGATTTCATTTATAACTTACATTTTTTAAACTTTTATACCCCATTTGAAATTCAACCAAAAAAAGAAATAATTTAATGATAATTGATTCTTCTCTTAACCTAATCTTCTAAATAAGTGAATAAATTTACCTTTACATATTATATTTATTTTTTATTTTTAATTAATATGATTAAATTTAGTATTTATAATTCAATTGAATTTTTAAATCCAAATATATATTTTAAAAATAAAACTTTATTTATCAAATCAAATTAAATCAAATATTCTTGATTAACTAGAATTAACCAAAATCTACCCATTTTTATTAGTTTTTATACTTTTTTCAATTAAATTTAGTCACATATTATTTTTACATTAAATCTTTATATTTTTATTATAATTTTTGACCAATAAAACATTTCCGAGAATATTTAGGTCAATAAAAAATCATGAGTCTCACAAATTACTCACGTTTGATATGTTAACCTATATAAATTAATCCCTTTCAAGCAAGTTAGGCATTATTTGGAATTTTGAAAAATAAAAAAAAAATTTAAAAAATTAAAAAATTTATTTTATTACACAAATTATAAATTTATTTTATTTTATCTCATTTTTTATCACTCTAAAAATATCAAATGAAATAAAAATCTAATTTACAAGGCTGGCTATGTTTAAAATTTTGATCATCAGTCACCAGATTTTGGCGAGTTGAGGGTTAAATCGGGATGGTGACGTAGGCTACATATAGTTCCTCCAGACCTTTCAGCAACCATCACCAGTCTCAACCTTGGTTGCTAGCCCACCTCATATAAATATCTTTTCTGAATTATTTATTTCTTTTTGTTAATTTAAGTATTTTTTATGTAACTTTGCATTTTAAACAACGTATTATACATTCTCATCTCCTTCTCTACCATTTCACACAGTAAATCTAAACCACAGAACTCCCTCTCTCTCTCTCTCTGTTTGACCAGTTACCGTCCTCAGCAGCCAGCTCTCCCTCTCTCTCTCTCTCTCTCTCTCTCTCTCTCTGTCTCACACACACACACAGGGAGACCCCACTGTGATCTTTTGAGTTCAAATCGTCAGCTGAAGCCGCCTCCTCATTTATAGATGAATCGTTGGAGGAGCTCCCTCTCCGTCTCTCTCTATCTCTCTTCCTCCCTCTCTATCTCTCTGTCTCTCGACAAAACCCTAATTCAACTCCCAACCCATAAAAGTTGAAAACAAGACCATCAGTCCCAGATTGAGATCTCTCCTCTGAAACTATCAATTTCATGATCCGTGGGTTGTTTATTCTCTCTCCTTTGGGCACACCCTTTTGCCCAAAGCCAAAGGCAAAGCTAAAAAAGCTTGGAAAGGATTGTTCTCTTTGCAGATCAGAGAATTAAAGACATGGGTACTTTCTAAATTCTCTTCGAGAAGCTCTCTCTCTCTCTACTCTGTACACAAATCTATCTGCAGCTGCCCATATCTCTATCTATATCTTACGCTATTATTCCCTTTTTTGTTCTCTTCCCCAACAAGGACATGGGTTCGGGTAACAGTGGCAGTTTACAGTCATCGAGTGGTGGTGATGAAGAGTTCGCCTCACGCGCCGAATCATTCTCATCTTTCTTGAACCCAACCGGCCATTTTGCTCCCATGTCTAACCCGCCACAGCCACTGCCGCCGCCGCCGCACCGCAACCCCAACTCCTCCATGTTCGATCCACTATTGAACATCTTCGACCCCTTGTCACAGCCATCACAATCGCCACTGGTGAACCCAAACCCACTCCAAAATGACGACACTGCGTGGTCCAAGACTCTAAGATCCGACCCAATTCGCACCGGTCAGATCAACCCATCGATGGCTTCGCCGCCGTCGGACCGACCCTTTGTTGGTTCGTTCACGAACTCATCGCCTATGGCTCCATTTCCTCCAGCGGCGGAGACTACAACCCCACGACTTTCGCCGCCCTCGTCGTCTGCGGCGGTTGTGACTGATCAGACCCACTTTGGCCGTAACCCAAAGAAACGATCAAGAGCTTCTCGGCGTGCGCCGACCACCGTTCTGACGACAGACACCACCAATTTCCGAGCCATGGTTCAGGAGTTCACTGGCATACCAGCGCCACCGTTCACTTCCTCACCTTTCCCTAGAAGCAGACTTGATCTCTTCGGTGCACCCTCGAGCATGAGATCCAACCCCTCCTCCTTGGACCCTTCACAACCACACTCCTATATTCTAAGGCCATTTCCACAAAAGTTTCAACCGCCGCCGCCGCCATTTGTTTCTTCCTCCGCTTTATCATCTTCATTTTTGAGTTCTACTGCTACCACGAAAACAACTTCACCTTCTAGTGCTCCTAATTCAACTTCCATTAACTACCAACTACCTTCTGAATTAGGCCTCCTCAACATGCAAAACCAAATTCTCACTTTTCAGTCTTTTCTACAGTGTGCTCCAAAATACCCACTTTCCGATTCCCCTACTCACCGCTCTAAAACTCAAGAGTTACTGGAAAGAAACCAATCAAATGAATTTGGTTTAAGCCATACGCAAATTAGTGGGGTCCCAAATAACCTTCTCCCTTCAGATGGAACGATTTCAAAGAACCAAAACAATTGGGCGGCTGAAAGAGGAGTGGGTTTCAACAACAATGGAGATCAAAGTCATTTGATGGTTAGGCCAGTCAATGGAAATTTCGACTACTCTGATAAGGCGTCCGAAAATATTAGTACCAGAGGTGAACCCCCATTGATGGAATCATGGGTATGTTCTTCGGATCCTTGATCGTCAAATCAGATGAACAAAATGAGAACAGTGACGGTGAGGTTGATGTGGTACCGTGTTTTCTCCATCTTAACCATGACTTTGATAGAAACAATCTGAATATATGATGTGTAAGTAATAGTCTTTTTTTTTTTTTTAATTTTCTTTTTTACTTTTTTTGGGACATGTCCAAAAATATATAATGTTTCTGATCTTTATATATTAATGTAGATAAGAATTCTCATGGTCTTCTGTTTTGTTATCAATCTTAATCTTAACTTGGGTTTTTCTTCCTAGTAGTAGGAGGCTGCTAAATTTGTTTGCATGTGGTGGCTATTCTGTTCATGGGCAAGGTATGTAGAATGTGCATCACAGCATGGAAGTCAATTTCATCACATGAATCTCTGTAGTCTGTTCTCTTATTTTTTTTGTAATTGGTTTGGAGGTTATCTATATTAATATATATAAATACACGGATAAGCAGTTTTGTTTTGTTTTTTTTTTCATCTGGAAGTCTCGTTATAAATTTAAATATCGTAAATAATTTTTAATAAATACACTTTCAACTTATAAAAAAAAAAAAAGATAAAAATTACAGAAATAGTAAAGGTATTAAGAAGAGAGAAGAAAAAGGAAAGAGAAATAGTGAAAATGAATTTACCCTTAGGACTTATTTGGTTAGATTGGAAAATAGAAAGGATGGAAGGAGGATAATCCTTCATTTATATTATTTGGTTGGAGAAAAAGGTGAAAAGAAAAAAAAAAAAAATGAAAAAAAAAAAAAGAAAAAAGAAGAAGAAATTTG
>JAVXUM010000001.1:35600029-35610189 GCA_035590655.1 Pouteria glomerata
ACCATGGTTACCTCTACCTTTCATAATCATGACAAAATACAAAGAAGGAGAAGAAGAATCAAAATAAATGTTAAGAGAAGTGTCCCTACCTCAAAACCCAAACTTCAACTCTCTTGAATCACTTCAAAACCTTTGAAGATCTCCAAATGGTCTCTCCTTCCTCAAGTTGATTTCCACACCAAAAGGGCTTCAATACTTGCACTCACTTCACTTCCTTCCTCCTCTTACTCAGAAATTTCTCCCCTTCTTCTTCTCTCCAAAGTTTCTTCCCAACTATTTCTCAAACTCTTCTCTCAAACTCTCAAGGAAAACAATGGCCGGATGAGTTCTTCAAGACCAAGGCTCTTTCCTTTTTACACACTTAACCAAAACAAGATATTTTAACCATTACCATACATACATATATTATAAGCATACTAGGTGGCCGGCCAACTCAAGGAAAACCACACATTTCCACCAACCTATATGCATATAAAACTTGTAAGCCTTCATGCATTGAATGAAGGGACCCACCACCATTAATTGCCTTGACTTCTCTAATTAACAAACAAACAAAAGGGAAAAATGAAGACAAAGCAAGCTTGCCCGGTTCTCCCTCTCTCCTCAACCACCAAATAACAATATAATATGTATATATTAGCTTAGTGGGTTGGTCAACAATTCAACTTTCCATCCTATTGGTCCATTTAAGTCTAAATTAATTTACTTGGTCAAAATTCATGCCAAAAGGCCCCCTTGGCCGGATGGTCTTCTTCCATTCCATTTCCTTTTGCTTTTCTTTTTCATTTCTTCTACATTAAAACATACTCCACTTATCCAACCAACACAAATAAAATTATAACCCAATCCATGCACTAAGCAAAACATGAACATGCAAAACAAACAACACCAATCCATGCAATTATTCCTCTATCCCTTGGCCAAGGTTTACAATCATCATTCCTCTAAACTCAAATTCCACATTAATAACACTTTTCCATTCATCCCAAACGTGGGGTATCACATGTGTTTAGAGTCGTAAAAATTAATATAAATTTTAGAGATAGTAAAGTTGATTCATATCTATTAACCAACCCAATTAAACTTATAATAAATAGGTTTGGGTTCTGTTATTTTATTAATTGGTTTGTTAATGGGTAATTTTTAAAATACTCATCTATAAATAGGTTTAATTGGATGATTAATTGAAATCTGTTGTCTGTTTTAGAAATTTTGAAAAAATTATATTTGTTATTTTTCCTTAATTGTCGCGGTTTTGATTATTATTATTATTATTATTATTATTATTATTATAATTTTTTAGGATCAAGACCCAAAATACTATTATCTTAAATTTTTGTAAACTTTTCTTTTTGGATTGACGGTTCCCCTTTAATAATCTGCTCTCAAATTCCCAATGAACACGTCGTCTATGTCAAAACTAAAGAAAAAATAAGTAGTATTGATCTAGTGCATGCAACTAGTGATCATCATAAACAAATCGTCAACTTACATGAAATTACAGTCCTTAATTCTTCTACTTCTTGAAAACTATCTCTGTATCCAAATCAAATCCACCCACATTCTTAAGAGTGGCAAAGTCAACCCATACCCATTAACTCACCTAATTAAATTTATAATAAATGAGTGTTATTTTATTAATTATATAAAAATTATAACTATATATAATTATATATATTTCAAATTTTTTCCTCTAACATTGGATGGATTGATCAAAATAATAATGATATAATTATATATATATTTACGTTTTAATTGAAATAAATTTTTAATTTAAAAAAAAAATTAATTGGGTCAAAAGTAAATGAGTTGGATACGAGTAAATAAGTTTGTACCAACTCGTATCTAACTCACTCATATCTAACCCGTCTTTTAAATTGGTCAGTTTTGGTTGTAACCATTTAACCTTCAATCTATTTAAACTCATCACCAACCCATCTATTTTGCCACCCCTAATAAATTTATAAAAATTGTAATTTTGTATTTCATGTTATGAATAGAAAATATAAATTTTATAAAAATTTATAAAAATTTATAGAAATTAAATTAAACTTCAAAATTACCCCTAAAATAACTCCAACCCCCCTCCCCGCGGGGTTGTTTATAAGGTTGGAGAGTTCGAAAATGTTACCTATCGTGCTCTATGTACCTCAAATGGTGAAGCGATGTAGACACGTGTTACTTTACTGTGACAGTTGCTTCTGCTTTTTATGTTAGTTATAATTATACAGTAGGCTTGTTAGAAGTGCAAAGAAAGAGATACCATGTGATAAATTAGATCCTGTAAAAGGATTTAAAATTTTCTGTTTTAGGATGAAATACGTAGGCAAAAAAAGCTAATGTTGTTCCTGGTGGGTTCGGGGTTTCAACAAAATTGACAGACCTCAAAATTTTCCTATCTTTTCTAGTTCTTTTAAATTTTTACCCTTCTTGTCATTGGCATAAAGAACCAATTAAACGGACAGACAGAGAGGGAGAGAGAGATTGTAAAGTGGGCAACCTTTACATCATGGGTGATCTCTTACGATTTTAGTTCCGTTTAGAGCAATAATTAATCTAAAAAAATTTTAAAAAATTTTAGTAATTTCAACTTTTTTAAATTTTAAAAAATTCTGCCAAGATCTGTTAGACCCTATCATAATGGCAAAATTTTTAAAAAAGTTATACTGACATTTGTATAAAAAAATTTTACAAAATTTTAAAATTTTTAAGATTTTTCACTAATATTTTATTACGTGTGATTTTATATAAATTTTAACAACTTTATATCAAATTAAAAATAATTATTCAATCCATAGTTGTCAAACCCGACCTGGTTGGATCCGACGGGTTGACCCGCTAACCCGGTGACTTGGTACTTGAACCGGGCCGGGTTTGAAAATTATTTAATGAAGCCATTAGCCCGGTCCAACCCGGTCAACCCAGAAAAAAACGGTTGACCTGATTACTAAAAAAAAAATTGAATGATACAAATTAGTTATTAAATTATGACTATATTTTAAACTATGGTATTAATGTTTGTTATTTATACTCATTATTAATGTTAATTATTTCAAATTATTATGTTGATTTTAGATTATGTAGTTATGTATTAAGATTATTATTTTTATTTTTATGAATTTTGAAATTATATATTTAAATTTTATAGACGTTATCATATTATAACTATATTTAATCCCCTTGTTTTATCAATTTGTTGATTTATAGATTGTGCATTATTATATAAATATAATATCAAGAATTTTTTATACAATTTTAATTAACCCGACGGGTTAACCCAGTAATCCACGGATTGATCCGGTGACCTGAAATTTAGACCGGGTCAAAGTCCGAGCTGGGACTGACAGCTATGATTCAATCATCATTTTAAAATAACTTTTTACACTTTGAATATCTAGGGTAGCATTTGGTTTGATTTTCTATTTTTTATTTTTTGTTTCCTATTTTATATGTTTATATTTTAAAAATTGTAAAACAAGGAAACAAAAAATGTTATAATTTTCTTGTTTTAGGTTAAAATACTCAAAATGACTTTTTTTCATTTTTCATTTTATGTGTAAACTCATTTTCAGTTTTCTAAGACAAAATTTAAAAACATAAGTGACCAAATGTGTTTTGAAATATTTTCTTTGTTTTTAAAAGTGTAAAATGAAAAATGAGCTTAAAACAGAAAATAAAAAATAAAAATAAAAAATAAAAAAACAAACCAAATGAAGTTTAAAAATTTTAATTTTAATTCTTTTTAATTCGATTGTGACACAAAGTGGGGCCTTATTTGATTGATAGATCATGAACTTTTTCACTTCAATTATAGATACTCCAACCTTTGGTTTAAATTTTGGAATGATGAGAGGGAGGGAGAAAAAGATTTCAAAAAATTTTGAATCATTTTTGTGATAGCCAGAGATATGATAACCCTAAGATTATGGAAAACTTTTCTCCAAAGGGGGCAAAATTGGTCTACTTTTTACTGTTCTGATTTAAGATGTTCTGCACACATATGTATAGAGGGTGTTTGATTATTTAAAATTTAGTTAAAAAATATAATAAATGTAGAAAGATTTGATATAATGATGATAAATAGTAAAGTTTAATTGAAAAAAATATAAAAAGATAGTTAAAAATTAATAAATTTTTATTAATAAATAGGACATAATTAACATGACAATTCGACTCATATAATTTAACAAGTATATATATGTTCAGATGAGATAATTTTGACCAATGCCTAATTACTAGTGTGTATATATATATAAACACACCTAATTTTCCCACAAACGAAATTGAAATGATGTTGGAAAAGGAGAGATGATGAGGCATGGGATTTTGGGTTGAGGGAGACTTTAAAGGGGAGGGCTTTCCACGGCATGTAACATTCTTTTTTACCATCATTAGGGGGGTCCATGCCAGTGAATATATTAGCACAAGATATCAAGAAATGATGGCTCTCTCACTCTCAGCAATCAGTTTCTTCTTTCTGATCAGTCCTCCACGCACTTCCCTAACAGAGTGACGTGCAATCACCCGTATGCAAACTTGCACTCTCCTCCCTCTGCGTGGGTGAGTGCATATACTATCACCCATGTACAATTTTGACCCCAAACTTTAAACAGGTGAAGAGCTTTTGCCATCTCCGCCAAAAAGACTGGCCCCCATTAAATATTTTTTTTTTTAATAATTATTGAAGCCATTTCCTCACTTGGAAAATTGGAAAAGCATATTTCTATTCAAGTCAGTCAATAGAAGAAGGGTGCGATGGGAACTCGAATCCAACTTAAAAATTTTTAAAAATTTTAGAAGTTTTAATTTTTTTAAACTTTAAAAAATTTCAATTTTTTTAAAATTTTTTTCAAAATTCATTAAAACGTACTATTATTTTTTAAAAAGTTATACTAATATTTATACTAGTAAGTTTCATAAAATTTTAAAATTTTTAAGATTCTCAACTAATATTTTATTATGTATTACTTTATATAATTTTTAACAATTTTATATTAAATTAAATACAATCATCCAACTATCATCTTAAAATAACGTTTTACACTCTAAATTATCAAAAGTTTTACCTTTAATTTTCTTTTTATTTTTGTTTTTGTTGGGCTCCAAGTGCAGCCAAAGACAAATATATATATATATATATTAGCACCGTTTGATATTAAAAAAATAAAAAAATTTATAAATTTCTATAAATATAAATTATGAGATTATAAAATTTAAAATTTTAACTAACTTTATAAAATACAAGAAATTAATTTTACAAATTTATATAAATTTTTATAGCGAATATATCCAACGAAAAAAGTTCACTTTACGTGTCTCCACTACATCTCTAAGGGACGTGTCTCCACTCCTAATGTGAACATGCACGGCGCAAGAAAACGAGAGAGAACGCTAGGGGGGTGGGTGCCCCGGGGTTCTCAATTAGGGACATTCCGACATCTAAATTAAAAGTATTAAAAAAAAACTTATAAATATAGGTAAAGAGAGAGAGCCCCTCTATTATGCATATTTGTTTTTAGTATTTATAGATGTAAAATATTTAATGAATATTATCTTAATTTGATTATTATGGTGGTAAATAAAATATTAAATGTCAAGATGATACAAGCACAAAGTTGATAAGTAGTGACATTTTTGTAAAATATTTTCTAATGTTATCTCATAATATATTTGAAATCAAATAATTATCAAATAATATGATCCAATCTAAAACTAGAATAAAATCTCTAATTGAGGTGGTATATTTTCTTATCATAGTAATATCTTTCATCCATCAAGCTATTTTATTTACGTATTTATTCCAAGCAGTTTTTTTTTTTTTTCTCAATTTCTCCCTCCATTATATTCGTTAGCGAGTATTAAGAGATGTTTAGAATTGTATAAAATTATAAAAATTAGTTTCTCATATTTTGTGTAATGAATTAAAAATTTAAATTTTACAATTTTATAATTTATATTTACAAAAATTTATAAAATTTTATATTTTTTTTATAACCCTAAACATTGTCATATGTATGTTGGTGATAGTTTTTTGATGGTCCACGATCCGATAACCCAAGGGCTTGGCCCACTCCTAAGGAAGAGAACCTGTGTGCTTTGGACACTGGTATGGTACCTGCAAAAAATTCTCCGATGATCAAGTCAGTAGAAGAATTGTTAAGAAGTCAATTTGGTAGAGTTTCAATAAGAAATTAAGGTTACATACATGTGGGTGTAGGATTTTCTTCCATTTATAGGAATTTTCTTACAAGTTTGTAGATAGGAGCAAATCAAGCTATTCTCCGGATTACACGGAAACTTCCTTGTTTGAATAAGGAAATCACTGAATTGCTTCAATCTTGGAGCTACTTCCTTAACAAAATAATTTGAAATCGATAATCACGGCATGATTCATGGAAACAAGTTCAGGAAACACTCGGATGCTGGCTAACGCCGAGCTCGATGTTAAGTCCCCTAAGTTGCTGAGCTCGGCCTTCCCTAGTCTAGTTTCCCCCACTCAATAGGCTGGACTAGGTGATCAACTCGTCTCTTTTAGGACCCTCTCTTACATTTATGGAGGATATTTTTGTGATTTCAATTAAGCTCAAGTACCTCACTCATCAGATGCCCCTGAGTCCCCAACTTTGCAAGCAAAACTGAGGAATCAAGTAGCTAGGCTATTCTGGAGCCAGGTGCGCATTTATTGCTCTGTTATTTTTCATCATTATGCTTCATCCAGGGAAGTCACGTTCGTTTGCATGCTTGTTTTACTTCTGTTGAATGTATGAGTAGCTCTTAAAAGCTTTGTAGGTTTCATCTTTGATATTCGCTACATATCTGAATCACGCACGTGAATTTCAAAAAAAAAAAAAATGATCTATTGTATTTCATCATCGATTTTTGCCTATCTTTTTCTTCTGTTTTACTCCTTATTCTAATCAACCCTACACTTAATGAATTTCACAGAGTCATCTTCAACTTTCCTTGGCACGCCTCTGTTCTTTTTTTTTTTTTATATACTTTATTTTTCCCTTCGTTGTTTGTGGTTTTATCAGAGAGAACATCAATTTTCAAACACCTTAGGGTCTGTAGTGGACCTGATTTTTCTTAGGTCTATTACTACCCTTTTGATTTTCAAATACTATTCTTCTAGGATTCATTTCCTTAGTGTTCGTAGCCAAATGGCTTCCCGTCGAAAGTTGGTTGTGTCCTCAGACAGTGAAGAGGCCTCTTCGAGTGACTTTAGGCATGCTAGGGTAGATGCCCTAGAGTTTTTATCTGCATGCAAACTAGCTACGAATGTCCCAAGTTCTTCACAAAAGGACGCCCAAACACTATAATGGGATCACGCCGAGCTTAATTGTGCCAGGATTCACTCCGTGATTGGCAAATCTTAGCTAAAGAAGATATTGAAGTCCTTCCAAACACCGAGGCACTTAGTTTATCAATGGCCTGCCCCAGAGGATTTAGCGTGCTCTCTGATTATGCTTAACATCATCACCGTTACGAAGCTGCTTTATCCAGCGGACTTCGATTCCCATTGGCCCACCCAATTAGGGAGGTTCTAGCCAGATTATATCTTAACCCTGCTCATCTCACCCCAAATAGTTGTAAGATCTTAGTTAGGTGCATGGTGATCTAAAAGGCCATTTTTGACAAGCATATTACCACCGACGAGTTTCTGTATTATTACAAGATTATCGAGGCTGGCCGAGACTAGTATTATTTTGTTGTTTAGTCGAAGCAATTTAATTTAGTAATCAGTTATCCCTCTTTCATCAAGCATTGGAATGACCACTTTTTCTTCCTCTATGGTGAAGATTCAGAATTTTGCCCATACGAAACTAAGAAAGATAGGCAAATCTGCTGCCCCCTAGCATGGGGACGCCCATCTGAAGAGGGTAAGAACTACCGAGCGACGAGCTAGCTCTTTCTGCTAATTTTTCTTCTTTCCTTCCATGGCTTATCTAATTACTTGACCCTTTTTTTCTTTCTAGCTAGGGCCCAGCCTGAGGTGTCTTTAGAATAGCTCGAGCGTATAAAACTCGCTCGAGAGTTTTCCCTTCATCATCATAGTTTACTACTAATAGCTGACAGCCTGGCCAAATGCTCGGCCTCGAGCCGTCATTGGAAGTTCTTAAATTTGAAAGTGAGTCATTTGATTGCTTTAATGTCTTCATTTGTATTTTATTACTAATATTTTATTTTATTTTTATAGATTTCAATCTTGACATAGTCGACTTTCCTCCCTCGGACACTATGAAGTTCAACAAGGATAAGTATAAAAGCTCAGGGAGGAAGCCATCTTCTAGGTCAGAATCCCAACCTCGCGAGAAGTTGAAGTCAAATGACCCAACACTTTCCAAGAATGGGTCCCTGACGCAGACCCTCAGGACAAGGAGCTAATTTATACTTTGGTCCTTGAGGGTCTGGCCTCCATTCCTACAACCAGAACAAACGTAGCTTCAGAGCTTCTATCTTCTATCTCCCTACTAGATCCCTCTATTGGTGGAGGAGCCCCTATTTTTTCTTCTCAGGCCATCCTCCTTTCCAATATCTTAGATGATATGGGGTTGGTAGTAAAGAGGATGAAGGGGATAAGCACCACTAAGGACTTGAAGCAGATTCAGGAGCTAGCTCCTAATCAACTAACAAGGGGCATAGCCCATGACTTGGTAAAGGTAACGTCCTTAGACTTTATTTTAGTTTGTTATATTTGCTCGTTCGATTATATTTAACTTGCCATTTCAAGTTATGCTATTTGTCTCTGAACTTGGCACTCGATACTTGGAGAGCAATAGAAATTTCTATGAGGAAAACACAAAAATGAGCTCCTCAATGCTAAAGTGTTCGAGCTGGAGGCCAAGTTGGAGTAAGCCTATACCAAAGTCAAAATAACTGAGGATGACCTCGCCTGAGCTGTTAGAACTCAGGATGAAGTGGTCTCCCAAGCTTGAAGCCTGGCTTCTTCCTTGGCTATGGAGACGGGCCTCAAGGAGCAAGTCCTCGAGCTCACCTCTAGTCAAGGAAGGTAGCTAGAAGAGCTCTGAGGCCAAATCCAAAAAAAGAATGCCAAGGCTATAGTGAAGTTCAAAGACTATAAGAATGCTTAAGACTAGCTGATTGGGGCGTACGAAGACAGGTTTAACAATGCCAAGAAGGAAATTCAAGAATTGTATCCTGATTTAGAGTTGTCCTCGGTCGTGGTATTCGGCAGTGCCAACTAGATAGGATTGTCACGAAGCCCCAAGGACTAGGACGATAGAGCCCAAGCTTGATCTTTTTACCGAGGCCTTCTCAATGTTTTCTACCTGGTGGCCTTAACATGTAATTTTTATGAACTATCTTGTGTAATATTTGACTTACTTATATCAATGATTCATACATCTACCAACTGTGTTACTTTGGTTTGTTTTCCACTTCACATGGTATGGATTCTGATCATTTTGTTATTATTATTATTTCTTTTGTATGTGGCCAGCTAGCTTTGGCTTGTATATTTCATAGCTCCTCCCTGGACCTCTTGGCATATCTCATGGTAAGAGTTTACATTTTTATTTGTTGTGTTCACATGTTATCTTTGTCCATTTTCCAACTTCTAAAATGTGATATAAATTTGGACCTTTCGATATCAAACAATCTGAGTAAACGACCTTTACCTAGGGTCTCGTTACTCTGTCCAACTAAATTGGCCCTAAGTAAATAATAATCGTTGACCCAATAGACTAATTGACTGGATTTCATTATAAGAAAATTCCTTAAGTTATTCAATAACGTTGCCAGTACGTTGTTCAGCTTTTGGTCGACCTTACGTTGTTCTTTAGCCTCGTACCTTAGCTTACTTGGGAAGATCTCAGTAGTCTCTTTAAGTTTGAACATTTCCATTTAATCTTTTCAACACCTTATTGGCTAGTCGAATCCAGACTGGCTAACTTCAAGCCTACCAAGTGGCCGATTTACTTCCATAGCTGCCTTCATTCACCGGTTATCCCCTTTAGGGTCAGTCATATACTAGCCGACTGAGCTCAAGCTCAATTAGACGTCAACTCGTCTTTTAGGCTTTTAGCCTAGTGGATGATGTTTCTCATAACTGTCATCAGTAAACTAAGCAGCCAATCCAACCCTTAGGCTCATTTGGTCGAACGGGTCTCTTTTTCTTTGCCGACTGATCTCAAAGATCG
>JAVXUM010000001.1:35610289-35622702 GCA_035590655.1 Pouteria glomerata
TTCGAAACAATGCTTGGTTATTGTAAGTTCTAGTTTAGGCTTACGAGTTCAAAAGGTTCTATACCACATCACCACCGGATTGGTGAGAAGTCAAGTTCTTTTTAAAATCATTTTCAAAATCTCATTTAAATTTCCATTATTTTTAGTTTATTCATTTCATTCATAACAAAAAAAAAAAAAAAAAAAAAAAAAAAATAACAACAACAAGAATTTGTGTGTTCCATTTCATTGGCAAGTGTTTTTTCCCAAATCTGAGTTTGAAAGAAGAAAAGATAAAACCCTTGATCTAAAATCAAGTAAGCTCCCTGAGGAATTAACTTGGGACTCATCCAAATTTACTATAACTGACCTCTTATACTTGAGAGTAGCCTCTACACAAGTGAGAGAGCATGAGTAAAACAGAGCGAGTTTTCCCGAGCAAAGCATGCTATTCCAGAGCAGAGCAAGTTATTCCTAAGTAGAGCATGAGCAAAATAAGTTATTCCTAAGCAGAGCTTGTTATTCCCAAGCAGAACAAGTTGTTCCCGAGCAGAGTATGAGCAGAGTAAGTTGTTCTCGAATAGAACATAAGTAGAGCATGTTGTTCTAGAGAAAGCTTAAAACACATCCCCATCCCCGAGTGACATTATTCCCAAGAAAGATTGTTCCTAAGCACATTTAAGTTCGTCTTCCCGAGCAAGATTATTCTTCAGTAAAAGTACCCTCGAGTAAGATAATTACTCAATAAAAGTATCCTTGAGCAAGGTTTTACTTAACAGAGGTATTCCCGAGCAAAGTTATCTATGTTCAGACACTTAGTCAGCAAGGTCACAGTTAGTACACTCAAGCAAAAAAAAAAAAAGTCCAAAACGTTATGAAGATATTTTGCAATTCTAATTGTTTTAGACAATCGTAGACAATTTGGTCCCATAGATCTCGAAAAAATACATGAAATCAAAGAAAATATCACTTAAATCAGACAGCCGAGCAAAAACTTATGGCCGTCTGAAGTTTTCATAGTATAAAGCTCAACTCAACTTTGTTTTCTCTCTTCTTCTGCCTTCCAGCACTATTGAGAGTATTTACAAATGGTTAATCTCTAACATATCACATTTTACTTACTAGGTAGTATATGGATGGCTAAGCTTACTCTTATCTTTCTGATGGTTGAGCCCTGATTGCGTTCAAGCAAATATGAAAAGGACTATCAGAAAGGAGTTCAGTTGACTTATCCCAATTATTGACATTCACAGCCTTCGTTTTCAATGACCGAGTGTATTTCTCTTAAACTAAGTTTCTGCTCCTTAGTTTAATTGAAAAGGATTATCAAAAACCTAGACTTCGGTCAGGCTTACAAAAAGCTTGGTTATCCCTGGCTTTTCTAGGCTCACTCACACGAAGCTCGATAACCCTTGGCTTTTCCAGGCTCACTCATAAAAAGAACGGTAAGCCCTAGCTTCTCCAGGCTCACTACGAAAAGCTTGGTGATTATACTTGAAAAGTGTAATTATAAACTCAATAAATTAGCATATATTCATGCATTTCAGTTATAATCTTACTTATTTTATAATATTTTACATTTACACGTTCAATTTTCTCAATGCAGTAAAAACGAAGACATTTTTCTGTTAAGTGATGAAAAAGAAGGAGAAAAAAAAGTTAAAGAACAAGATGGAGCAATAACTGGAAACGAAAAATAGATTGGAACTCCAAACAGAGCTGAAGAACAAAGTCAGGATGAGGTCCAAGAAGATGTGGTCCGGACACCCTTGATTGATGGTCCAGACAGCTGAAACATTCTAAGCACCAGCATCTAGCCAAACTATACTTGGGCGTCCGAACACCCTAGTGCGTGTCAACATGGGTTTTATGGAATAAACATACTGGTGTCCAGACACCCTTGCGGGCCGTCCAGATAGGGTGGAACTTACAGCTTTCTGAGATTTTTTTTTTTAGGGTTAATTTTGAAGGCTTATAAATAGGAAACTGATGATGAGTTTAAGGGAGCTTTTTGGTTTTAACATATACAGCCGTTCATAGTTGCTAAAAACTAGGTTTTAGTTGACGAGTTTAGGGAGTTTTTGATTGAATATCAAGGATGTTTTGGAGGCATTATGCTGCAGTTTTTGGTTGTTTCCATTACGGTTGCTCTACGATGGTTCTTTAAATCTTCAAAGTACGGTAACTGTTAGATTTCAGTTTAATAATAATGTTTTTTTGCTTTGATGTTTTTTTGGTTGTTTCTTTTCGAATTTTGAATGCGTGTGAATGTTGAGATGTTATTATGCATGATTAGTTCAAAGTAGGTTTTTCAATCTTTATTAGTTTGATCTTGCTAGTTCTAGATTTTATGATTTTATCAGTTTGTTTACGTTTAAATCTTAGTTTTATTTCAAGATTTCTATTATTCTTGCATGCTTAGTTTCAAACTAGGGTTTTAGTGTGTTCTTGTTTCTTTGGTATTCTAAGTGTTTGATTAAAAGTAATTTCCAATGACATTTTTAGAATAATATAAGATGAATCTGTCCAGCATGTTAGACTAGATTATCATAACCTTGACAAGTTTTCAAAGTAGGGTGAAAGAATTTTAAATAATTGAAAACCCTAGGCATATATATGCAGCGTTTTTACGTGAGCATATATATAGCCTTGTTTGGATTTTAATTTGATCTACGAAAGAAAAATTGAAAAACAAAATTCTTGGTCTATATTCTCTACAATCACTAGAGAAGAATTTTGAAACCCTAAAACCAAAGTTTAAAACCTTGATGTAGTCAAATTGAGTCCAAAGCCACAAGTTTGTTAAAAGAAAATTTTTCAGTTTTGTAATCTACTTGACGTGAATATGAATTTATGAAAGTGGCAAAATGAACTTTTAATGAAAATTTTTCCAATTCCTATTTCCATTCTATTCAGAAAAACAAGAAATTGGAATTGTAGTATAAATAAGGGTTTAAGTTAGATGAATTTTTCTCACCTAAAAATTGAATTCCGAACCAATGTTATTTTATTATTATTTGAAATTAGAATTTAATTGATTGTTTTTCTTTTAGTCAAAAATTCATTGTTGCTTTCTTTTCATAGTTTATAGGAAACTTGGTAGAAAATTCAATCCCCAAACCAATTCAAATTTGTTATTTTGTTGCACTTTTGGAAATTAGAAAACCTAGAAGCAATTTAGAAATTAAAATTGTAGGATTCCCTGTGGATTCGACCCTAGACTCACTAGGTAAAACTACACTGCACGCCCTTATACTTGGGGGTTATTTTCGACGCATTATCTAAACGTGGTCACTTGGTATGCCTGGTTTCCTTAAGCTCACTCATAAAAAGAACAGTAAGCCTTGGCTTCTCCAGGCTCACTCATAAAATGCTACAGTCAAGTAAAAGCCGAACTTAAAGTTTCATTCTCATTTATGGATGTTTGGGATCTTTCATACAAATCTTAAGTTGAAGTCTTAAAGCATTCTCAACATAATTATCTCGACAATTTCCATTCTCAGGTATTTTAGTTACTTGATTAGAAAGTCTATAATTATTTAATGTTGCCTTGCACATTCAAATTATCTACATTTCAAAAAGTTTATAAGTATGAATGAATGACAGCATTTGCCATTACTCGGTATATTCAAAGCGCATCCACCTTAAGAGCATACAATCCTTGAATACTTGGAATTCTAGAAATTGTCAAAATAAGAATAATTTTCTTAACTTGTATTTTGTAGAAATTGGGAAGTAATTTAATCCTTACATAAAGACAATCCTATCTAATATGTAAGTATTAAGATATAATTGAGAAAACTTTCATAACGATTGATAAAATATCAAAAATATTTTCGTCTTGTGAAGACTTTTTGAACAGTTTAATACTGGTTATCATGTTTATGGTTGATTACATGATGAAAATTACTTCTCAAGCCTATATTATCTATCAAATGCACATGAAATGATATAATTTGTAGTATTACCGGTATTTAAACAAACATAAGCATGGATATTTCTTTAATATGAGGTAACATCAACATATGTCTTGACATTATGATCCCTTTTAGTCTATGTTTATCAATTAAAACATAATTTGCCAAGTTCAGAGCTATGCACACAACATTGACATACTGCAACGCATATATTCATTTTACAAATTTTATCATTTGATTTTGATTATTCAGATTCTCTGTGCATTTCAAGGAGATTGTATGCTACAGTACACATATTCATTTTATAAGCATGATCTATCTTGATTTTTACTAAAGCTTCGTTTTACAAACATAACTTACATTAGACGTATCTCATATATAAATGTATGATATTAATCATGGCATTACAAACATCCATTCGTAATATCAGTGCAATTTTAGGAGTAGTTTTGGTTTTCCAACATGATTTTAACCACAATAGTATGTGGGCCAAATATTCAATTGGCTCATAATTGTTTGTGCTTAGTTTTTGTTATTGTCTGGATTTATACATTTACACTGAAATAGTGATGGGATTTATCAGCATATGCCTCGATTGCCCAAACATGGCCTATATTTTAATTTTTAAACTGCAAAATTAATGTGATTGGTACTCATTGATATATTCGCTAACCATTGGTACTCAAGTACTAGTGTTCTATTTTAAGAAGTCTATTGTAATTATCGTTTGGTTGAGCAACAAACAAAATCCATGAGAGTTACTTCGATCGCCATATGTATAAGGAAAAGGTTAGCCAGACATGATCATTATCACCTATGTATTGATCACTGCATTTGAAGCTAAATATAGACATATGTTTCCACCAACATTGAAGCATAGCTTAGCCATGTCGAGTGGTAATTCAATTGAGCTTGCAGTACAGCAACATCGAACACAAACCAGAGTTGATAAAAAGTAATAGCCAAGCAATTAGATTTGATTCAAACAGCAAAATGTTAAAAAGTTAGTTAGGAGTAGTTCAGTTTTCTTAAGGAAAAGAGCAATACAGAGCAATACTATAATTTATTCAAGCATTTAGAAGAAATGAGTAAACCTTTATATGAAACACTTATTTGAAAAGAACAATACAAACTTATTTACTTCTTCTAAATGGTTGAATAAATCATAGTGTAGCAGGCAACTTCATTATCGAGCAATTGTGTAAATTTTACAATCAAGAAAGCAAAGCTTCATATGCAATAGACAAAGACCAGTTAGATTTTTGTATTTCAAGTTCCCATGTTTATGTGCCTCATGAATGGTAACTTTAAGGCTAGTTATTTGGCCATTTTGATTTTCATTCATACTTCTCTCTAACTTCGCTCTACTTTCACGTTCTCTCTTTCTAAAAATGAGCATCACTCAACCATTTTTTGGCCATTTTTTGGCAAAAATCTCGTGACCCATCCTCTATCTACCCTATTCTTGTGATTTGGGGGCTGTTTGACCATAGAATCTCAAGATACCCAAGATTCATGGAGAGTTCTTTGTGTTCTTCACGTGTTCTTCAAAATTCTTGAAGAATTTTTTGTTGATTTGAACTTGGTAAAATTTTTTCCACTTTGTTCGTTTTTTTTCTCCCTTGAAATCTTCAAAGGCAATATGAAAACAAACTTGTGAAGTCTTCTCCATTCTTCAACATACTTGTTTGGTGAAAGCCCGATTGTGTGGCTTTTTAATTTTGCAAAGTTGAAGAATGGAAAATGATGATGAGGGCTTTATAATCTTGATAAGATAAATTGAGCCACCATTTGTGGATAGGCTTAGGATTTGTCACTTACAAAGTAGCAGTTGTCAAACAACTAATCTAGAAATTTTTTCTTGCGTATTCTCATCATTTTAAAGGTTTTTCTTTTTAAATAACATTGGCAGACAAAAATCAACTGATCTGATTAAATTTGATTCTTGTATTAGTTTTGTTTTTGCAAATAGTCGTGGGTCCCTAAAAAAATATCCTCTAGACAAGCTAATTCTTCTCATACCTACTTCTACCATGGGTTTAGTCCTCAGCAGCGAATAGTGAATTTGATAGATTTTGGGATAATAGATTGGTTATAGTTAAACATAAATTGGAATTAGAATATTTTCGAGGAGACTGACCTCACTTAGAAATTGTAGAGGTTACTCTCAAGTGCAAGAGGAAGTCGCAGTTTAGTCTAGGTGAGCCCTATGTCATCTCCACAGGGAGTAAGGGTATGACAACCTTTGGAAAAGACTATGGGAGGAAAAACGATTGCTTGGAGATGAGAATTAAGAAAAATAAATATTTTTCTTTTCTTTCTTTTAACGAAAATAAAAGTTACTTGCTAATGAAAGAACTGTATTCTAAAATTTAACCAAACTTCTTTTAATTAAAAATACTTGGTTTTAACCTATTCCTGTAATGTGTTCAAAGGAATGGATTTGAATACATTTAAAACATTAAACCACTTCTTGTACATATTTCATCAAACTAGGGTTTTGAAATTGGTTTCCAAGTCACAAGGACATTGAATCGAACAGTTGGTGTGCCGGAGTGTTAATTCGTAACCAATGTTCAATTTTAACACAAGGACTTGATTCCGAAAGTTTAACGTAGAATTAACGAAGGGTACGTTTTCAAAAATATATCTCATTTATAGCCATGTATTCAAATCCACTCACTTTGATTTCATTACGATCCTAGGTTAAAACCAAGAGAGATCTAGCCTAGCATACTGGAAATGTAATGAAAACAATATGAAGATGTAAGAGTATTCATTTGATAAAGTACGATGAAAATGAAATAAGGGCGAACAATATTCTATTAAAATGAAAGAAGAATTCCCTACGTAAACTTGAAATAAAATGAAATACAACAGATCAAAACGAAAACAAAACAATAAACTTATGTTTGAAAACAAGAAGTTTTAGTTCTCGACGTACAAACCCTAAAGAATCAATGATGAAAGTGAAAATTGTTCTCTCTTTGCGACGAGGGTTCAAAGATGTCCGTACTGTCAGATTCGTGCCCTTTTATAGGCTTACAAAATATAAGGGTAAAAAAGTAATTTGCTCATTTCACGGTCCTCAGAAGATTCACTAAGTATGTGCTTCGCGGGCGCCCAAGATTGAGTGTTGCGTGCACCCAAGCTTAGCTCCCTCTAAGGGCTCAACATAATGTCTGAGCAGCCTAGGTAAAATCAAGTCTCAACGGGGGCACGAACTCGCACACAGGCGGGCGCCCGAGCATAGTGCATCCAAGGGATGTCTCACGTGTACCTGAGGTCTGCCTCCTTCAGTAGCTCAGTCATTTCACGTCTCGGTGGGCGCCCGAGCTGGCATGCGCCCAAGAGTTTTCTCACGTGCACCTGAGCTAGCCTGCACCCACGAAGTCTGAAATCTTGCTCTTGGTAGGGACCCAGGCTGAACCACAGTCGGACGCCTAAGGCTTGTGCGCCCAAGGAGCCTCCAGGTTGTGCGCTCGAGCTGCTTGGTCTACACTGGTGTACCTTTTTGAGTTCTCAACTTGCTTTCCTTGGGTTGATTTCTTTCCATTAACCTGCAAAGCACCCAAATACCATCTAAATACTAAGAATTCGTTATAATAAACAAATTTACTTGATAACATGTTCAAAACAAGAGTGTGAAATGCACTAAAATAGACAATGAATGCAAGCAATCAGAGATGACTTTGGGTAGGAGCAAAACTTTAATGATCGTGCGTGGCTTTAATTTGCCGCTTTCTAACCACAATGTGTTCCTAAAGTTGTGAGAGAGCTTTATTCTAGTTTAACTTTACTAGAGGAAGGAAAAGAGAGGGACTATGAAATACTAAGCTATATGAGGGGTCAAAACATTAAAGTTACTCCTGATTCTTTTGTTGAACTATTCAACCTCCCTTATCCTAATTTTCCACAATATCTATTTATGCATAGAAATCATCCCGGCTTGAGTAGGATAAGTGTAGGGTATTAATGGAAGGGATAGAATAGCCACAAACTGGCTAAGTGAAAGTCTTTTACATCAATGATTGTTACTGGCCGTTACACATGTTTAGCTATCACAACTTGATCCTATTACATAGAATAGCAAAATGTAGTGAAATGAGAGCTACGTTTTTGTATGCTAGAGGAATTAAGGCTAGTATTAACTTACCTTAACTCTTATGGGATAAGTTAAATGATTTTGTTGAGCATCCTAGACAGCAGGTGGAATACCTCTTCGGAGAATGCTAATTCAGATTCTCACTAGACAAAGAGTAGCCATAAGAGACAAACTTTAACGAGCCTAACTTGAGGGACCAATTAATTATCTATCCTTCAATAGACCCTGACCAATCCTAAAATGTGTTCTAGTTTTACCTCTCAAGTGCAAGAGGGTGGTCATAGTTTTATTCGGTGAGAACTAAAGTCATCTTTATAGGGAGGGCTTTGTTAAATGCTCTAGACTTGTTCTCTTAGTTAGTAAGTGAATTGAGTTCCCAAGTTTAGTTTATTCTCTACCCCCTATCATGGTTTTCTCTACTCCTCATTACCATGACTAAAATTTAAAGAAGAAGAAGGAGAAGTCAAATATAGGCTAGGAGGAGTTTCCCTACCTCAAAATCAAGCTTCAATCTCTTCAAAATCTTCAAGATGTCTTCTCCTCTTCAAGATAGCTCCAAGAGCAAAAGGGCTTCAAGAACATGAACTTTCTTAACTTCTTCTTCCTCTTACTTCTCTTCTTCACTCTCCTCTTGAAATTCCCATTCTCTTCTTTTTCTTCTCCAAAATTCCCTCAATTCTCTCTACTCTCTTCAATGGCCGGTTCTCCAATGGTCTCCTTCTCTCTTTCTTAGATATTTACTCTTTTAATTAATCTTTTCCATTCAATATATATACATATATATGTATTCACTTCCCATGGCCGGCCAAGGCATTCCCACCACACAATTCAACCATATATACACACATATATGCATATAAGTCTTCCCATGCATTAACTTAATGGACCCCACCATGTTAAATGCAAATTTGACTTACACAAAACAATAAGACAAGGCAAAATGGGAACTCTAATGCCCTTGCCCGGCCATGCCTCTCCTCTCACCATCTTTCCTCATTAATATATATATAAATAAGCTTACATGGAGGTCAATTGGTCAACAAGTCCAATAACCACCTTTGTTTGGTCCAACTAAAGCTTGCTAGGTCAAACTTGATGCCAACCTCAACCATGGCCGGATTTCTTCATTCTTTTCCATCTCCAACACCTCCTCACACCTTCATTTAAATACTCTTCATTTGATAAACCATCCCATGGACATTTAACTATAACCATGCACAAGTAGAATAAGGTCATTCCAATCTCCCTTCCAATACTTAGAAAAGTGAAAAGCATAAGCTTTATATTCACCCATCTACACTCTCATAAGAAGACAAGTCCATGGTTCCTATTCCTACAAAGGTGAGGGTATCACAAATGATCCAGCTTATTTATCATACATAGTCAGGTTATAAACTACGACAACATATGTATGAGATTAAATACTAATAGAAATGTGCACACTATGTAACAGAACATATGATACTATCATAAAATGTTACTATCATGAATATGGATGGCAATGAGTAGGGCATCGATAGGAACCGCTTTATCATTACCTACACTCATTTATCATATTTCTATCTTTTGACACCCTAATTTTGTCCCCTCATTTAATGTTTATAATATTTTATTTTTTTAGTTGAATGGTGCACTATTGATTAAAATCTTCTAATCACAGGGATATGTCAAGTGCTAAAAGTCAACGAACGGTGAATAATCAGTAAAATACCAGTTATACTCTTAGAGCTGGGGAGAATCCAAGTTGAAGACCAGATTAGGACAAAAGGCTACCAAACTACTTAGATGTATCTAAGACACCAAATTGACGATCTCTACATTGACAAAAGAGTCAAAACCTAGAATTAAGGGTCAATTCGGTCCAAAAGTTAAGAATGGCTATTATCGACATACTTGAAAACTAGTATCGATCGGAATGCCTAAATCAAACCAGAAAGGCATAAAAATACACAAGAACTCCCCAGACATATCAATGAACATAGAACATATTTTAGAGTAGGCTAAAACCCCTTTCAAAGATCATCTGAGCTTTATTGACTCAATATATCAACAAGAAGAAAGCTATTGGCGCCCCCGACACAATTTGAGCATCTAGATAAAGTCAAAATGCCTTCAAATTGCACAAAATGTCGAGGGTAAGTTTTTTAAGGCAATGACATACCTAGGTCTAGCCAAGTTAAAGTTTTTGAGATTCTTCTACTAATTCATTTGTAAAATTTGTTAACAGTTTATAAATTCATAAAAGTGTCTTGGAGTCCCACGATGGAATTTTAGATTTCTCATTCCAAAAATGGTATGAAGAGTCAGCCTGTTGGTGCCTCCAAGGGTCTGGCAAAGGATTTGGCTGACCTGCCTCTATTTTAGCCTATTTCAGAGCAGCAATTTTCAAATAAACCTAACTTGATCCTAGAAAATCTAAATTGAACCAAATTTTGAAGTAATTAGTTTAATTCTCTCTAAAAAGTGCCCAAGAGATTCCAAAAGCTTCTACTTATTTTGCAAATATCTTTGCCAGTGGTATTGTGTAGACTTGTTTACTCGTTTTGTTAGAAAGAATTGACTGCCAAGCAGCCCTAGTAAAGAGTTTTGCTCATTTTGTCAGGCAAATTTATTCTCTTGATGAAACAAGTAACTCTTTTCACCCATTCAAATGAGCAAACTTTTTATTAGCAGAAACTTCTATAAATAAGGGCCCCTGCCTCCTCATTTCATTCATTCCACACTTGATGCTCTCAAGGCAAGGCCAAAGCTTCTCTATCTAGAAAAAGCTTGCATTGGTAAAATTTTCTTCCCAGAAAATTTTTATTTTGTTATTCAATTCAATTTGTTTGTATAATTAAGATAGAAGAATTTTTATTGTATAAATAAGATTCATTATCAATGAAAGGCATCCAAATCATAATTCAAGACTAGATTACATTTTTCTTTTCCATTATTCCCTCATATTTTCTCTGTTCTCACTTATAAAATGTATTTTTTTGTCCCATATTGCTAGATGACCATAACTGTGATACTCCTACCTTTGGTATGAATGAGAAGCCATGAATTGAACTCTTTGTGGGATTGGGAGGAAAGTTTGTTGTGTTGAGGTGCTATGTTTTTCCATACCTCTAAGTGTTGGAATTTTTGCACTTTTATGCCTTTGCTTGGAAGTGGTAGTTAGGAGAAATACTTGGGGTGACTTTATATGGAGAAGGAATGGTTTAATGCATGAAAATAGGGGTTGAGAATGCAAGGGAATGGGGGAGCCGGCCATGCAATGGTCTTGACACCAAATTGACCTAGTCAAGCCATTTTGAGCCAATGAGGATGAAACTTGGCTTTGTTGACCTTTTGACCTCCATGTGGCTTGTATATATATATATATAATATTATGAATGGAGGGAGGAGGAGACAATGGCCGGCCAACCTTTGTTTGTCTTCCCATTTTGTTGGTTTGTGAGTAATGAAAATTCAAATGGCATTTAAGGTGTGGTGGGACCATGGTTTAAATGTTTGGAAGACATATATGTATATATATATATTTGAGAGAATGGGAGAAGAAGCAACATGGCCGGGCAACTCATTTCCATCCATTTTGTCTTGTGTGTTGGAAGAAAAGATATTTAAGGCTTTAAAATGGTGGTGGGGCCCTAAGTTAATGCATGAAGACTTGTGTGTGTGCCTTGCTATATGTATATATGTATATATAATAGTCATTGTGTGGTTCTAATAGCTTGGCCGGCCACTTTGCTTATACATGTATATATATGTATATCAAAAGTTAAAATATCATTATTTGAGCTAAGGGTGAAAGAGAAGAGTGGAGGAAACCTTTGGGGTCATTCGGCCATTGTTAGTGGAGAGAAAAAGCTTGAGAGTTGAGATGAAGCTTTGGAGAGTTAGAGAGGGATTTGAGAAAAGAGTTTGAAAGAGGATTATTGGAGAAGAAGAGAGGAAGAAGATCAAGGAAATGAGTGAAGTCAAGAGAAAGCAAAGTTCTTGAAGGTCTTTGGCTCTTGGAGCCATCTTGAAGAGGGGGAGATCACCTTGAAGTCTTGAAGAAGCTTTGAAGTGGTTAAAGAGAGTTGAAGTTTGAGGGCTCTTCTCCTCATTTTCTTGAACTCTAGTATATGAAATTATGCTAAGTGGTAGGACTTAAACAACTTTGGAACTAAGTAGAGTAGATGATTGATTTATAAATTTAAGTTGTATTAGAATAAGCCATGGGAGGAGAGGGAAGATAATCTTGAGAGTTTTGGGTTAGAGTGACCTTAAAGGAGGGAAAAATGATTGGGGAATGGTAATTGGTGTTTGAAAGTAGGTAGGAATGGAGTAGTGAGGTAAAGGATTGAAAAAGGAGAAAAACACCCGGAGCAGTGCCCTCTCGGCGGGCGCCCGCCTGGGCGCGGGGCTGTGCGCCCGCCTGGGTA
>JAVXUM010000001.1:35622802-35641506 GCA_035590655.1 Pouteria glomerata
TCTTCATAAATTGGAGCAAAAACCCTAGCATTTTCAAGTTAAAATTCACCAAAATTCACTTTACAACACCTTAAACTCAATTGAACCAATTAGGGTTTTCAAACCCCTAAATATGAATTGATGTTCTCTAAATTGGTTTTAGGGTTTAATGAGGCTTCAATATTGTTTTCTTTAAGCTAAGTTTAAGTTCTAAGAAAGTTCTTTAGCTTAGGATTCAAGTTGAGTTCAAAACGTCTCAAAGGTTCCAAGTGTATGTACTTAGGAAGTTCAAGGTATTACATATTAGTCCACGTCTTTAATCGCTTTAAAATTCTATTCTCCAGCGTAAGACAATCAGAAGCCTGTAATTTGGATGATAACAAAGGAACACCCAAGTACTTCATTGGCAAAGAACCAAACTTGAACCCCATCATCTCCACTATGGCCTCTTTAACCTCAATAGTAACACCAGCAATAAACATATCACTTTTATCAGGATTAGGAATCAAACCAGAAAATGAAGAGAAGAGAGTAAGACTCTTCTTTAAAACACCAATCGAATGAAGATCCCCATAAGAAAACAGCATCAAATCATCGACAAAGATCAAGTAAGTGAGAAAGGTCTTCCCACAATGCCAATGGAATCGAAAATGATCATTCTCCATAACCTTCTTCCGAATAATACGAGATAGAACCTCCATACAAATAACAAATAGATATGGAGACAATGGATCACCCTACCTCAAACATTTCTTCCCTTGGAAATATCCATTAAGCTCCCCATTGATACTTATGGAAAACATTGGAGAAGACAAACAAGCTCTAATCCATCTAATAAGCCTAGGAGGGAACCCCAACAACTCCATACCATCCCATAAGAACTCCCACCTAATCGAATCAAAGGCTTTCATCAAATCCACCTTAAAAGCACATCTTGGAGGCCCTTTATCTTTATGATACCCTTTCATTAACTCTTAAGCCATAAGTATATTATCTGAGATGTGGCAACTCACAACAAAAGTAGCTTGAGAGGAATCAATTAGAGCAGGGAGGACTCCTTTCACCCTTTCAGCCAAAATCATGGTAATACACTTATAAAGAGTATTACAACAAGAAATAGGCCAAAAATCTTTAACCAAAGTAGGATTGGGAACTTTGGGTACCAGAGTTATTATCGTAGCATTGGCTTCTCTTAACAACAAACCAGAATGAAAAAACTCTTGTATAGCATCCACAATATCCCCTCCCACTATATGCCACACCTTCCTAAAGAAGAAGCCATTAAACCCATCAGGACCGGGGGCTTTATTAGGATGAAGAGTAAAAAATACAGACTTAATCTCCTCAGCTGTAACTGGAGCTTCCAACATTCTACAAGTAACATCATCCACTGATTCTTCAAGGTAACCACTAAGAATATGTTTACCTGGGTAGGAAATAGAAGACTCACGGCCCAACAACTTTTGATAAAAAGAGACAATCTCACTTTTCACAAGATGTGGCTCATGTAGCATTGTTCCATCTTCCTTCTGAATGCATACAATTTTGTTCACATTGTTCCTAGCTTTGATGGAATTAAAAAAGAAAGAAGAGTTTTGATCACCCTTCTTAAGCCATTGAATCCGGCTTTTTTGTCTTGCAACACTTTCTTCACTTTGCATAGCCTCCTTAAGCCTTTCCAAACAGCGTATCTTCTTTTGTAACAGATCTTCAATAATTTCCCCTTTTACACATTCTTCCTGGACGGAGAACAAGTCAACCCGTGTAGCCGAAATAGATGAAGATTGAGCTTCTCTCTTCTGACTATATAGCACCCGAAGAGCTTTTTTTTACCTCTTTAAGCTTTTAGTATACTTGATACATCTTATACCCATTCACCTGTATCTCCATGCACTAGCAACAGTAGGAATAAATTCCTCAAAATCAGCCCAGTAGTTAAACAATTTAAAACCCTTTTTTCCAACCTTCAAACCCACTCCAACATGTACCACAATAGAAGAATGGTCAAATACTCCATACAGTTCAAAATCAGCGAAGGAATGAGGAAACTCCGTCATCCAACCATTATTAATGAGTGCTCGATCTAGTTTCCGATAAACATAACTCTTCCCCTTCCGCCATGAATAAAGAAACCCACTATAACGCAAATTCTCTAAACCAGCCTCCAAGATTGCATTATTACATTCTTCCGTGTGGGTTAACCAACCAAGAGAGCCTCCCTTCCTATCCGAAGCAAACTGAACAGCATTGAAATCCCCCACTACTAACCAAGACTGGGTATGCATATTCATACTATAAGAAACCAAATCTGCCCACAATTGCTGGCGATCTATGATAGCATTAGCTCCATAAATAAATGAGACATAAAACTGTGTTTGATTCTCCCGAAAAATTAAACTACAATGAATGCTTTGGCTTGTTTCTTTAACAACTTCAACATCAAGCACGTGAGGATCCCAAAGAACCCATATTCGGCTAGAAAAATGAAAGGAGTAGTTAAAAACCAACGCGGTTGGCCCAGCGGTAAAATAACATGCATGTATGCAAACAGCCTGGGTTCGATTCCCCGCGTTGGCCACCGACCACGGGATTTATCCCGCGACTTACCTGGGGCTCAGTTCTTGTCAGGTGGGTCGGGTCCCCCAGGTGGTTTGATAGCCCATAAAGCCCCGAAGGGGCCTACGGTGAAGTTTTACCCAGTCACCAAAAAAAAAAAAAAATGAGTAGTTACAAAGACACTGCCACCCACGCACAATACCACCAATTATTTATCTTTACTAGGCTCTTGGACTTTAGTTTCAATTAAACCCACACAAGCCAACTTATTATTCCAATAAATTCGCGAACTTCTTGCTGCTTAAGAGAGGAATTTAATCCTCTCACATTCCAACTCCCAACTTTAAGCATTAAAAGAAGAAGAAGACTTACGAGTAACCCCAGCCTTTGTCACCACATTAGACTTCTTAGAAATCTTATTCCCATGTTGCATCATCTTGAAATCTAACTCATCAACCACAAGTAATTTATCACGAAGAGGATTAGCACTAGGAGCTGATTGCACATCCATAGTTTGTAAATTAGGTTGACAAAGAGACAATTCTGCATTACCAAGAACATTACACGAAGGAGTAACGTGCTCCTCCTCCATAACCATCTCCTCTTCAAGACAATGAAAAGAATTATGAACAACAATAGCATTATCCCTAACCACACCCTTTTTCATTGCTCTCGGTTTAAGAACCTGAACCTGATCACTTGTATTTGAAGTAGTAGCTTCGGTCATGCATGGAGAATCCACCTTTCCAACACCCAAGGCTACCTTCTTTCCCTTGTGTGACACTGAAACCCACCCATCCTCATCTGGTTGAATAGACTTAGAAGCACCTTCCCTAGGTTTCCAAGTTGAATTAACAACCTTCGTACAGCTTTTATCGAGATGGCCAAAAGTCTTATATTTAGAACATCTCTTAGGAACCCAACCATACTCTACCTCAATTAGCTGAATTGAACCATCCGGCAACTCAAATTCAATAACATCCAGTAATGAGCTATCAGCACTCACCTCAATACAAACCCAAGCATACTTGATTCTCTTCACCTTCTCCGTCATTTGATCGGTAAACAAAGGCTTACCAATGGCACTTGCAACGTAACTTAAACATTCCTCATTCTATGCTTCCAGTGGCAAGTTATAAAAGTTCACCTAAATAAGAATAACAGAAAATGTCTCCTTGTTAAGAGCTAATCCGGGCTTCCATTTTCGAAGAATTAATGGCCTTCTGCAAAGTACCATGGCCCATCCGTGAGGACTTGCATTATATCATAATCAGACACAAACGGAAAGAAGTAGAATCCCCTATCATTGGTTAACACTTCGACTACATTCTCTTTACCCCAAAACCGCCAAGCATTCTGTTGAACAAGAGAGAATGGTAACTTCTTGTCAAGAAAATAACCCACCAGTGTGTTGTCCCAATGTTCCTCACCTTTCTTCAACGCCTCAACTGGTGGCTTAACTCGAATTGCACCATCTACCTTATGGGGTTCATGAAAACTTAATGTCATAGCCTTTCTTTTCTGCCCTTTAACAGCCGTCACCCACCTTCCCGGACTAACAATTGGTTCAGACGAACTAGAAGGAGAAGGGGTTCCCGTATTAGAAGCAACATGACCAGCCATCTCCACTTCAACAACCCAAGAGAACCTTCTCGAACCAACAGCTCTATCATCACCATGAGTATCAACGGTGTGTTCAACACTCTTAGACAAAGTTGCATCTTTTTCCTTTGATCATAACACCTCAAGTGTAGAAGATAAAAGTTTTTGCAAGTCAATGGGATGGTTGACTTTGTCACCCCTAAGAGAAGATAATTCATCCAAATCAGGAAACGAAAGTTGAGTTTGGCATTGCCGGTCCATAACATTGTTTGCAGACAAAGGTTGCGCTCCTGCCCCCAATGACCCAAACACCACCGTTGCATCGTTGGGGTTAACCACAACAAGCGGTGATACAACAACACCAGTGACAAACCCAGTAGAAGCTGTAATCGACCAATCCAAACCAATAGGAACAGAATAAGGAACCACGTTCATGGGTGCCGAAGACACCCCATTCAAGATCTGCGTCCCACTCAAAGAGATCGAAGAAGCCCGCAACCCCACTTTATGGACACCTGATGCAGAATAAACCCTAGTCGCATCCATTCCGCCATTAATCGTATGACCCACCAATGACGTAGTTGTAGAAACCCTAGCCCCTCGATCACCATATAATATAACCTTAGTCGCAGAACCCTCATTCGAATCAATCAAAACCCGATTGGCTGAGACCCCATGTGTCCCCACAACTATGGAACCACGTAACCCATCCCCCACTAACGTGAGAAGCCTCATTCAAACCCTCATTTCCATATGCCAATAGATGCACGTGATCATGTAAAGCATTAACCTGATCTTGTCAGCCACAACCATCTATCATCTTTGCATCACCTCGCACACCATCCGTCTCCAATGAATGGATCGCTATTCCGTGAGAAACCCTAGCCGTGTTAGGAATTGAATCCTTATGTGCCATCTCCAAAAGAACAATGAAAAGGAATACCAGAAACCCTAGGGAAACTGAAACCCTAGAGAGAAAAAGAAGAAAGAGAGACTCTCATATGCTTGATCTCCTCCTAATGCATAATCCTCTCATTTTTCAAACTCCTACATGAAGTAAAATTTCTTTAATATATTTTGAACTTCTTATTTTCTTTTTTGTATTTAGTTATGTTTAATTTTTTTTTCTTGGTACAAAAATGCCCTACAAGATATTTTCCAAAGAGGTTCGTAAGAAAGTCAAAGGAGAGTCCGACCTTTCGCATCACTCCATATGATTTTTAGTATTGCTCGTAAGCATATTACTGGGATTGACCACTTCTAGAATTTGCATATGGAACTAACCCCCAAATATAAAGGTGTGTGATATAGTTTTACCTAGTGAGCCTAGGGTCGAATCCACAGGGAACCTTAAGTTTTAATTTCTAAGTTTTTCTAGGTTCTTCTAATCCTAACGTTGCAGTAAAATAAATGGTTGAATTGGTGAAATTCTTGGGATCAAAGTTTCTAACTAAATTTTCTACAGAATAATAAATAAAGTAAGTAATGAAATATTTCTAACTAACTGAATTTCTTAAACAGTAGAAGAAATTAAAGGATGTTAAATTCAAATAATGAAAAGTAACCTTGATTTGATGTTCAGTTTTCAGGTGCAAGAAAATCTCGTAATTTAAACCCATTTTTCTACTGCAATTCAAATTTCACGTTTTTAGAAGGAAATAAGACTTGGAAGATATGTCTTTAAAAACTTTAATTACCACTAACTCAACTTCGTACTCACGTCAAAAGAATTACGAATTTGAAAAATCTTCTATTAAAAATTTTGTGGTTTTGGATTCACTTTGTTTACGTCGTTGTTTTGAAAAACGGTTTTAAAGCACCAAAATTCTTTTACAGGGATTCAAGGAATTTGACTAAAGAGTTTTGTTTTCTAAATTCTTTTTGTAAAACAAAGCAAGATTCGAAAGAAGGTATATATACACTCATGTTTACATGATGCGTATATACCCTTAAGGTTTTAAGTAACTTGATCTCGTCACCTTACTTTGAAACATCAAACCAAGGCTATAAGTTCTCTCGCCTAACATTATTATTTTTTTTTTTTTGGTAAGTTAGCCTAACATTCTTACATAAATCATCCTCAGTAAATAAGAAAAGTAACCTAAACCTATTACGAATGAAAACTAAAACTTACAAAAATAAAATAGTGCAATAAACGCTAGATTCTAACTACGCATGCAAAGAACATTTATTTATTTATTTTTTGCTCTCTTGCTACTTCTTCTTTATTTTCTTCTTTACTTATTAGAAAAATGACATCGTTCTTACTACATTTAAGAAAACGAACCACGTAAGTGTAAAATATAACAAAATATATAAACTTATTAAAGAAATACATGAATTATATACTAATTTGTCGAGTTAGTAATTACACTTTTTAAGTGTAATCATACCCCAAACTTGAACATTGCTAGTCCCCAGCAATAACTTTATTTAAATCTAACTAAAGTCTCTAACTTATTTCTCTTGTCATTAGAAACACGGATGTACTTAGTTACATGCAGCAAGCCTTTTAAACCCCTAGGTTCCCCCTAATGGACGAGTTAAGTCTCATGAGAGTTTGCAGTGAATCTACCCACAAATTTCCTAAACTAGTTCAATGAGTGGTAATATTCAATTCAGTAACTTCCAACTTAAAATTAAGACGAAATACGTAGTAGAAGTTTAAAATTGTTGCACAAATTTCTCTAATGTACCTCTGACTCACTTAAATTTTCAACCATCTAATCTCAAGTGTACCAATTCATGTCATTTAGTCAAACTAGCTAGCAAGTGCACTCATAGATCATGGATTCAACTTCAAATCTCACCAAGTTGTTCACTCTGAAAAGAACTCCCTCTGAAAGGGTTACTCTCTTTTAGTTCATGCAGGAGTGCAAAACAAATAAGTGCAGTGAACCCAAAATTAAAAGTAAATGAAAGAATTAAATCATATAGTGTTGTATAGTTTCATGGACAGAAAGTATTAATGCATAACAAGAGTACTACAATCAATTATATGAGATGGATTAACACTGCTTAAAGTATCTTTCACCTAGAATCCATTAAGTCTTTACTGGGTTGTAACTTGGCCTGGAGGTTATTAGCTTAACAACCAACATATGGGATAATTCAAAGTGCATGTTCAGGAACACTAGTGCAACATGTTTCTCCCCTAACCTTTTCTTCTTCTACTCATTGAATACCAACCTTGAAGATTTCTGTCTCAATTTTTTTTTTATACACACAATCATTTTTTCCTTTTTATAATTTTTTTTCGAAAGAATCCTCCCTTACACACCTTATTATGTAACTTGCACAAGTATTCCATACCATGCAAGGGTGGTGACCGCTACTAGAAGCGAGGCTTTAGCTCCGATGGTAAAGGAGCCTTCCATCCGCTCACCGGCCCGGGGTTCAAGCCCGAGTCCCCCCCGCTTACCTATAAAAAAAAAAAGATTAATAATAGAATGTCAATAATTTTAGATCGTATAAATTCAAAATCAACAATAATATCTATACAATAAAATAAGACCATTTCTAAAAATGTTCCTGTCACAAATTAATTAAGATCCAACGAGTAAGAACTATTTTTTTCTTTCATTCAATGATAAAGATCATTTTTATATTTTTAATTTCCCACTCAATTCATATTTTAGTGGACCCCACTGTGATCCATTCACAAAATAGTTTAAGTATTTTAAATTTCACTTTATTTCAAGAGTGAAGATCGTATGTAAATTAAATTTGTTAACTTAAATTTTACTCAATTATGGTTTATAAGAAATTGAACTTCTAAAATTAAAATATCATAATTTGTGTTTTCTTTTATGATTCTTATCAAAAATTAATTAGAGAGAGAAAGAGACCAAATCACATATAGCAGGCACTAGCAGGGCTTAAAGTAAAAAAAAATTAAAACCTATTAATTATCATAATTTTTTCAAATTAAATCTTTTATCCAAAGTTTCAACTATATAAGGAACTTAATACTAATTTTGTTTGGAGAGTCACAAGCATGGGTTATTACTAATATATCAATAATGTAAGAAACAATTTAAGGTAGGTGTGAAATAACATAACAATATATGATGATACTGCTTTCTCATGATCTCGATCCAAGCTTCAATTCGATAATCTGCACGCTATAAACACTAATGTGGTGCCTGCAAAAAATCGTCCGATATTTAAATTAGCAAAGATTGTCGGAATATATTTTCGGCAGAATAATGGCAAGATTAGAATGTCTTACCTATTAATTATGACTTCGTTACTTATTTATAAGAATCCTTTGTAGAGTAATTAGAGTCAAATTGGAAATTTTCCCTAACTTATTGTGATTTTCTTATTCGGATAAGGAAAATGTTAGATTGGAATATGCTTGATGATTTCTTTATGGTGATGATAATTCGAATGGTGCGGATGCCATATTTAGATGTGAATCACAGAGCAATTTTGATTGCGCTTTGTATTCTGCTTGAAAGTTCAGCACGAATGATGTTTAGTTCTTCTAAGTCAGTTGATCAACATATCTTAGTATATGGTGCTTGGCATTACCTTGGGCAAGATCTTGGTTGTTGGAAGTTTGCCTGCTTCCTAGATCAATTGAGAAATACCTTCCAATAGTTGCTTTCAATTCCCTTAGGTCTCTGAACGGGCCTGGAGGAATCTAGTAGTTGATCAATCTTTATGCCACGCGTTCATTTAATGTGCTGCAATTACTTTCACAGCACTGACACACAAAAAGATATGCCCTTTCACATTCTTGCCACATGTTGGTTTGGAGTTAGTTTACTAGGTACATAATTATTCAATTTTCATGATCCTTGTCACGTGTCCCTATCTGATCTGTGGATTTCAAAAACTGGTTTCTATATTTTCAAATATGTTGATTCGTCTCTCCATTTTGTTTTCCACCCAAATCTTCTCACCATTTTCATGCTAAGAGACTTGCAGAATCGTTTTCTTCTTCTCTAGTGCACTTTTTTCTTTTACATTCTTTTTCCTTTTTTGTATGCATTGGCATATCTTTCGTTCTTTATAATATTTCTAGAGACAGAATATGCTTCATTTTCTAGTAGGATTTTCAGCGAATTCTAGGCTCCTAAGGTCTGTGTAGGGCCTTCTACTCTTCAAGTATTATTTCCTTAGAAGACAGTCCTTAGTAACCTTAGAAAATATGTCTCCTCACTGGGGATTGATTCTTCCCAACGAAAGTAAAGAATTGCCTTCAAATACCTTATCCAAGTAAGGCCCGATGCTTTCGATCAAACCTCTATCACTGGTCTTGAACCATTTGTTAGCAAAGCCACTCGCAGCATAACTTCTCCACATGAGGAAGCATTTGTATCTAGTGGAAGGGACCTCATGTTGGATTGTATTAGAATCACTTCTGTGATCAACAAATCGAAGCTTAAACAGTTGTGAGGGAATTTCAACCTCCAAAGCACCTTTCTTATTGATGGCCCACACTTTGGGATTGAGCCTATTCACCTTAGATGCCGGGGATGATTACTATCTCTGAAGCTGCCTGATTGCTTGCAATCATTGTCTAATTAACTATATTTCACACTCTTCTTTTGAACATCATATCAGGTAAAACTCTTCTTTTATTATATTTTTATTATTTACAGTGTTTTTGTGTGTTTTGTAGGGTAATGGAAGGAAAACGATCCAAGAAAAGCAAATTAGAAGCTTAAAATGCAAACTGGTAATGAATGCTGGCCGTGGGCGCTTGTACATTGGTTGTAATATTTGTAATTGTCTCAAGGATAGTATTTGTTGGGAATAAGCTTCTTGTTGGGGTTAAGAAAGAATTGGGTAAATTGGGACTAATGGGCACTTGAACATTCTTATCCCAAGGCTTGTGCTTTGATTTCCATATCCTCTATTGTTAACCACTACCCTTGGCCAAGTTACAACCGAAATAAAGACTTAGTGGATTTTAAGTAAGCAGCTCTTGTATTATACATGTAGTGGTTTTGTGTGGGTTAAAGTGTGATCTCTTGAACATGCATTAGAACATTTTTACGAGCTGTCCACTTTGAACTTCAGTTCAGTTCACTTGTTCATTTGCAGGGTTATGTGCAACTAAGATAGCATCATATGCTAATAGTTATGTGTGAACCCTTTATGAGTGAATTTCTTTCTATGAGTGGTACCGTGTGAGTATTTGAAGTCAAAACCTAGTTCCATTTATGCTCTTGCAACCTTGTAGAATGAATGAAACAACTTTGTACATGTACTCTTCCTGCTTTGATGGTCCATGCATAAATGCTTAGCATTTGGGAATTACACATGATATTTGAGTTTTGTAACTTATTGGGCTTGACCTTGATTCATTTTTTATCTTAATCACTTTTGGACATCTTTGAGACCAAACCATAGATGTTTGTGGGTAACAAGACCTTACTCGTCCACTAGGGGGAACCTAGGGGTTTAAAGGGCTTGCCTCACATGCTAAGTGTGGCTATGTGTCTCCTACAAAAATAGACCTCTCTTTTAGTTAGAAGTCCTGGCTTTTATTTTTCTTCTCATTTGAATAATAAGGATTTGCTTGGTATATGTTCATCTTCCCTTGGTCATAATTCTTTCGATTCTTAGGGACTAGTAATGTCTAGGTTGGGGGTGTAATTGCTTGCAATCATTGTCTAATTAACTATATTTCACACTCTTCTTTTGAGCATCTTATCAAGTAAAACTCTTCTTTTATTATGTTTTTATTATTTACAGTGTTTTTATGTGTTTTGTAGGGTAATGGAAGGAAAACAATCCAAGAAAAGCAAGTTAGAAGCTTAAAATGCAAACTGGCAATGAATATTGGCCGTGGGCGCACAAGACGGACCACCTTGGGCGCATGCAATCTTGGGCGCACGAAACGGACCACCTTGGGCGCCCGATTGTGTTGGTCGTGGGCACCCGCCGAGGGCTAATTCTCAACTTTTCTCTCAGGACTTTTGTCGAACACCTGTCTGAAGTTGGCTTGGGTGCACGCAACCTCTTTGTTGGGTGCTCGTGACTTCTTTTCCAGGAAATTTATGATGTAATTTAAAGGAATAAAATTACTTTTATACCATTGAGTCTTGTAAGCCTATAAATAGGCATGAGTTTGACACTTAAAGGGGGGGATTTTACACTAAGTAAGAGGGGGATTTTACCTTACGTAGGAAGTAGGTCTACATTATGTTTAGGCATTAGGTTTAGTTAAACTTTCATATGGTGATTTTTCTATTCGCTCTCGCATGGTTTACATGTAAGTGCGTTACTTTTTAATATATGCAATTTAAAGTACTTCATTCTTGCTTTTGTCTTTCATTTTTACTTCATAGTACTTCGTTTTTGTTCTTCATCTTTCATTTTTATTTCGTACTTGTTTGTTTTACATTAATGGATGGTTCGCATGTATATTTTCATCTTCAAAGTTCAAGCATGTTAGGCTAGGATTTGTTCTTGGCTTCAAACCATTGAAGATGGTGTAGTAGTTTAGTTAACTCAAACATGAGAGATTATTTTTCAATGAAATATATTTTTGATTTCTAAATAGAATTTCATAGTAAGCTAGAATTCTTTCGAAATCAACTCACCCGTGTTACAACCATAACTTAGCTATACGTTTTCACTTGTGCACACCAAGTGTTTGGTTCAATGTCCTGGTGAATTAAAAATATATTTTCTAAAACCCAACCTAAGTTTTCTTACGAAATCAAATCACTTGTGTTATAATCAAAACTTGGGTACGATTGGTCACTCGTTCATACTAAGTGTTTGGTTCAATGGCCCGGTGATTTGGAACCTATTTTCCTAAAAACCATAACTAGTGGTTTTCTTAAAAAATCGATTCACTCGTGTTATAATTGAAACCTGGTTGCGAATTGACGCTCGTGCACACTAGGTGTTCGATTCAATGTCCCAGTGAGTCCGAAACTAATTTCAAAAACCTCACTTACCTTAAGTTCTATAAATTGGATTTTAAAAGAAATATCCTCCGACTTAGTAATGCAGGTGCAATTGCTAAGTTGAGTTATCAATGTGTTTGGGCAAACGAATACTATCTCACTACTGGATTTGGTTAGAAGTCAAGATTTTCTTAGTTAGCTAGTTTATTTTTAATTTCATCATTTTAAATTAATATCATAATTTCTTCACTCCACCATTCTCAACCCATATCATACTCAACCACCTTATAAACCTAAAATTAGTTTACATTAACTTAGGTTCACCTACTAACTAAGAGAACAAATCTAGAGTTTTTACCAAAGCCCTCCCTGTGGAGATGACCTCGGTTCTTACCGAGTAAAATTACGACCACCCTCTTGCACTTGGGAGGTAAAACCTAAACACATTTTAAGGTAGGTCAATTATCATGATTACATTGTTGTTTGTTAGAGTTTTAATTCCATAAGTCCTTAATGCTATCATGATTTTGACACATTTGTTGAATTGTGTAGGAATGGAGTTCCAACTTGCCAAGGAATGGCAGAAGTACGAGCAAAACCTGATAAAAAGCTAAATATGGAGCTGATGAATCATACTAGGGGTGCCCCACCTAAGCATGGGTGCCCTACTTGGGCTGGGGCGCCCCACCCTAAGTTAGAGGGGCACCCTAGATAGTGTAATGTCAGAGCTTCACTTGGACAAAGCATCAAATACTTGGAGGGCATCAACAAGGGGCACCCCACCCTCGCATGGGCGCCCCACCATGAATCAGGTAGGCACCCACCGAGGCATAGATTTGAGCCATATTCATTCAGGACTTCATCAAACAGCTGGTGGAACAGTGCCAGGGGTGCCCCACCCGAGCATGGGCGCCCCACTGAAAGTAGCTTTTGATTTTCTTCATTCCTATAAAAAGACCATTTTACCACCACTTTTGGACATGTATAAATACGCAAGTCTGACAGAATTTTAGGGACTTTTTGCACTTACTCAGTACATATAATAGAGAGAGTTCAAATTACTTCCTTCTAGGGTTTACTAGTTGATTCTTGTAAGTACATTCCATTTCGTTGATTTTAATTTTAAAGTTTCATTTTTACATTTCATTTTGAGTTATTTATTTTCTTATGCTTCATCGTGGAATGTTTGTTTTTGGTTTGTTAATAGCCATGCTAGGCTAAACTACCTTCTTGGCTTCGAACCCTTGAAGATGGTGATGTTGATCATAGAACCTTGAACTTAGAAGATTGTGCTCCTCAAGTAAAACTTAGTGTTTGCATAAATGGAATCTTCACAATAGTTGGTTAACCTATTTGAAAACTTTCACCTGTGTCAAAATTGGCGTTGGATTTTTAGAAGAAATTCTTAAAAATCTATAGTTCGGTTCAATGTCCCGGTAAAAAGTGAAACTCATTTTCTGAAATAAAACCTCAACCAAGTCTTTTAGAAATCGAGTCACTCGTGATACAACCTACCTTAAGATGATAAGTCCAATTGTATGTTTCAATGTCCTTGTGTACTTGAATGGAAATTGTTTAAACATTTGCTTGGCTATTGTGAATTCCAATGTATGCATATGAGTTCAAGAAGTTCTATGCCACATCACCACCGAATGGGTAAGAAGTTAAGGTTTTAAATCTGTTTTCAAAGTCTTATTAAAATTTTTAACATCTTTTTTGTTTATCTTACTTTAATTGAAAACCAAACAAAACAAAAAGAACTTTTGTTTTTAATTCAACCATTAGCAAGTGTTTTCCTAAAAACGAGTTTCAAAAAGGAAAAAAAACCAAACCCTTGATTTTGGATCAAGAAAGCTCCCTGAGGAATTAACTTGGGACTCACCTAGCCCCCACTATAACTAACCTCTTGCACTTGAGAGTAACCTCTACTCATTGTGAGGGAGAGCCAACTTGGGCATGATTGTATCAACTTTTTTACAAAGAAGAAGAGCTTTCTGGGGTTCTTCTTCCCCTCCTCTTCTCTTTCTTTCCAGTTTTTATTTTCTTAGTGCTTGCTCTAGAATCCAATTTATATTTAATATTGGCTTAAAACCCAAGTGCAGGGTGTCAATTAAAGCATAACAACCAGTAAATACCAAATCATGTCCACATAGAGCCTTGAGAGAAAATTAGTGAACAAATTGATTTGGAAAATCTTAAGTAAAATTAAACCTCACAAAGAATAGTAGGGATTGTTACTTGAGTTGAAATTTTGATTTGATTTTGTGATTTTTACCAAAAACAATGTATAAAAGACCTTAGATCCAAATCAAATCAAGTAATGAATTATATAAAAATTCAATGAATTAAGTGCTTGCTCATCCAATTGTTAATTAATATTAGCTCGACCCCAAGTGCAGGGTGTCTTGTTGAAGCACAATAACCAGTGAGAATCAAATCGTGTCCACAGAGCCTTAAATAAAAAAATGAACAAAACCGATTTGGAAAAGTTTTAGGTGTAACTTAATCTCACAATCACTTATGGAAAACTGATTTGGTTTAGAATTGGTGTGTTGTTTGAAAACTTTTTAATTAAACAAATTAAGGAAAATCTTGGATTCAAAATAAGTCTATAGTGATTTATATATAATTTCAAGTATTTTGTCTGCTTAATCTACCTTTAAAGAGGTAGATCAAGAGATAATTCCATAAAAACTATATTGAAACTAGCCAAATTTTATTTGACTGAAAAATTAAGTACAAATTATGGTAGAGAACTTTAATCAAACACCTTGAGTGCATGATCTATAGATCATATCTTTGAAATCTGGAATTAGCATTCATCATACCATTCTCCATGAAAATATATGATAAATCTAACCATAATTCCATATACAATAGCCATAAATCATGCAAATTGAATATCAGATTAATTTCTCAATTCCAATATAAAAAATGACTCATATCAAACATGGATTGTCCATATAGATCATGAAATATAACATTAAGATCTTACTGTGAAATTTATATATAAATAAACTATAGAACTTACATTGAATCCAAGTAAAGAAACTACTCATGCATGATAAAAGATAATCCTCTTGAAGAAACACAAATTTTGTTCATAGTCTAGAAAGATTTGAACAAAATTCCATAGAAATTAAACTAGATCTACTTTCTCTCTCTAAGTTCTTTTTCTACAAAAATAGAAAATCTGAAACAAAATAAATAAAAAAAATTATCCCTTCACATCAAACTGAATTACAAATTACAGTTAATGCAGAATGGTTCGAACGCATGTTCGAACAAATTTCGTGGACTTAGAATTTTTCTTCCTGCTGAACCATGCACGGCTTCTGCCGTTCTAACCAAGGTTCGAATAATGTATGGTTCGAACACATGTTCGAACAAACTTCTCAAAATTTAAACTTTTCTTTAAGTCTTCAGCCACTTTTGTCTGTTGTTCGAACCACTGTTCGAACAAGGGTTCGTTCGAACCAATGTTCGAACCAGCTTCTGGGCTTAAAATTTTTCACTGCTCCCTAAATGCTGTTGCTCTTCTATTGATCGAACAAGGGTTTGAACCTTATGTGGTTCGAACAAATGTTTAAATGACTTCCTCCATACTTAGCCATTTTTTATTGATGTTCACTTATCAGGCCTTCTGTGGTTAGAACCCAAGTTCGAACGGCTTGTGGTTCTAACCAATGTTCGAACGATTGTTCTCATTTCCTGCTTTAAGTGTAATTTCTGCTATCCTTATTCCCAAACACCTGCAATTCATGAAAATTCCTCATTAATAGATTACTTTCAATTTTTCTTTCTTTTTAACATGTAAATTCACCTATCAATCCTCGCTTGGAAGTTTATTATTGTACTTTCTATAGTATAATCAAGAAGTAAAATGGAGGTCACAGTACGATGATTATGCTTACAATGACTACTATGCCTTGTGGAAACCTCGGATGGAGGATAGCCTATTCTAAAAAGATTTGTGTAACTCTTTGGAACATAAAAGGGTTAAACCGATAGACACAAAAGAAGAGGATTGGAAGAAAATGAATAGGAAGACATTGAGATGAATCAAATAATGCATTGAACATAAGATTTTTCATTATGTAGCCCAAGAGACAAGCGCATATGCACTTTAGGTGAAGTTGGAAGATGTACTAGTCAAAGACATCTCAGAATCAGGTGCTCATAATGAAGATGTTGGTGGATTTGAAACTCAAGTTTGGAATTTCGATAACGGAACACATAGGTGCGTTTTAGAACTATCTTGATCAACTTTTTAGTGTTGGCCTCAATTATGTTGACAAGACTCGGGCCTTGTTTCTCTTTAGTTCTTTGTTAGACAATTGGGAAATGTTGGTGATATTTCTTAATAGTTCAGCACTAAATGGAATAGTGAACATGAAAATGGTTAAAGATGCATTACTCAATGAAGAGATAAAGGAAGAAAGAAAAGGGGCAATAGTGACAATGGAAAACATCCCTAGTTATGAAATAGAAAAAAAGAAGAGGTGATGGAAGAACTGATTGGGGAAGATCAAAGTCGAGGCTCGCAGAAAGGTGTAAATTTACTTGTAATTATTGAGACAAGGAAGGGCACATGAAATAGGACTACCCAAAATACAAATCGCAAAAGGATAGAAAAAGGAAAATGAAATACAACCTGGGAAAACAACAATATTAGACTCCAAAGAAGATGTTGTTGTGCTGTAGCATCAAGTTGGTACTATATTAATTGGAGGAGAATATTGGTAATTGGAGTTTACTGTTAGACATAGGTTTGGTAAGATAGTAAGGCAAAGTAAATAGAGGATGCAGTATTGCACAGACGCACATAAAAATAGGTGCAAAAGTACATCTAGAGGACCCAAGACAATGGTACATGAGCATCAGAATGGAGTCAAGTAGTTTATGGGAATTTGACCAAACACGATAATGTGCAATGATTGCTAGACATGTTCACATCGAAACTTAGAGGAAAGAAATGGGATTGCTATAGCATTAGCTTAGACGAAAGATGAATAGTTAATCTCGTTTGCCCTCGAAGAAATCCATGACGAGAATCTTTCTAAAATGTACACAGAAATTAGAGAAATGGGTCGCATGGCACACCTGGGGAAATGTGTGAGACATCTTAGGTTGGAGGTACAGAACGAGGCATGCTGGGTTAGGATACAAAATGTATTATCTCGATAACCAGTGTAGACATTTGATGTGGAATGCAATCACCTAGCGACTAGGGCATGAAGGCGATGATGATGTTATTTGTAACACATGGAGCATGGGAAGAGCTAAAGTGTTAGATAAAAGTGAAACGGTACAACATTGCGGAATATACCAAAATATGATTGCCCAAAAATAAAGCAAGATTGTATTAAATTCATCCGCATTAGGAAAAATGGGTGGTTGTTGAGTTGTCCACCTCAAGTGGATGAAACCATCAGAAAGCATCAAGTCAAACATTAAGAATAATATAAGTATAATAAATACACTATGACGCTTATATTATTAGTTTTGTGAACCTCATATCTCCTTTAATGTGTATTAATAGCGGATTGTAATAGATTATAAAAAAAGAGAATAAAGAGAAGAAGATAGTTGGTGAGGGAGAGAATTAATTAAGAGAGAAAGAGTGCTCTATAATTATATTTTCTCTAGTATAATGAATTTTTTTTTTCCAGTTTCTCCCGTGGATGTAGGTAGAACTGGCAAATCATGCAAATTCTATGTTTATTTATTATTCTGATTCGAGCTTCGATTCTAACAAAATCTATTTGAATAATTAAACTTTATTCCAATTACCCATAACTCTAATATCAATGAACATGAAATCAGCACGGATGCCAGCTTCCCCATTTTCCCTTGAAAAATAAAAAATGTAGAGAAATCCTAAAAAACAAATGGAAACAAACAAAAGTAAAAGAGACACAAGATTAAGAAAGTAAAAGTCCATAACTATTTTTATGTAAAAATCTCGAGTCTATAAGGCGACTATCCCTGAAAATCAATCTACTATAAAATCAAAAATTACAAGAGTTTATCATATATGACTCAAGTCGATACCCATCTTAGTCTAAATACCTCTTACTTGCTAGAACCCGCAATAAATCTTCTCCTGTGTGATTGACACCGTTCTTGAACCCGAATGACACCTCCTAGAGTCCAGAGATATTCTTAATTCTTCAAACCCTTGAGATAATAATCAAATATTATTTTTGTTTGTCTCCTCTTTTGATTACCTCTACCACAATATGTTTTCTTTCTCCGCAAAAGTGTTAACCCTAATTCTAATAGATTATTTACTATTTATATTAGTTTCTAATATAAAAATAGAATTAGAATATAATACATCAGAAATCTACTTTCTATTTCAATCTTCGCACTGAAAAATAACTTGATCAATACAAGGCTCAATACAAAAATTTACAGACATTACACTGTCACGCCCCGAGCCCGGGGACCCGGGGGTGAGTGAAAGACACGCATAACATGCTAGTAAGGTTAACAGCATCAGAGCAACGCTGCGGTCACCCAACGGACCTACAAAACCTCCCCTACTAGATTAAGGACTAAATGGTTTAAAACATGCACCTGTAACAACATAATCCTGTAAATAATGTGCGACTACCAATCTAACATCCACCAAATCATACATTCTCATCCTGTCACTAGTATCAAGTGATAGTTTTGAAACTAAAAGCA